>SJYA01002813.1:2396581-2466677 GCA_006410615.1 Neotragus moschatus
GGAAGCATATCCTAATGACACAGCAAATGCATTTTTCTAGAGAACACTTTCAAAGATATAAACAAGGAGTCACATATAAGAACAATTATATCATATCTTTGTTCATGATATCATGTTATCAATATTCATTATACCATTAATTATAATAAAATAAAAAACACATAATAATATATTTTTATCTATAATGGTAAGGTTTGGTTTTCTAGTTCTGAGTACTACCATTGTCATTCTGGATCAGTCATTAAATGATGTAAAGTGCTACTGTAGATATTTTTATTTCCATTTTATGTTTTCTGTTAAAGAAATATAACCCATAATACTGGGCTTTCTTTTTTATTGAAGTATAGTTGTTTCACAATATTATACTCTTTTCATGTTACACCATAGTGATTCAACATTTTTACAGATTATACTCCATTTAATGTTATTTCAAAATAATGGCTATATTTCCCTGTGCTGTACAATATATTTTTGTTACTTATGTATTTTATGCACAGCATGAGGAATCTAAAAAATAAATAAATGTAACAACAAAAAAGAAGAAACAGACTCACAGATATAGAGAACAAACTAGTGGATGTCAGTGGAGAGAGCAAAGGGAAAAGGAGCAAAATAAAGATAGAGGATTAAGATCTATAAACTACTATGTATAAAATGAACTTTCTTTTTAATTTATTAAATGTACTTAATGTTGTTGAACAAATCAATTATCCTTCTTTATTCATTTTAAATGAAAAACTTTCTAAAAATGAAAGAGAGAGAAATCTTCATTGGTTATCTCTTATATTCCAGGTACTATACTAGGAGTTGAAGATACAGAATTAATAGAGAAGTGAGATACCTGTAGAATACTAATATAAAAATACAGACAATAATGAAATCCTGAATTAAAGTATTGGCAGTGAGAACTTCAAAAAAAGTTTTCATTCAAGACATGACATAGAAGTAAAAATGACAAGACCTGGCAATAGGAAAATGAAAGAAAATGATGAGTCTATGATTAACTCCCAAGGATTTTTACTAGATGCTTGGGTGGATGGAGGCACTCCTAAGTAAGTTAAACAATACAAAGAAAACACAACTTTGAGGATAAAGATGGCTAAGTACAACTGAGATATATTTGCTTTTGTGTGCCTATGAGACCTCTTGGTAGAAAGGTATATTTCTGATTTCATCACTCTTTTATAGTTCATATTGTTCTGTTCTTACCTAGACTTATTGCTGCTACTTTGTTTTTCTTTTTACATAACTCTTAATCCTTGCCTTTAGTTGCGCCTTATCTGATCTTTCCAATTCTTCTTTATTCAATTAGAGCAACCAGAATTTACCATAACCTGGACACTGATGTACCATGGCTCAGCACAAGTGGACACATATGTTCTGTTGTTTTCAACTGTCTTCTAGTTATACCAGAATTTCATGAGTCTTTCTCACTAATGACTCTTTCTTAGGACATAACAGCTAGAAAGACAAATGTGTTCTGGGAGAAAGCTTATAAAATTTAACAAATCTAAAGAAATTATGAAAGTGTTAGTCGCTCAGTCATGCACAACTCTTTGCAACCCCACGAACTATAGCTCCTCTGTATATGGAATTTTCCATGCAAGAATACTGGAGTGGGTTACCATTTCCTTCTCCAGGGGATCTTCCCAACCTAGGGGTAGGACCCAAGTTTCCTGCATTGCAGGCAGATTCTTTACCACTGAGCCACTGGGGAAACCCTTTTAGTGCTTACTATATATTAACTCCTTTAATCTCAAACTGATTCTATGAGGTGTGTTATCACTATTATACCACCATTCATGCCCAGTCAATGTGTTACCACCATTTTAGAGATCAGTAAATGAGACAGAAATTGAATAACTTGCCCCAGGTCACAGAGTTGGTGATTACCAGAGCTCAGATTCAAATGCCAGGCCAATTTAACTCCAAAGTCTACAGCATTAACTACTGCTCTATTCTGTTTGTAAATGGGCAAAGTAGGAATTCATCCCAGCTCTGTCTTACTCCAGACCTCATTTTTAATCCAATACTCTGTGTTACCCCACCAGTCTGGTGAAAGTGAAGTCACTTAGTCATGTCCGANATGTTCTGTTGTTTTCAACTGTCTTCTAGTTATACCAGAATTTCATGAGTCTTTCTCACTAATGACTCTTTCTTAGGACATAACAGCTAGAAAGACAAATGTGTTCTGGGAGAAAGCTTATAAAATTTAACAAATCTAAAGAAATTATGAAAGTGTTAGTCGCTCAGTCATGCACAACTCTTTGCAACCCCACGAACTATAGCTCCTCTGTATATGGAATTTTCCATGCAAGAATACTGGAGTGGGTTACCATTTCCTTCTCCAGGGGATCTTCCCAACCCAGGAATCAAACCCGGGTCTTCCTCATTGTAGGCAGATGCTTTACTGTCCGAGCCCGTAGGTTGTCCCCCAAAATGATACTAAATAATAAATTATAAAAACTTAGTAATGACCTCAAAGTTTACCATCCTACTTCAAGTGTTCTAGTTTCTCTCCTACATATTGAAGTAAAATTTGAATGCTTACTTCAGACCCAGAGAGATGGTATGGGGAGGGAGGTGGGTGGGGAGTTCAGGATTGGGAATTTGTATACACCCATGGCAGATTCATGCTGATGTATGACAAAACCAATACAATATTGTAAAGTAAAAAATAATAATAAAATAAAATATGAATTAAAATGGGTGAATGAATAAGGCCTCTGTGAATGTATCTAACTAAAACCAATGCTGCCTACATTTACCTTCATCATGATACATGTAAATACTGCACATAGCTAGTGTCACCATCTTAGGGGCTTTGATTATCTCAGACCACATTTAGTCACCTAAAAGCTCAGAGAATCAATATACCAGGCTCACTTGAAACACTTTCCTGAAAAATTGGTTGCCAAGCTCTTGTCTAAACCTTCCTTAAATCTTTTTATATTTTTGAACTTCACTAGTAGTTAGGTAATACATGTTGAAAAGGTAAGGAAACTAGTATGGAGGATGAGAAAAGGGAAGAGTATACAAAAAGTCTCGGGGGCGGTCATAAGATGACAAAGGAATAGGACAGGGAGATTACTTCTCCCCCACAAATTCATTGAAAGAATATTTGAATGCTGAGCAAATTCCACAAAACAACTGAACGCTAGCAGAGGACATGAGGCACCCAGAAAAGCAGCCCATTGTCTTTGAAAGGAGGTAGAACCAAATATAGAAGATAAAAAGAGAGACAAAAGAGTTAGGAACAGAGATCCGTCCAGGGCAGGGAGTCTTAAAAGAGGAGAAGTTTACAAACACCAGGAAACCCTCTCACTAGTGGGTCTGTGGGGAGTTTTGGAATCTCAGAGGGTAACATAAGCATGAGGAAAAATAAATAAATAAAACCTGCAAATTACATGCGTAAGGGCAACTCCCAGCAGAGAAGTACCCCAGATGCTCGCATCCACCACCAGTAAGCAGGGCCTGAACAGGGAGGAGAGGGCTGCATTGCTTAGAGTAAGGACCGGGCCTGAATGCCCTGAGGGAAATCTGAGGGAGCTAACATGAGATAGCAATATAAACTGCAGGATAGCCAGAGAGAGAAAAAAAAAAAAAAGAGAGAGAGAGAGAGAGAGAGAGAGAGAACTATCCCATGAAAAGCCCTAACCTAAGGCACTGCCAGGCCCGCTCACAGAACAAAGGACTGAGCGAATACCAGAGGAGAACTAGCAGGCTGTGGACGGGCCCATCCCCCACTGGAGTCAGGCCAGCCAGAGCCTGAAAGGGGCAAACTCAGCCCCAGAGATGGCATCCTTTACCAAACTGCAAGCAGGCTTCCAGTTTCTAACCAAGACTTCCTGGGATTCTGGACGGTTGACAACTGCTGAGAGGGTCACAGCTAGAGATCAGCTCCCCAGAAGAGACACAGGATACACCATAGATGAGTGTGCCCACTGCCAACTAGGAATCCGAGTGGCCAGGACTGGGGAGGTGATAAGATGCACTTGCCATCTGAGGAGAGTATGCTCGCCAAGCAACTGGTAGCCTCAGCTGCTCGGACCTGGGAAGGGCACAAAACGCAGGCCCAACAGAATCTGCGCCTTTGTGGAGGACCGGAGAACCTGAACCTGAGTGGATTAGACCTGGGAAGTGCATGCAACCCAGGGCTTGCTCCCTGCAGGGCAATCTGGAGCCTGAGCAGTGTAGACTGGGAAAGCACACACGCCATGAGCAGGGGCAAACCCAGTGTAGCCAAAACACTGTGAGCACTCCCCCCAACACACCAGTGATATTTGTTTGCAGTGTTCCCTCCTCCCCACAGCACAACTGAACAAGTTAGCCTAAACCAGAGACCACCTTCACCCCCTTGTGTCAGAGCAGAAATTAGACACTGAAAGTGAAAGTGAAGTCGCTCAGTTGTGTCCGACTCTTTGGTACCCTGTGGACTGTAGCCCCACAGGCTCCTCAGTTCATGGGATTCTCCAGGAAATACACTGAAGGGACCTGCAAACAGAAGAAGCCAAATAAACAGAGGGAACTGCTTTGGAAGTAACAGATGCAACAGATTAAAATACCTGTCGTTAACACCAACTACATTGGAAAGGGCCTATAGATCTTGAGAAGTATAATCTGGAACAAGGAATTATCTGAAACTGAACTGACCCCACACTGCCCACATAGCTCCATAGAAATTCTTAGATACATTTTTACTATCATCATTTTTTTAATTAAAAAAAATTAAGTCCTTTATTATCCTTTAATTTTCATTCTAATAAACTATTACCTCACCAAAAAAAAAAATAAGACACTTTTAAAGCAAACTTTATATATATTTCTTATACTTTTTGTGATTTTGTTTTATTTCTTTAAATATTGTATTTTTGAGAGTCTATCCTCTACTCTAGATTTTTAATTATTGCTTTTTGGTATTTATTATCAATTTTGTACATTTAAGAATCCACTCTTAAGTACCCATTTTTACTTAGGAGTGTGATTACTGGCTTGATTACTCTCTCCCCCTTTTGACTCTCCTTTTTCTCCCCCAGGAAACCTCTATCTCCTCCCTCCCCCTTCTCTTCTCTACAAAACTCTGGGAATCTCTGTGTTCCAGGCTGTGGAGAACACTTAGGGAACAGAGTACTGCCCAGATCTCTCTCTCTCTCCTTTTGATTCCCCCTTTTTCTCCCCCTGCTCACCTCTATCTCCTTCCTCTCTCTTCTTTTCTCTATGTAACTCCGTGAACCTCTCTGAGGGTTCCAGACTGTGGAGAGCACATAGGGAAGAATTACTGGCTAGATTGCTCTCTCCCCTTTTGATTCCCCCTCTTTCTCATCCTGGTCACCTCTATCTCTCTCCTTCCTCTTCTCTTATCCATGTAAATCTGTGAACTTCTCTGGTTTCCCTTACTGTGGAGAATCTTTTCACCATTTACCTAGAAGTTTCTCATCAGTACTGTATGGATGGAGAAGTCTTGAGGTAACTGTAAAAATAAGACTGAAAACCAGAGGCAGGAGGCTTAAGCCCAAAACCTGAGAATACCAGAGAACTCCTGACTCCAGGGAACATTATCAATAAGAGCTCATCTGAAGGCCTCCATACCTACAGTGAAACCAAGCACCACCCAGAGCCAACAAGTTCCAGAGCAAGACATACCACACAAATTCTCCAACAACACAGAAACTTAGCCCTGAGCTTCAATATACAGGCTGCCCAAAGTCACACCAAACCCATTGACATCTCAAAACTCACTACTGGACACATCACTGCACTCCAGAGAGAAGAAATGCAGCTCCACCCACCAGAACACCGATGCAAGATTCCTTAACCAGGAAACCTTGACAAGCCACATGTTCAATCCCTGCCCCCCTCCCACATGGAAGAACCTCCACAATAAAGAGGAACCACAAATTGCCAGAACACAGAAAGGCCACTGCAAACACAGCAATTTAAACAAGATGAAAAGGCAGAGGAATAGTCAGCAGGTAAAGGAACATGATAAATGCCCACTAAACCAAACAAAAGAGGAGGAGATAGGGAATCTACCTGAAGAAAAATTCAGAATAATGATAGGAAAAATGATCAAAAATCTTGAAAACAAAATGGAGTTACAGATAAATAGCCTGGAGACAAGGATCGTGAAGATGCAAGAAATGTTTAACAAGGACCTAGAAGAAATAAGAAAGAGTCAATCAATAATGAATAATGCAATAAATGAGATCAAAAACACTCTGGGGGGAACCAATAGTAGAATAACAGAGTCAGAAGATAGGATAAGTGAGGTAGAAGATAGAATGGTAGAAATAATGAAGCAGAGAGGAAAAAAGAAAAAAAGAATTAAAAGAAATGAGGACAACCTCAGAGACCTCTGGGACAATGCGAAATGCCCCAACATTTGAATCATACGAGTCCCAGAAGAAGAAGACAAAAAGAAAGGCTATGAGGAAAAACTTGAGGATATAATAGTTGAAAACTTCCCTAAAATAGTAAGGAAATAGTCATACAAGTCCAAGAAACCCAGAGAATCCCAAACAGGATAAATCCAAGGAGAAACATCCCAAGACACATATTAATCAAAAAACAAAGATCAAACACAAAGAACAAATATTAAAAGCAGCAAGGAAAAACAACAAATAACACACAAGGGGATTCCTATCAGGATAAGGGTTGATCTTTCAATAGAAACTCTTCAGGCCAGAAGGGAATGGCAGGACATACTTAAAGTGATGAAAGAGAAAAACCTACAACCCTGATTACTGTACCCAGCAAGGATCTCATTCAAATATGAAGGAGAAATCAAAAGCTTTACAGATAAGCAAAAGCTGAGAGAATTCAGCACCACCAAAACAGCTCTCCAACAAATGCTAAAGGATCTTCTCTAGACAGGAAACACAGAAAGGATGTATAAACTCGAATCCCCAAATAAAAAGTAAATGGTAACAGGATCATACTCATCAATAATTTCCTTAAGTGTAAATAGGTTGAATGCCCCAACCAAAAGACAAAGACTGGATGAATGGATACAAAAACAAGACCCCTATATATGCTGTCTACAAGAGACCCATCTCAAAACAAGGGACACATACGAACTGAAACTGAAGGGCTGGAAAAAGATATTNAACAGGATCATACTCATCAATAATTTCCTTAAGTGTAAATAGGTTGAATGCCCCAACCAAAAGACAAAGACTGGATGAATGGATACAAAAACAAGACCCCTATATATGCTGTCTACAAGAGACCCATCTCAAAACAAGGGACACATACGAACTGAAACTGAAGGGCTGGAAAAAGATATTTCATATAAATAGAGACCAAAAAAAAAAAGCAAAAGTAGCAATACTCATATCTGATGAAATAGATTTTAAAATAAAGAATGTGAAAAGAGACAAAAAAGGACACTACATAATGATCAAAGGATCAATCCAAAAGAAGATATAACAATTATAAATATATATGCAGCCAACATACGAGCACTGTAATATGTAAGGCAAATGCTGACAAGTATGAAAGGGGAAATTAACACTAACACCATAATAGTGGGAGACTTTAATACTCCACTCACAACTATGGATAGATCAACTAAGCATAAAATTAAAAAGAAAACACAAACTTCATATGACACAAAGGACTAGTTAGACCTAATTGATATGTATAGGACATTTCACCCCAAAACAATGAATTTCACCCTTTTCTCAAGTGCACATGGAGCCTTCTCCAGGATAGATCACATCCTGGGCCATAAATCTAGCCTTGGTAAATTCAAAACAATATTGAAATCATTCCAATCATCTTTTCTGACCACAATGCAGTAAGATTAGATCTCAATTAAAGGAAAAAAATTATTAAAAATCCCAACATATGGAGGCTGAACAACACGCTTCTGAATAACCAACAAATCACAGAAGAAATAGAAAAGAAGTCAAAATATGAAACAAGTGAAAATGAAAACACAACAACCTAAAACCTGTGGGACACTGTAAAAGCAGTGAGAAGGGGAAGATTAACAGCAATACAGGCTTACCTCAAGAAACAAGAAAATAAAAATCAAATAAATAACCTAACTCTACACCTAAAGCAACTAGAAAAGGAAGAAATGAAGAACCCCAGGTTTAGTAGAAGGAAAGAAATCCTAAAAATTAGGGCAGAAATAAATGCAAAAGAAACAAAAAGAGACCATAGCAAAAATCAACAAAGCTAAAAGCTGATTCTTTAAGAAGATAAATAAAATTGACAAACCATTAGCCAGACTCATAAAGAAACAAATGTAGAAGAATCAAATCANCTAAAAATTAGGGCAGAAATAAATGCAAAAGAAACAAAAAGAGACCATAGCAAAAATCAACAAAGCTAAAAGCTGATTCTTTAAGAAGATAAATAAAATTGACAAACCATTAGCCAGACTCATAAAGAAACAAATGTAGAAGAATCAAATCAACAAAATTAGAAATGAAAATGGAGAGATCACAGCAGACAACACAGAAATACAAATGATCATAAGCGACTACTATCAGTAACTATATGCCAATAAAATGGACAACTTGGAAGAAATGGACAAATTCTTTGAAAAGTACAACTTTCCAAAACTGAAACAGAAAGAAATAGAAAATCTTAGAGACCCATCAAAAGCATGGAAATTGAAACTGTTATCAGAAATATTCCAGCAAACAAAAGCCCGGGACCAGACAGCTTCACAGCTGAATTCTACCAAAAATTTAGGGAAGAGCTAATAACTGATTACTCAAACTCTTCCAAAAAATTTCAGAGGAAGGTAACATTCCAAACTCATTCTATGAGGCCACCATCACTCTAATACCAAAACCTGAAAAAGATGCCACAAAAAAAAAAGAAAGAAAGTAAAATACAGGCCAACATCACTTATGAACATAGATGCAAAAATCCTCAAAAAATTCTAGCAAACAGATTCAAACAACATATTAAAAAGATTATATTTCCAGTTTTTTAAGGAATCTCCACACTGTTCTCCATAGTGACTGAACTAAAATAATTAGCCACCAATTAAAATAAATAAATTTATATTAAAAAAATAAAAATATTATACATCATGACCAAGTGGGCTTTATCCCAGGAATGCAAGGATTCTTTAATATCTGTAAATCAATGTAATACACCACATTAACAAATTGAAAGATAAAAATCATATGATTATCTCAATAGATGCAGAGNTACTTCATAGTGAAATGAAAACCCAACAACAACAAGCCAGCTTGGCCTGTGTATTTTTGTGCATGTTTGATGATAAATGGACAGTCATGGAGGAATAGGATCGCTTAAGGCATGTAAGTGCAGTAAACTGGGGGGAGCTTGCAAGGCTTGTTTGCTCAGATTCTTCTTGTCATCTGTTTGTCTTCAGAGATAATGATGCTCCTTTCCTATAAGTCTTGGGAGGGCACCTCTCACAGGAAGGTTTTAGGACCTATTTCAGGGAAGAAGGGCAAGGGGGCAGGAGGTCAGAATGACCCTCTTGCTTGAAATACTCAATACACCAAGGTGTCAGATTTGGGATAGCATGTCCTGAACTACGGGCTTCCCTGGTGGCTCAGTTGGTAAAGAATCCGCCTGCAATGTGGGAGACCTAGGTTCAATCCCTGGGTTAGGAGGATCTCCTGGAGGAGGACATGGCAACCCACTCCAGCATTCTTGCCTGAAGACTCCCCATAGACCGAGGAGCCTGGCAGGCTGCAGTCCTGAACTATATCACCAAGCCTGCTGGACTTTGTGCAGTGACACCAAGGAAGTGAATCCTGAGCTTTTTGGACTGAGTCAGTCCTGGGGTTCTTGACTTAGAAGAGGGAGCTTTGCAGAGTGGAGTACCGGACTTCCTCCCCACATGGGACTGTGGGGATCGGGCCCTCCAGTGTTTTCATTTGTGACACAAGTCAGTATTTGAACCTCAAATTGTAAAGCGCAAGGTCCCAATTTCTCAAGTCAAGCCACTACGGTCCCACCTGAGGGTTTTCAGAAATAGAAAAAAATCTCACCACTTGAGATAGTGAATTCTATCTTTCCCATTTCATAGGTCAATTAGACATCACATGTATTGATTCCTTCTTTTCAACCTGGACAATATGACAGGTGATTGCCTTCTTACTATTATATGCTCACAGCAACATACACACACACACACACACACACAAATGGCTTGTGAAGAGACACTTTAAAGACGTAGCTGGCGTATAAAGAGGAGGAGAGAAAAAAGCATTCACCATCCATCTCCTTGGACTCAGAGGCAGGTGCCAGATGTGCTGTGTTGTGGAGCTTCGATGCCAGCACCAACAGCAGCACATTTTATCTCTGCCCCATAAAGTACCAACAACAAGTCTTTAATCAGAAGGCCCCATCATCCAAGAGGAGGCTCACGCTTTGACAGGCACCTGTGATTACAGAGCCTCTCCACTCACAATGAATGCCTTTCTGTGAAGGGAACTGGCACTTTTTTTAAGGGGCTGGGCTGGCAACAGCAGCAGAGAACACCTGTCTGTTTGCTGGCTCTCCCCACCTCCCTCCGCTGGCACTCACAGCATGGGGGAGGGTGTTCAAGAGGAGGACTTGTCCATGTGACCCTCTCCCCGCTTCAGCCGAGCACTCCTCAGCCACTGTTTGCCCCAAAGTGCCGGTGATGGTGCTGGCAGAGGACTCTGTCACCTTTTTTCCCCTCACTGAGTTCAGAGTCTAGTCGACCCACCGGCAATCAAAATAAGGCTCTGGAGGAGCCTCTGTGCTCACCAAACTTTGTGCTCTTCCTTCCATGTTGTAACACTGTCCCTGGGACTGCAGCAACCCCAGGGAGCAACATGACATAGTGTTTGTGCCAATGGAATTGGTTGGAGAGACAAGAGAGGCCCTCACATTAAAGCAGTAAGGGGCACGCGGGCCTTCCAACCCGTCTCTCCTGCCCCAGATGCACGTTAAGGTTCTCGCGGCCCTGGAAGAGTTTATTTTCTTGGTCTCTAAAATCACTGAGGACGGTGACTGCAGCCATGAAATTAAAAGATGCTTGCTCCTTGGAAGAAAAATTATGACAAACCTACACAGCTTTTAAAAAACAGAGACATCACTTTGTCCATCTAGTCGAAGCTATGGTTTTNGATGCACATTAAGGTTCTCGCGGCCCTGGAAGAGTTTATTTTCTTGGTCTCTAAAATCACTGAGGACGGTGACTGCAGCCATGAAATTAAAAGATGCTTGCTCCTTGGAAGAAAAATTATGACAAACCTACACAGCTTTTAAAAAACAGAGACATCACTTTGTCCATCTAGTCGAAGCTATGGTTTTTCCAGTAGTCATATATGGATGTGAGAGTTGGACCATAAAGAAGGCTGAATGCCAAAGAATTGATGCTTTCAAACTGTGGTGCTGGAGAAGACTCTTGAGAGTTCCTTGGACAGCAAGAAGATCAAACCAGTCAGTCCTAAATGAAATCAATCCAGGATATTCATTAGGAGAACTGATGCTGAAGCTGAAGCTCCAATACTTTGTCCACCCGATGTGAAGATCCAACTCATTGGAAAAGACCCTGATACTGGGAAAGATTGAAGGCAAGAAGAGAAGGGGACAACAGAGGATGAGATGGTTGGCTGGCATGAACGACTCAATGAACATGCGTTTGAGCAACCTCAGGGAGATAGTGACGGATAGGGAAGGCTGATGTGCTGCAGTCCATGAGATCACAAAGAGTCAGACACAACTTAGTGACTGAACAACAGAAGATGGCAAGGCAGCAATATGGAAAGAACTTGGAGCCTTGAGCCAGCCTGGAGAGAATCACCTAACAGCCAGGATCACCTTGCTTGGATGGTTAGATGAAGGAGAAATATAATTCTGTTGCAAACAAGCCACTGAAATGTTGGGGTTTATCTCTGCAGTTGGCATTTTCCTAACACAGTGTTATGTTGGAGAAAGCAAAGATTTCCCGGGAGCACACAGCAGAGGTACCTTCAGGACCACTCCCCACAGGGATTAATTTCTGGGCTGTCACCTGAAATAGAAGTAGGCATGGGTCAGCTAAAAAAGCAAAAATGTGGACAACTGTAGAGAAAAGTGGTGACAAGCAGAGAGGAAGAGAAATGGAGATGGTTGAGCATGAGGATCTGCTTAACTGTACGCAAACCTGCAGCTTTCTCCTGAGGGGCATGGAAAGAATGGACAGGTTTTCATCAGGGAAGTGACAAGATGAGATTTATGTTTCAGAAAGATCACGGTGACTGTAGTGTTGAGAATGAATTGGAGTATTTTTGGAAGAACACATGTTCATTATTTCCTCTTCCTGCCAAAAATGTACAAGGACAATGCCGCTAGCAAAAACGTGAGTGGCCCACTGCTGGAGCCTGGAGGGCTCCCAAATCCCGCTGAGGCCTCAGGAGTTTTTGAGAGGCAGGTGCTGGGCTGCCGGGGGACAGCATCAGCAGTCTTTGTTTACAACATGGCAGGGAGCCAGATGAACACCCAGAGTCCCGGAGGAGGTCTGCCTGTGGGAGGAAGCCCCAGATGGAGACAGATCCCCCCGATGGCTGAGGGGTCCTAGCCAGCGAGCTTGAGCTCACAGGGCGCACCATCAGGGTCCTCAACACATGGATGGTGCTTGCTCTGTCCAGTGACTCCTGGACCCAGGCGCTGGAACTGCTGCTTGTGCAGCACGTAGAATCTTAGTTCCCCAACCACGGATCGAAACTGTGTTGTCCCCTGTAGTGGAAGTGAGGAGTCTTAACTACTAGCCAACCAGGGAAGTCCCAGAGCTGAACAGCTTCTGCTGCCGGGAGAGGACCCTCCCCACCCTGAAGAAGCCTGAGACCAACACCACCATCACTCCACCTCCCATCCTTTGTAACACATCTCATATATCCCCACACCCCTCCTTCCTTCCTCCCGACATCTCTGCTGGCCCTTTGGAGTTCCACTCTAGACCTTCCAAACACAAAAAAGGGAGACAGGAACTCTTTCCCAGACCTTAAAGTTCTCTGCAAGTGCCTGACTGTCCACCCTTTCACCGAAGCAGAGAGAACAGCACACACTTTTAACTCCTGCAGGGCCCAGTTGAGAAGAAACAGTGTTTCTGGGGGATGCTCATCCTTTTCCTCTAAACGTTCTTAACCTCTACTTTGGTTAAACCAGCACCGCGTAGAGTACCTGGGAAAGTCCCTGTGATCCCTGGAGAAGGTTTTCACTGAATTCTGCTGGGGGATGACATCACAGTCCAATACTAAAGGGTGTAACAAGACATAATCCTGAGGAATTTGTCATTTCTTCCCGGTGGAGAATTCTACAAAGGTCCTCTTTTCGGGGCCCTATGAGAGAAACTGCTCTCTCATCTAAATTCCAGGGATTATTGTGCTGCTTCTGATCAACTGACTCATGTTACTGATCACTTTCCCCCACTTAACCTGGCTGCTTTAGAAAGCCAGGGCCAAAATTGGAGTCTACCCCTGGCAAAGGCTCAGAGCCTCAAGGAGCACATTTTGTACTCCTAGTTTCTTATTTTTTCCACTTTTATCCTCTGTTTGCCTGAATCTCCTCACTATACTAATCTTTGTTTCATCTTGCTGTGTTGTGCGCATTTTTGCAACCCACCTTAAATTCTTTTTGGAACAGGGTGGGAGTGAAATAAATAAATAATAGAACTATTAGCTATCTTTTGCCATCGTTATTGTAAAGCAGCTACTAATGACTGAAATATCACACTCTAGAGTAGAACAGGGTTCCTGGTAATTAGGAGAGGAAGCAGGGAGGGGAATAATGGCAAGTGGCATGGGTTAGTATAGACAGAAAGGAACTTAGGAGCACTTCTTACTCTGATCAATGTAGAATTTTAGCAAACAGGATAGAAGAGGGAGCTTTTCTATTGGGATTTGGTAAAAGAGAATGATTGTTAACTACCTGTCTAGTTGGGTGTCTACCATTGCTGATTTGGGGGGCCATTCATTGAACAGTCTTCAACAGCTTTTTATGCTGAGCCAAGTTCTTGTCTGTTTGTATGTACTCCAACTGCTGGTTATCCTAGATAGCAACTTTGCTGTATTTTACATTATTTGGGAATCTTTTCAAGGGAATGAGATATGTGCTATATATATATATTCGTATATATAGAGCCTGGAGGGTTATTGTTTTGTTGCTTAGTCACAATGTCCTCTCCAACTCTTTTGTGACCCCCTGGACTGTAGCCTTACCAGGCATCTCTGTCCTTGGGTTTTCCCAGGAGAATATTGGAGTGGGTTGCCATTTCCTTCTCCAGGGGATCTTCCTGGCCCAGGGACTGAACTCAGGTCTCCTTTATTGGCAGGTGGATTCTTTACTGCTCAGCCACCAGGGAGGCCCCTGTAGAGTCGTGCATTGAACAGTTTCTGTAACAGCACAGACAGTAGTCCTTGGAAACAGGGAACTTGCTGTTCCCTAGTTCCACCTCGACTATACCCCAGATTCAAGGTAAACTAGTTGTGCACGTTATCCATAATCTTAATCTTTCATCTAAGCAAAATTAAGCACCATTCAGAGTCATCTCCTAGTGTATCAACCCCATCTGTCACCCGTTCCACCCACCAGTCACTCCTCTGAATACTTGCTCTGTCCTGGCCTTTCTTCTCGAGAAGGCATGGAACGTGTTTTAGTTTCCTACTGTTGCTATAATGCAGTACCGTGAACTCAGTGGCTTAAAACAGCACCAGTTTATTATCTTATCCTCTAGCGGGGAGATGTCTGACTTATTAGGACAAATCAAGGTGTCAGCAGGGCTTTGGCTCCTTCTGGAGGCTCTATGGGAGAATCCATTCCCTTGCCTTCCCTAACTTCTAGAGCCTACTCCACCTGGGCTTATGGTCCCCTTCCTCCGTCTTCAGAGCTAGCAATATCGGCCCAGGTCTTCCAGGACAACCATCTCTCAGTTCTGACCTCCTCTTCCTCTTAAAGGACACTCCAAGTAATCCCGGATGATCTCTTTATGTTAAAGTCAACCTGATTAGATTCTATCTTCAACCCTGACTCCTCCTTGCCCTGTAACACAGCTTATTCACAGGTTTCACGGACTAGGACATGGGTATTTTTAGGGCACTATCCTTCTGAGTCCTCTAAGAAGTCCAAATATGCTCTCCCTTAAGGGATTTAACAAGTCATATTTCTGAAGCTATCAACATATATAGATTACTAATACTAGTTACTTGTAATTTTTGTGATACAGTCAATAATCTGCAAGCNCTTATTCACAGGTTTCACGGACTAGGACATGGGTATTTTTAGGGCACTATCCTTCTGAGTCCTCTAAGAAGTCCAAATATGCTCTCCCTTAAGGGATTTAACAAGTCATATTTCTGAAGCTATCAACATATATAGATTACTAATACTAGTTACTTGTAATTTTTGTGATACAGTCAATAATCGGCAAGCATTTCCCACATTTATTTCATCACACTCACAGTAAAGAAAATCTCATTCAGGGACCTTTATTTGTTTTTCGAATTCACTAGTCAAACAGAAGATAAAAGTTCTTCTGGATTTTCTAATGGTCTGAAGTGAGCCAACAGGCAAGCATCCTGTTCACCATTGCTCCAACACCTCTACTTCCGGGCTTATGGAAAGATGAGCTTGCTCCTTAATGAGATGGCCAATCGACTTGCAGCCCTCCCATGAGCCTGGAAGCAGCATGCATCTCCTCTGCCACATTTTATTGGCGGAAGCATTTAATGGTCATTCCTCCACCCTTCAGTCTCCTGTTTCCCTGATGCAATAATCACAGAAGAGCATGTTAGCATGGATGTGGCTTAAGACTGACACATCCTGAAACATTTCTCTGATATCTTTTTCTCTGCCTAAGCAGATATCCTCCAAAGGAAACTAAATTGTCATAAGTCCCCTGCCAGGGAAAACCAACTCTTATCACAGGAGAGGAGACTAGAAGTCAACAGTACACCCAAACTTTGTGACGAAGTGTCATAGCTCCCGTCTAGTTTTCTAATGTACCATTCATCTTTTCCCCAAATTATTTACTCTTCCCTAATGGGCCTATATTTATCCTCACATTTCCCTAGTAAGATGGCATTTTATCCTGAATTCTAAGCCACCTGAGTTCCTCGTTTTCCCTGGGTATCTTCTGTCTATACATGTGGTGTACATATTTATAAACTGCTGTTAGTTTTTCTCTTGTTTGTCTTTTATTACAGGCGTCTCAGCCAAGAACTTAGAAGAGTGGAAAGAAAATTATTTCTTCTCCCCTACAGAACATAATATTGCCTATCTTGACTGGTACATGGCCCATCTAGGAAATAGAAGTATCCTTCTCTATGCTACCACCAAAAGAAGGAGAAAGCGTACAAGGACATCACTGGCAGAACCCCCAAGCTGGAGTTTACCCAACACACTTCCCAAGCCATCTACTCTTCATGAAGATTCTACTCTTCATATATTTATGAAAGTCCATTACAATATGGTAAGGGACAAATAGCAATCTTTATGTTCTTGCATTGATAAAAATGAGCTTTGAAACTCCCGTTATATAAGAAAATATTCATGGGCTTCCCTGGTTGCTCAGCGGTAAAGAATCTGCCTGCCAATGCAGGAGGTGTGGGTTTGATCCCTGAGTCAGGAAGATCCCCTGGAGAAGGAAATGGTAACCCACGCCAGTATTCTTGCCTGGAGAATTCCATGGACAGAGGAGCCTGGGAGACTACAGTCCATGGGGTCACAAAGGGCTGGACACAACTTGAAAAAAAATATTCTTTGCTTATTAATAGAATATTGATGATGAACTTAATTGATAGCCATTGCTGATGGTGAACCAAAGGTTCAAAGACCCCTTGGTTAGATGACTCATTATCAAATACTGACAAATATCAAGCAACCATGAGGTTTCGAAACATAGACAATAGTCTGTGCTTAGAGTCTGAAAACCAATTTCATGTTAAACTGGAGATAAATTTTTAGTTTTCTTGCCTGCATTCATAACAGCCATTAGAAGTATTTAACACAGGTGCTCTGGACACGGTGGTAGGTGCACTGTAGGAATCTAACAACTATTTGTGGCATGATAGAATGATCTTCATGGCACTTGGGATTCAGAACAAGTCTGTTATTGCAAAGGCATCACCAAAACATGAAAAATATGCCCTTGTAGCTGGCCTCCAGGTCTGGCCATGAGAGCATCAGAGTATTGATGACAACCCAGTTTTTTATTCCATGGCAACCCAAATTTCTGCTCACATCAGCATTCCACCTCCTGTCAACTTAGGCTTACCTTACATGATCTGAACAACCATGTGAAATATTAATTTCACATGCAAATAAGGCATTAGTAATTATTGACTAATATGAGCAATGAGCCATTACTTATTTATCAAACACATTAGCAGGCAGTTTAGATCAAAAGTCCTGTTGTAAGGAATTTACTTTAATAAAAACCTCTCTAATCGTCAAAATGAACGACAGTGAATTAGCCAGTGATTACCTATGTTAATTGCCTCAGGAACTGAGCTGTCCTGAAAAGTGCAGGTTGGGCTGCCAGGGCACTTTAGAGGGCAGCACGAGAGAAGGCAGCTGGCAGCTCTCGCGGAAGAATACAGACAGCATGCTGAGTGCATGAGTGCACACCTCTGGGCCACACCTGCAGCTTACCTGAGGTTCACGCGTGGGCAAGGCAGGAACATGCACACAGACAGGCCAGTCTGAGGCCTGGGGCTTGGGGCCTCAGACTGGCAGGGGCTGAGACTAATGTGACTAAGCCCGGCATTGGGGGGGCCTCCTACAGGGACAGGGACGGGGCCCTGGTGGTTGGTAAGGCAGGAAGCATCTAAAAATGAAATGACTTTTTGATCTTTTTCTCTCCATTTCATGTGTTAATTTCACACTGTCTTTCTCATGTCTTTTCCCCACAGTCTAACATCTGAAGAGGTTGTCATTGGGGGACAGAGTCTCACCCCTGCTTATCCTCAGCTCAGTTCCTGTGGGGGTCAAAGGAGACTGAGGACGTCTCCCTGGCATCCAGCAGCTAAGACTTCGTGCTCGCAGTGCTGGGGACACAGGTTCGATTCCTGGTCAGGGAACTAAGATCCCACATGAACGCAGTATGGCAAAAAAAAGAGAGAGAGAGACTGAGAAGGGCACAGCTAAGGAGAGACAGAGGGGGTCCTATATCCGTAGGTGTTCAGTCTCGGAGATTGCCAGCTGTTGCAAATCCGATCTAATGTCAACAGGGTATGGGGGAAAAGGAGAAAACGTACCCCACAGCTGCCAAGTGTGGGAGTCCTGCCTTGACTGTGCTATTTGAGAGGGATCTAAGGTCTATCTATGCCTCTGATTGGTATATATGGCATGAGGGTCAGATTTATTTCCCCTTCCATACTAAATGAACCCAAGTCATCAAACTACTCCGCAGCAGTGAATAGACAGGGAAGAGCTCCAGAAAAGATGCCAGGTCACTCATCTTCCCATCTGCCACAGTGCGGGGATATGGTGATGAATTTTCATGGGACAGAAAACAACATCTACACTGTATGCTAGGAGGACAGCAAAGAAGGGTCAGTGAGAAATCTGTTTCAAAGCAGAAATCTGGGGCACATTCACACTGAGCTGACAAGATCCTGCCTAAGTGTCAGCTGTTTCACAATCAACTTTTCTTCACGTAATGTCCCTTATATGTTGCAGTTAATTATATAGTTGGTTGTTCAAACTATACCAGTGTCGTATTGAAACAGCAGTTTGAAAAGTAAAAATCTCTGCCATAAATTGACTGTTTTTATTTACATTATGTCCAAAAATAATGTGGCTGGCTTTTTAAAAATTGAGCTAACTGCTTTGAGAGCTGGATTGCCTACACTGGCTGGATATGCTGTCAGTGTTTGGTAAACCTTGGATTTTTGATAGGTGTCCTTCTTTGTAGCAGTTGACGGTGTAAACGGTTACCTGGGGCTCTGGATTTCAAGGGGTTCTGAGGTCACAGGCAGGCTCAGTGACCTCAGGAAATCCATTTGCTAAATGACTGGTGATGGCCATCACAGTTGTGTGGCACAGGGGTGGGGGTGATGGAGAAGGACTGGGGGGACAAGGATAGACAGTGGTGGGAGTTGGAGTGGAGGGGGTGAGGAGCAGCCCTTGTGCCATATATGGTGTCATATTGCCCTGTTGTGGGCATCGAACCATGATAATGCATATTGGACAGAGGGTACTGTATTATTATTACATATTATTACACAAGGGAATCTTTGGCCCTTTGATTAAAAAAAAATCTGTTTCAAACATACAAACGTTTGGGGACTTACCTGGCAATCCAGTGGTTAAGACTCCACACTTCCACTGTAGAAGGCACAGGTTCAACCCCTGGTCAGGGAACTAAGATCCCACATGCCATACAGCATGGCCAAAATATTAAATAAAAAATAAAACAAAAAATTAATAAATTTAAACAATTCAAATGTCCTGTTTACATGTCTACACTGAAGGGCAGATTTTCTTTTCTAAGTAGATGATTTTTCTCAATTATTAAATTATTAAATAACTATGACCAGGAACACAACCACCTCACTCCTGCCATGCATGATAATCATGAGTAGGGCTGCCGGGACTCGAAATCATGAGTCCTGCCATCTACAGCTGAACTGGCTCTTTGTGCAACTTGACCTTTTCCTTCCTTCGAGCGGGTAAAGTTGAAACATTAAGGAAATAGCAAAATTCATAAAAACTACAAGTCAGAGTCACTCTTTTTTGAGATGACAACACATTTAAAAAGCATCACTTGTAATTATGAAGCTATTATAAAAACATTTTAGGCATGTGGAAGTACATTAAATCTACTCAAGAAAGCAGACAAGATACACAGCCTAATGTCATCTCTCAGAAAAAAATTTAATGTGTTGAAAGTCACTTCATTTAAAAAATAATAAAAATGTCCAAAATTATATAAGTTATTATGTAAATTATTAAACTTTGAAAGTCTATGCTCAGGAAATAAACAGATACTTTTTGGAGACTGCCTTAATGACTAATGCAAATTATCAGATAATTGGGTCATGATGAGTTAGGAGTCAAAATGAACAAAAGATTCTTCCTTATACAGACATAGAACAGAAGCTGTGATGACCTAAAATAAAATATTAGATGCTTTTGTCCACCTCCAATTCCATATTTTAAATTGCTTTCGATTCTACAAGGAATCATAAATAAAGAAAAGGAAGGGCTAGAAAATTGGGAATTTAATCCTGAACCCCTCCAAAATATTAATAACAAAAGTGGAGTGGCATTTGTAAGTCCTGGCCATGTGCCAAGCACTGAGCTAGGCATTTTATATATATTACTACATTTAACTCTCAAAATAATCCTTTAAAGCAAGGATTATTATTATCCTCAAATTACAGATGAGACAAATCCCCTTTCCTTCAATGTTTCCCAAAATTCCCACAAGTGTAATGAATATTGTCTACTAATATCCAAGTGCAGATTTACACAGATCTGGGCCCCATGGTGTACACTAGACATGGAACAGACCCTTAGGCCGGGTTCAGCCCTCATCTGAATTGGTTTGGGCTCCGGCCGGAACTCAGAGAACACCTCAGTGCCAGTTGTGAAATTTCTTCTCAATGCATTGGGACACATGAGTTATTCTCTACTGTTTATCCTGTCAAAGACTAATAAAATACCATTGTAACAATTTATACTTTCCCAACCAAAACCATCAATCTTTAAGTTTATCCATTTAGACTACTTTTCAAGGTATTCACATATAATACTTACCTAGTTTTTTGCTTTTACAAAATTGGAATCATACTATGCATAGAATATGGCAGAGTTGTTTTTTTTTTTTTTACTCGATCGCAGGTGTGTCTTCTTTCCATCGTTATACATACTTCTACTTTGTTCTTTTCAATGACTGCTTAGAATTGCACTGAATGAATGTCTGTTGTTGTTGTTCAGTCACTAAGTTGTAACCAACTCTTTGTGACCCCATGGATGGCAGCATGCCAGGCTTCCCAGTCCTGAAGTTTGCTCAAACTCCTGTCCATCAAGTCAGTGATGCTGTCTAACCATTTCATCCTCTGCCACGCCCTTATCCTCTTGCCCTCAGTCTTTCCCAGCACCAGGGTCTTTTTCCAATGAGTCAGCTATTCTCATCAGGTGGCCGAAGTATTGGAGCTTCAGCTGTAGCAACAGTACTTCCAATGAATATTCAAGGTTGTTTTCCTTTAGAATTGACTGGTTTGATCTCCTTGCTGTCCAAGTGACTGGCAAGAGTCTTCTTTAGCACCACAATTCAAAAACACCAATTGTTCAGCACTCAGCCTTCTTCATAGTCCAACTCTCACATCCATATGTGACTACTGGAAAAACCATAGCTTTGATTATACGGATCTTTGTGAGCAAAGTGATGTCTCTGCTTTTTAAAACACTGTCTAGGTTTGTTACAGCTTTCCCTCCAAGGAGCAGGCATCTTTTTAATTTCATGGCTACAGTCACCACCACCATCTACAGTGCTTTTGGAGCCCCAGAAGATAAAATCTGGCACTGCTTCCACTGTTTCCCCATCTATTTGCCATAAAGTGATGGGACCAGATGCCCTGATCTTAGTTTTTTGAATGCTGAGTTTCCAGCCAGCTTTTTCGCTCTCCTCTGTCACCTTCATCAAAAGGCTCTTTAGTTCCTCTTCACTTTCCGCCATTTGAATGGTATCATCTGCATATCTGAGGTTGTTGGTGTTTCCCCCTGCGGTCGTGATCCAGCTTGTGCTCCATCCAGCCCAGCATTTCACATGGTGTACTCTGCATATAAGTTAAATAGCCTTGTACTCCTTTCCCAATTTTGAACGAATGTAGTCTTACCTATTTAACCATTTTCTTACTGTTCAACATTTAATTTGTATGTAGTCTTTTGCTGTTATAAACATGCTTCACTAAGTGGCCCTGCATACCTACGTGAGTATTTCTATAGTACAGATGCTCAGAAATATTACTGATACTGCTGGGTTAACAATTTAGGCACATAAATACTAGATAGATACCGTAAAATTTCTCTCTAAATGACTTTCTTACCAACTTCATTTTCTGCATGTGTTCCTCTCCTGCTTTGAGGGATGGTATTTAGTCTACATCTCCCTACCCTTCTCCCCACATATCTGTCTCCTCACCTTTGCTGGTCTACGTTCTGCTTCTGTCTACTTAAACCTCACCATTGTTTTTACCACCCTGTTTAACTGACTATAAAATGACATTAAAAACATATTTTCAGTTCCTACTTGTTAAATAAATGATCAGATAGTTTTCTCTTTCATATAGAACTCTTTGTTAAGGAAAGGTAATAAAACACAATAATTAAAACAGTTTCAGGTGGCCCCTGATTTTAGTGACCCATGGCAGAAGAAAATGCCCCACTTCTGCCCTAGGTACACAACTCTACTGTGCAAAATGTCAAAATTTTGACATGTCATCCAGGTCAAAAAATTTAAACTTTAGTTCATTATCAGGGATTATTTTGGGGGAATAAACCTTCTCAGGGTTTAATTGAATATTCAACTTTAGTGGTTAGAACAAGATATAGGCAATCATGACTGCAGAAAGCACTTGCAAGAATTATTCTTTCCCAATGAATCTTTGAATAACAGAATAAAGATCATGTCCAATCTGCTTAACTTGACTTTCTGCATAACCAGTCTCTTTAAGAGCAGATTTCTGCTGGGTCTGTTATACTTATTTCCTTTTAGGAATCAGTAAATGGCCCTAGTACAAACACAGAGGGCAGTTTAAGGACTTAAATACCATGAGAAAGAAATATTGGGGGCTTTCAACTTATTTATCCTGGATAAAGAAAACTTGATTTTCTATTTCTAAGGTAAACACTGTGTGGAGAGAAATACAAAGAGCTAACTATGAAGGGGAAACAGAAAAGAAAATAAACTATGGTGTGTAAAGCAAACAGCAAAGTTAAAGGAAAAAAACCTAATGAATAGAAAAGATGAAATTTCTCTTAAACTACATATAGGACAANACTTGATTTTCTATTTCTAAGGTAAACACTGTGTGGAGAGAAATACAAAGAGCTAACTATGAAGGGGAAACAGAAAAGAAAATAAACTATGGTGTGTAAAGCAAACAGCAAAGTTAAAGGAAAAAAACCTAATGAATAGAAAAGATGAAATTTCTCTTAAACTACATATAGGACAAAACATGAAAAATTACATAAGCATGCGTGCTGGGGTAGAGAAGTGGTTTATGTTCACTGAAAAAGTCTTTGAAAGACAAAGGCTAATATTGGTTATCTCTGAGAGCTGGGTTTATAGGTATGTTTTTTTGGTTTGTTCTTCTTGTCTGAACTTCCTAGTATTTGTCCAGCGAATACAGATGAGTTGTGTTAAAAAATCAATTAAAGTTAAAAATAGAAATGTGTATAAAGACTCAAGACATTTAAAAGTCTTTGCAAAGTATATCTAGGGCTGTATCAGACTCCAGATACCTGACATTTGACTTGATGAATATTTTTAGACCCCAACTTTCCCTACTTTAACAGGAACTGATACAAAGAAATAAAAAGTCCCGTAAATACTGAAGACAATTAAACAATTTNTTTGCAAAGTATATCTAGGGCTGTATCAGACTCCAGATACCTGACATTTGACTTGATGAATATTTTTAGACCCCAACTTTCCCTACTTTAACAGGAACTGATACAAAGAAATAAAAAGTCCCGTAAATACTGAAGACAACTAAACAATTTGGTTGTAGGCATTAAGCAATCCAGTATTTACATAAGATGATCAATAAGAAATAGCATCTGTATCAAGGATTTGTTCTGGAAACACTTTAGCTTAGAAAGATAATTTCAAAGTGATTCAAAGCAACAGGTCGTCCGAAGGGAATTTCACCACAAACAGTGTTGGATCAGTTATATAAGCCATGGTTAGTTTGGTTTGCCAAAGGACAAACTCATTCAGGTGCCAAGGAATGTTCATAGTTTGCACCTTTAATTTACTACAACTTCAAGGCTATGTGTTGCAGCATTATGTATAATAGTGGAAAACTGAAAACAACCTAAATATTCATCACCAAGAAACTGGCTGGAGCCCACAGTGCATTACACAGTGGAGGCCTGTGCCACTGCAACACAGGGCTCTCTGTCTGCCACCTGGCATGACCACAAGGACATATTGTGAAGTGAAAATAAGAAGCAGGAGTCAAGCGTTATCTTGGCTATCTTTTGGTAAGAAACGGGATTTCCTTATAGTTTAAAAAAAGAAAAAAACAGTTAATTGCACTCTCCCCCCCCCAAAAAAAGATTACCTATAGAGTGAAGAAAGAACTAGGTACAGGGAAAGAATATGGAAGCTAGACTTCTTGATGTACTTTATTGTGTAATTTTGAGTTTGGAACTATAAAAACGTTTCATGTACTTAAACATCTTGAATTAAAAAAGAAACATTTACTGGGTCTTGATTGACGTTTACATTGGCTGACAAAATCTTTCACTTCTACCACGCTGGAATTTCATGAAAAAGAAATAACAAAATATTTCTACTTTTATTATCCTTTACAATGAATTATTTTTGCCTGTTTGACCTGTTAAACCAAATTTTCAGTTTCCCACAAGTGTTGTTTTTTTTTTTCCTTCCTTTCCAGTTTTCAATGCTGCTGCTGCTGCTGCTGCTGCTAAGTCGCTTCAGTTGTGCCCGACTCTGTGCGACCCCATAGACGGCTACAGATGGAGAATTTAGGCTTGGAAAAGAGGTAAGTGGGTTTTTTAAGTTATTATTAAGACTTTGCTGTTTTAGAATAATTCAAGTTCACAGAGAAATTGAGAGGAAGGTATAGAGAGTTCCCATATACACACCTTGCCCTCACACATGCATGGCCTCCTCCATTGTCAACATCCCCATCAAAGTGGTACCTTTATTCTGAATAAAGATGCTACACTGGCACATTGTTAACCAAAATCTGTAGTTTACATTACAGTTCACGCTTGTTTTTTTTTTTTTTCAGACTTTTATGGGTTTGGATAAATGTATAATGATATGTCCATCATTATGATATACAGAGTATTTTTACTGCCCTAAAAATCCTGTGTGCCCCACCTATTCACCCCACACCTCACACCCAGCCCCTGACAACCACTGATCTTTTTATTGTCTCCACAGTCTTGACTTTTCCAAAATGTCATATGCTTGGACTCATATCATATGTAGCCTTTTCAGATTGGCTTTTTGCACATAGTAATATACATTTAATAAACATTCATGTCTTTTCAAGTGGCTTTTAATATATCAGTATATTTTATAAACGAAACAAACGTCTCTTATTTCTTCGGACCTTTTTTTCTGATATTTCAAAATAATTATAGAAACCCAATATTTCATTGAGTGATTTGTATCTTTCCAGGAATTTTTTCATTTCATCTTGAATTATCAAATTTGTTTGCATAAAATTGGTCACCAGAATCACATGGTTTTAAGGAGTGGATGGGATTGAAACAAAAGGATGTCTTATTTAAGTCCCCCAAAATTGTACTCAGCAGTAGCAATGACCCGAGCCATCAATGAAGGTCATGATTTTAAAATAAACTGGAACATATACTTTGCAAATGAATCCTTCTAGTTTTAAAACTCTTCCTAGATGTTCCCAGATGTGACTTCTTGACTGCTTGTGCTCTGACATCAAAAGCCTAAAGATAAAAATCATTAGATTAGATAAAAATCACCTTGCCGCCACGCGGGTGACCCTGAGTAGGAGTAGACTGCAAACATGTGCAGTGGTGGGCAGTCTCTGATGGTAGCTTTCCATGAGCAGCACATGCTCTGATTTAGTAATTTTGTCCATTCTTATTAGCCTAAATAGAAAACCATACTTGTGAATAAAAATAAAAATTTGAATTCCAGGGACTTCCCTGTTCAGTGGTTAAGACTCCGAGCTCCCAATGCAGGGAGCCCAGGTTGAATCCCTGGGCAGGGGACGAAATCTTATATGCTGCAACTAAGACCCAGTGCAGCCAAATAAATAAATATGTTTTTAAGAAGATATGAATTCCGGAACTGTATGGTTAAGGCCTTGCTGCTGCTGCTGTTGCTGCTAAGTCGCTTCAGTTGTGTCCGACTCTGTACGACCCCATAGATGGAAGCCCACCAGGCTCCCCCATCCCTGGGATTCTCCAGGCAAGAACACTGGAGTGGGTTGCCATTTCCTTCTCCAGGTGAAGGCCTTAGAGATCATCTAACCTAACCCCATCTATTTTTACGAGTAGAGAAACAGAAACCCCATGAAGGCAATCAACTGGCTCTCCAGGGCAATGAAGGCCTCATTGACACGCAGCCAGGTTGGTTGGGGAACAAATGTATAGAAGAGAAGAATAAAAGAAAAGGAAGGTTATTTAGGATGACATAGTTATTTTCTTGGGGCCTCAGTACCTTTTAGCTCCAGGATGATTTAAACGTACATCTAGAAGTATTTAAGGATCTCAAATGTGCAGTATTAATATTTTCAGGTTAAGGAATCTGTGCATTTTTGGCATTTATATACTTTAAATTCTATTATGTTTAAAAGAATTGGCCTTATGAAGCAAGAAATCATCTTTGTGATTCTCATTTTAAATATATACTTGATGTAGACTTGTGATTTTCAAGTTCAAATCTTAATATTATAAACTGAGTAATTTAATAAAGCTAAAGGTTTATCATATTTATAAGTTTAACATATTCGGTTTACAAGAGTTAATGAAATATGCAGGAAGCTTTTGTTAAATCAGGACTATTATAATACTTATATGGAAACTGAATATATTAAATTTATAAAAGTTTAGAAGGAGTCCAATCAAGTTTGTAAATGGGATCCAATATTAATCAGAGTCTCCTTAAAAGTGACTGTTAGAACTTGCTGGGCTTATAAACAAAATAAATAGCTTAATAAATGCAAGGCTTTGTAATGGTTTTAACTTTAGTAAATCAAGGACTAATTTAAAAATCATAAAAAGTCACACTTATGAATAATCTCTCTTTTGCGCAAAAACTACCATTGAGGACCTTAAAAATCACATTTAACAAGTTGGAGCAGGGTAAGCTTTCCAGGCTATGTCTTGGATAGGCTAGGACATCATTAAAGAGGCATGTATGAAACTCCTGCTGTGTCGCAGACGGGTCCTGTGCTGGGTGCCAACAACTGAGGCGCTCGTGGGCTCCTTGTGCTGGTGCTCGCACGAGGACCCTGAAACAGCCACCCATGCAGGTGGCAGCCAGGCATCCCAAGGGGCTGAGCTGCTTAGCTTTCTCCATCAAATAAAGCCATGTCACTATGGCAGATACTGTTTTGAAATAGGGAAACATAACACATATAGGGATCAATGCTTGGCTTTTGAGTTTTAAAAGCCTCTCCTTAAATTAGTTAAAATATCTGCCAAAAAAACCAACATTATGGTTATTTTGTTGTTTAGTCGCTAAGTCATGTCCGACTCTTTGCAACCCCATGGACTGTAGACCACCAGGCTGCTGTGTCCGTGGGATTTTCCAGGCAAGCATACTGGAGTGGGTTGTCAATTCCTTCTCCAGGGGAACTTCCCAACCAACCCAGGGATGAAGAAAAAGTATGGCAGCCCACCAGGCTCCCCTGTCCCTGGGATTCTCCAGGCAACAATGCTGGAGTGGGTTGCCATTCCCTTCTCCAATGCGTGAAAGTGAAAAGTGAAAGTGAAGTTGCTCAGTCGAGTCCGACCCTCAGCGACCCCAGGGACTGCAGCCCACCAGGCTCCTCCATCCATGGGATTTTCCAGGCAAGAGTACTGGAGTAGGGTGCCATTGCCTTCTCCAAAAAGTATGGTAGGAGACAGCTTTCCTGTCCAATCACTCCCTCCCCCGCCCCACGGTAGATCAAAATCCCTTGGCTTGATAGGAAGGAGCTAGTGGGAAAGAAGGGGAAGTCAAAAGAAAAGGAGAGAAAAAAGAAAACCATAAATCTAATGCATCCCTGAGAAGGTTCCTGCGTCCTTTCTCTTGGCCAGGTTCCTGGTGAAGAGGAGGACAGACCTGGACATTTGAGAAAAGGAGAGCTATGCCCTTGTTCCCTGCAAACCTGGTAGGTAGCAAGACCCAGAGTTCCCAGACCCAGGGTGGGGATTTCTGTCTAGTCAGAGAAGTCCTAGGCAGCCTCACCAAGTGTCTCGGGAATAGAAACGTGGTCCCAGTGGCCGTGAGGAGCACAGAGTGGCATTGCCCCAGTGACATCAGCTCTGTGCCGAATACTCTCATGCCTGTCGGAGTCCAGCTGACAGCAGTCCTAAGAGAGAGGCAGTCTCAGCATCTGTGCTTTCCAGATGAAGAAACCAAGGCTCTGAGCTAAACTGCATGCTCAAGGACACACGACTCCACAGACTTGGAGCCAGGACTTAAAGGCTTCCTCCTAATGCACCCTGTATTGCTCCCTATTAAAATATGCATACTATCTACCACCTCTCTTGCGAGATGGACGAGGTAGAGACCTGTCTTCATGCCTTGTAGCATGCAGAGAATGGCAGCAAGCCAAGACAAGAACCCAAGCAGAGAAGATCATTCAGGTCCTGACTCAGCATTGTTCTTGATGACAGTTAAGCTAATGGAAGCTACAAAACACAGCCAAGAAAATTCTTTTCTGCCTTTGCTGAATAGGATCTGACTGTTTGGGGGTCGTTTAAAGGCCCTGGCTTGTTCCTTTAACAGCGAGTTCCTTCCACATTGCTCGTGTGCTCTTCTTAGCATCAATCCTCCCAACTCTGCAGGGATTATCTTAAAAATGAAGATAAACTTTCAAGGATATTGCTAAGAGAAAAACAAATTACCCAACAGTTACACAGTAGGATCCAGTTTTGACCTTGAGATGCACATGGATACATTTGCACAGAGAATGAGTTCTTTCTGGGCAGCAGTGTGTGCATGCTAAGTCGCTGCAGTCGTGGCCTACTCTTTGCAACCTCACGGACTGTAGCCAGCCGGGCTCCTCCGTCCATGGGATTCTCCAGGCAAGAATACTGGAGTGGGCTGCCATTTCCTCCTCCAGGGGATCTTCTCGACCCAGGGATCGAACCTGCCTCTCTTGGATCTAACCTGCATTGGCAGGTGGGTTCTTTATCACTAGTGCCACCTGGGAAGCCCTCTTGAGCCACAGAATGAGGGTTAATACTATTAACCTCTGGCTTGAAGAGCTAAGTGGCTAAGGAATAAGTTCCTGAGCCTGGTGGCCTGGGTTTGAATCCCTACTCTGCCACTTGCTGCCTGTGGGACCTTGGGGGAAATGAATGACACTCTCAGAGTCTCAAATTGCTCATCTCTGAAACAAGGGGACAAGCAGAACCTCCCACAGGGCTGTTGTGAGGGATGATCAAATCACCCCTCAAGTATGCTCAGCATCTTGTTTGGCACATGGTAAGTACTCAGGTCTCATAAGTGGAAAATGCCTCCACCTTCTGCCAGAGGTCAACAATACAGCTTCGGGCTTCACACCTGCTCGACCTCCTTTACAGGTAGGGAATCTCAGAGCCTGCAATGGCAAAGCACCCACCCACCTTCCCAGCCTCTCTCCTTGCCATCAGGAACTTCTCCCGGGAGCATTCTCTGCATGAGGGTCTTCCCATCCTCCCTCGTCAGTCCCTCAAGTTCTAGGCTCTCAGACCAGGAAACTCTGGCTGTAAACAGTTGCTTCAAGGGAATCGAAACAAACCCTGTCAGAGACTCAGTCTGAAAGGAATTCTGTTCCACCTAATGTAAGGCACTGACAACTCAGACTATAAAGAACTGCAGAAACTGTTGCATTGTTACAAAACTCATGTCAGCAATGTATGCTCTAATGAGAAATATGTTAGAGAGTGCTGCTGCTGCTGCTGCTAAGTCGTTTCAGTCGTGTCCGACTCTGTGCGNTCTTGCCTGGGAAATCCCATGGACAGAGGAGCCTGGTGGGTTACAGTCCATTGGGTCACAAAGAGTTAGACATGACTTAGTGACTAGGTAACAAAAAGAGCAAACCAGTTACTACCTTGTAACCTTGAATAAGTTGCCTCAGTTTAATCTCAAGTATAAACTGGAACTGATCATAACTAACTCAAAAGGGTTAATGATAAACCTTGTAAAGTGCCGGGCATAGCCCCTAATGTTCTAAAAATATTGGCTATTTATTTTTGTTTTTATTTTGGCTTCTTTAAGAATTATTTCTGTAATTGCCTCGCACCTTTCTTCAATTTATGCTTGAAGTCAGAAGCTCAGATTTTGCATTTTAGAGTAAGGCACGTTTCCACTGAAACAATTTAATCCATATAAAACTTAGACAAAAAATATGCAAATGTTTGCTTAGATAAACCTAGGAAACTGACATGGAAACAATACAGCCAAATAGTTGTTTTCGTTTTCAAAAAGCACAGTGACCTGGTCTAAGACAGCTCAAAGAGTCCATCTGCAGACTGAAATGGAGACATCACAAATGTGTCCAGTAGGAGATGACTTCCCAGCCTGCTCAGAGTCTGTAAATCCCCTGGCAGCCCAATTCCCACGAGGAGGGAATGAATGTTTTATTAAGTATCTACTGTTGTCAAGGGTTGCACTTATGTGCTGTCTGTTATCAGTTATGCCACTGCAGCCTCCACACACCCCGACAAGGAAACCGCGCACAGTGGGGTTCTTTGTTCTGTTGTGTTCTTTCTAAACGTTTCATTGAACATTTAACAGATACCAAATGGTCCAGTCCTTTCACTAACCCTTCAAGGCAGGATTTACCATCACTTATTAAAAAGAGAACTGAGGCACTGGGAAGCTAAGCATATCTGCCACAGGTTACACAACTTATAAGTAATGGAAGCAGGATTAAACTTCAGTGCTAACTTAACAGGATCTCGTCCATATCAGAGCTGATCTTGGTGTGAAGCCGCACCCAAGTGAATCAACAGCGGGATCAGCTGTGCTGTGAGAACATTGTGTTTTAGAAAGCTACTGTGATTCTCATGTGTTTTAGGTGGAAGGACTTTTTGCGGGGAGAGCAAGTGGGAATCTGACTGTTATTAATAAGACTATTTTTGTTGCTATTAGATTAGGCAATACATTCATATAGTTCCCTGATAGCTCAGTTGGTAAAGAATTCGCCTGCAATGCAGGATACCCTGGTTTGATTCCTGGGTTGGGAAGATCGGCTGGAGAAGGGATAGGCTACCCACTCCAGTATTCTCTGGCTTTCCTTGTGGCTCAGGTGGTAAAGAATCCGGCTGCAATGCGAGAGACCTGGGTTTGATCCCCTGGAGAAGGGAAAGGCTGCCACTCCACTATTCTGGCCTGGAGAATGCCATGGACTGTTCATTCCAAGAGGTCCCAAAGAGTTGGACACAACTGAGTCACTTTCACTTTCATGTAGTTTACAATTGAGAAGATACAAAAAGTATCCAGTAGGTGCCCTCTATCCCTGCCCATGTAGTCAGTACCTTGGCCTGGAGGCAAACCGTGTTATTGGCTTCTTAGGTATCTTTCCCGGAGAAGGCAATGGCACCCCACTCCAGTACTCTTTCCTGGAAAATCCCATGGACAGAGGACCCTGGTAGGCTGCAGGCCATGGGGTCACTACTAGTCGGACACGACTGAGCTACTTCTCTTTCACTTTTCACTTTCATGCATTGGAGAAGGAAATGGCAACCCACTCCAGTGTTCTTGCCTGGAGAATCCCAGGGACGGGGGATCCTGGTGGCCTGCCGTCTATGGGGTCGCACAGAGTTGGGCACGACTGAAGCGACTTAGCAGCAGCAGCAGCAGCAGCAGGTATCTTTCCAGGAATTTCTTATGCTTATACAGATGAATAAACACACACACATATGCTCACTCAAGATACCCTTTTATTCACACTTTTCTGCACCTGGCTCCTTGCCTGGGACCCTGTATCCGCCTGCCATTCGGTCTGTGCACAGAGCGCCTCCTCATTCCTGGTGAGAGCTCCCGAGTTCCACTGTGTGATCTGTCCTCTGTCAGACATTTAGGTTGTTTCCAGTTTTCTGCTGTTACCAACAATGCAGCAATGAATAACTCTCGTCTACAGATCATTTTTCATATTTGAAAGTACATCAGATAACATCCTAGAAGCGGAATTGCTGGGTTAAACAGTACCTCCATTTGATAGATATTCCCTTCTCCTCTTGCACAGAAATTACCCAAATTTCAAAGTCTGTGATTCCTGCCACTCTTACCAGTGAGTGTCTGGATCTGTCTGATTTCAAATGTTTCTAAGATTTCAGTTGCCTATCTGCATGATCTGAGATGCAACTGAGGGCAACCTTCCATAACTCACGATTTCAAAGTTTAATTTTAATCAAAGGGGTATTTCCCACTGTTTGGCTTTAAAATAAAGGTTCAAAATTAGAATATACAATTCCTATATCAATAAAATACTGATTTTATTTGCTTTTTGTTTGGGGGTGCTGCCCAGGTACCACCTGTGGCTACACAGAAAACATCGCAAATGGCACCCCCTAGGGCTGTACACGCCTATATGTGGCAGCTCCAGGTTTGCCTGTTTCATGTAGGAGAAGTGGGGAGGGGAAGTTGCTAAGTCGTGTCCAACTCTTCTGCGACCCCACAGACTAAAGCCCACCAGGCTCCTCTGTCCGTGGGGATTCTCCAGGCAAGAATACTGGAATGGGTTGCCCTTTGGAGCTTTGCCATTCACCAGGAATCTTCCTGATCCAGGGATCGAACCCACACCTCCTGCCTTGGCAGGTGGAGTCTTTACTGCTGAGCCACCTGGGAGACCTGCTTGATGTTAATGATGGCAGCTGAATTGCATTCTTCTTTCTGAGAGCCTGCTAACTCCCCTGGCACCCTACTCCAGTACTCTTTCCTGGAAAAATCCCATGGATGGAGGAGTCTGGTAGGCTGCGGTCCATGGGGTCACTAAGAGTCAGACACGACTGAGCGACTTCACTTTCACTTTTCACTTTCACGCATTGGAGAAGGAAATGGCAACCCACTCCAGTGTTCTTGCCTGGAGAATCCCAGGGACAGGGGAGCCTGGTGGGCTGCCATCTATGGGGTTGCACAGAGTCGGACATGACTGAAGCGACTTAGCAGCAGCAGCAGCTAACTCCCAGGATGTTTTAACAGCAATCTCAGATGATCTAGCTGAAATGAAACTAAAACCTTGTATCAAAAGGAAAGCCAGATGTCAGTGGCATCTTATCTTCCTCAAAGAACAGAACACAGCAATCACTGACCCACCAGCTTCTTGAACCCTGGATGTTGAATTATTATCCATAGGAAGTTAGATAGTGGTACCCAGGGAGACCTGTCTGGGAGATGGAAGGGGTCAGCCTCTTGGAACTAAGCTTCATTGAATTTAGATACATTCACCAGTGTTTATCACCCATCCTGTGACATACATAGAATTTGCTGGGCTTTACTTTCCACCAAGCATCCTTACATCCTAAATTAGGTCTGAGATCAAGCTGATAATCATAGACCTGGCTTTCAGAGGCTGTTTGATGTTGGAGACCAGGAAGAATGTTTATAGTACCAGTGGGACAGCTCAGCAGCTAGGATGTTGGAAATGAAATGCTGCAGAGGCTGCCATTCACTTGCCCCTTATCTCTGGCATCTTATCTTCGCCGTCACAGAAGAGTGACCACAAAGGAGGCACCAGGAAGAGGAAGGATCATGTCTAATCCCCAGCAGCCGCAGAAGCTCAGCTCCAGTGATAAAGGGATCTAGCAGTAATCCAGGCTCTCAACAAAGAGATTTAATATCCTGCGGGGTGAGATCCACTCAGCCTTTGCAGGGTCATCGGCTGATTTAATCCAGCCAGGTTTTTAGAGTGGCAGTCGGCTCCTCTCTGCTTGGGTTTCCAGGACTGATAGCATTTTAAGAGAGTGAATGAGGTTAGTTACTTTCTGGCCTGATTATGTATGACTTTCATCCCTTAAAGATACAGCTTATTAAATAAACTAATCGGGCTCGACTTGCCGATAGCTGTTTCTCTACTGTCCAGAAGCCCATCTCTTGTCTTTCCCCTTTATTGTTGTGTAGTGTGGTGACATCTAGTGGGAGCAAGGTGAGCAGCCAAGCAGGAGCCCGAGAAAAACCTGCATTTTTGGTGATCCGGTTTTTGTGAAGTTCGTAGAACTTGGGGTGGGCAGAGGTACCTGTTCCTATTTAAAACTCTTGTGTGTTTCCTTGATTGCCAATAACAAACGTAGCCTTATAACCTCTTAAAACGTTTGTGACCAGATCAGGCAGAGAGGTGAGACATTAATAAACACTGTGCTGTCCAAAAACACTTCTCCCACAGAAGTGTCTCTTGTTTTAGGCCTGAAGGTAGCCATTCAAAGACGGAAATAACTATGTCACTTAAAGCAAGTAGCCCCACAGCGGATCAGGGAACTTTAAGGATGGACAGACTAGGAAACAGCCTAGTCAGTCAGATACTAGGGAAGCTGGAAAGACTTCTCTGCCTTCCACATGCTTTCTTCTTCACCGGTATCAGTGTCTGGGTTTCCATCACTTTGCAGCCCACTACTTTGACCCCGGAGAACTTTCTGCAGGCCTTAGTAACACATTGTTGTTGCTGTTTAGTCGTTAAGTCATATCTGGCTCTTTTGCAACCCCATGCACTATAGCCCCCCAGGCTCATCTGTCCATGGCAAGAATACTGGAATGGGTTGCCGTTTCCTTCACCATAAGATCTTCCCACCCAGGGATCAAACCTGTGTCTCTCATTGGCCGGCAGATCCTTTACCACTGGGTCACCAGGGAAGGCCCCCTAAAAATACATTCTAAGACTGTAAAGTGTCTGCCGACAATGCAGGAGAGCCAGGTTCAATCCCTNGCAAGAATACTGGAATGGGTTGCCATTTCCTTCACCATAAGATCTTCCCACCCAGGGATCAAACCTGTGTTTCTCATTGGCCGGCAGATCCTTTACCACTGGGTCACCAGGGAAGGCCCCCTAAAAATACATTCTAAGACTGTAAAGTGTCTGCCGACAATGCAGGAGAGCCAGGTTCAATCCCTGGGTCGGGAAGATCTCCTGGAGAAGGAAATGGCAACCCTCTCCAGTATTCTTGCCTGGAAAATCCCATGGACGGAGGAACCTGGTAGGCTACAGTCCATGGGGTTGCAAATAATCGGACATGACTGAGCGACTTCACTTTTGCTTTCTTTTTCAAAAGTTAATAACTCTGACATGGATCGTAGTTTAAACTTTTCTAACATTACATTCTGAGGAAGTTAAAGATGGGGCCACCTGATTATTAAAAGAGTGAAACTGGATAGTCACCAATTAGAGCTATTATACCTGAAACCTTCCTTCACTGATCAAACTGACTTTCATTGTTGCTACAAAAAAAAACAAAAAAAACTTGCATGTCCTCTAAGCAGCCTGGAGCCTCAACTGTCAGATGTTTGTCCAAGTTGTTTTCCAAGAATTTGGAGTCAGCCCTCCGTGGTGGCTTAGGCAGTAAAGAATGCCTACAGTGCAGGAGACCCAGGTTTGACCCCTGGGTTGGGGAAGATCCCCTGGAGAAAGGAACGGCTACCCATTCTAGTATTCTTGCCTGGAGAATCCCATGGTCATAGGAGCCTGGTGGGCTACAATCCATGGGGTCACAAAGAGCTGGACACAACTGAGTAACTAACACTTTTCACTTTCAAGCTTGAGCTGGATAAGGCTGGTTACGACTGCCGACCTTACAGTTGGGCATGTGCAAATATCCACTTGGTGACCTTCAAACATTAGAGGACCCAAAACGCCACCCTCAAAACACGTGAGCCCACCATTTTCTGAACATGTGTCCCATGTAGAAGCTTACAGCTTACAATGATTACCTCACCTTTCTCTTATCTCCAGTCACCCTTCCCCACACCTCTTTGTCTCAGACTGTCATGCTTCTTTTTCAAAAAATATTTTTATTTATTTTATTATGTATTTGTCTGTCTTGGGTCTTAGTTGCAGCATGTGGGATCTAGTTTCCTGACCAGGGATTGAACCCGGGCCCCCTGAATTGGGCACACTGAGTCTTAGCCCCGTATCACCAGGGAAGCCCCTGTGCTGTGTTTAGTTGCTCAGTCGTGCCTGACTCCTTGTAACTCCGTGGACTGTAGCCCGCCAGGCTTCTGTGTCCATGGGGGTTCTCCAGGCAAGAATACTGGGATGGGTTGCCATGCCCTCCTCCAGGGCATCTTCCCAAGCCAGAGATCAAATCTGCATCTCTTTCATCTCTTGCATTGGCAGGCAGGTTCTTTACCATCTGAACTATCAGGGAAGCTCAAGAATACTGGAGTGGGTAGCCTATCCCTTCTCCAGGGGAACTTCCCAACTCAGGAATCGAACCAGGGTCTCCTGCATTGCTGACAGATTCTTTACCAGTGAGCTACTCGGGAAGCCCAGGGAAGCCCCTCCCTCATCTCTTTATCCGTAAGTATGCAAGCTCTCTCATCTTCATGGTGGTGGATCTAAGGCTTTCTCTCCCATCTCCTTATTTGGCTGCAAATCTCGGTGTCTCGGCATTTTGGATGGCTGCTCACTGGGCAAAGAGACCTGGTTCATTAAGATGTATGAGAAGGGGAATGTATATATTGGATCAAATTAAATGACGTTGAGAGTTCCTTGTGGGGTGATGACAACCAGCTGGGATCTTGTGTGTGAAAGTCACTCAGTCGTGTCTGACTCTTTGAGACCCCATGGACTGTAGCCTGCCAGTCTCCTCTATCAATGGAATTCTCCAGGCCAGAATACTGGAATGGGTAGTCATTCCCTTCTCCAGGGTATCGTCCCAAGCTGGGGATTGAACCCAGGTCTCCCGCATTGGCAGCCAGGTTCTTTACCATCTGAACTATCAGGGAAGCTCAAGAATACTGGAGTGGGTAGCCTATCCCTTCTCCAGGGCATCTTCCCAACCCAGGAATCAAACCAGGATCTCCTTCAGTACAGGCAGATTGTTTACCAGCTGAGCTACCAGGGAAGAACTGGGATCTAGACCTTGATGAAAATGGAACAGGTGCAGCTGCAGGGAGAGAACGGATCCTGGAAAGGGAGAGACGGAAGGAGAGGAACAGAAGGAGGAACCCATGGTGGTTTTGTCGCCTCCAAACCAGTTGGACTCCTGATGCTGCTGACCCCTGATAAAGAGTAAGACCACAGGCCTAAACTGGGGTCACTTCTGCTAAAGGGCTCAATTCCAAACAGGTTTCATGCCTAATTGCAGCTTTAACCTCCCTTGGGAATGTAACCTTAACTGGGATTTTCCGGTCAGCACCAGTGAGGTCATCTGCATGACTGCCCCTAAGCCTGCCCCGCAAGTAAGGTGACCAGGCCTGAAACAGTCCTTCCTTTTCTTTGCTAATAGCTTCCTTGCCACACCCTCCTGCTGCCTCTGCAAACTGTCCATTTTGGACAGCCTGCTCAGTCAGACCACTCTTGTGTTTACTGGACCGGATGCTGCTTGATAAAGGGATTTCTGAATCAAACCAATGAGATCTTCAAATTGACTTGGTTGAATCTTTGGTGTAGTGGGTTTTTTTTAATGCACCAAATGTATGATTACTTTTCCAGTGTTTCTCCAACTCTTCAAAACCAGCTGAGCATGCTACTGTTCACTTTATTTATTTACTTTTTCCATAATTCACTTAATTCTAGCCTTCTACCTGGGGTTAGTCTCGGATCCCACAGGTTAGGGCTCAGTCCTCAAGACTGCCCGCTTCTTCACAGGTCAGAGTTCCGAGACCTCGGTTGTCACTTCTGACCAACCAGCTGTGCAGTTAGGAGGTTCTCACACCCCCACCTGGATGACTCACCAGACTGAATCAGAACTCAGGAAAGCACTGCACTTACTATCACTGGTTTATTGTGAAGGATATTGTAAAGGAAACAAATCAACAGCCAGACAAGGAGGCACGTAGCATGAAGTCCAGAACACAGGAGCTTCTGTCTCCCGGGGTTGGGGTGGGGCACCCTCCTGCCACATACACGTGTTCACCTATCAGAGGCTCGCTGAACTGTGCCAGTTCAGGAGTTTTATGAAGGTTGTGCTACAGCGGTGTGATCAGTGGAATTACTGGCTATTGTTGACTGACCTCCTGCTCTAGCCCTTCTCACCTGCCTAGAGGTCAAGGAGGAAGGGTCATGGATTTTTCTCCTTTAATATCTTAATATTGTGAATTACACTGATTAGTTTTTGTATATAAGGCAACCTTGCACCTTAAAAGAAGCCACGCTTGATCATATTATTCTTTTCTATATTTTCTGACTCAAATGTGACATACAATTCACAAGTCCATCTTTCAGATAGTGAGGGCAGGTTTTTCTCTTCTTATAAAAAATTAAATGACTCAGTTGAGACGTTTGGGAGAGTGGACAGTTCTTGCCTGGCCCCTCTGCTGTGGTTCTGCCCCCATCCTAGCAGCCCCCAGCCACCAACCATCTCATTAGCATACAACAGGCACGCTTCACTCCTAGGATTCCCAGAGCTGTAACACTAGCAGTAAAGAACCTGCCTGCCAGCGCAGGAGATGTGGTTCATTCCCTGGGTTGGGAAGATCCCCTGGAGAAGGAAACGGCAACCCACTCCAGTATTTTTCCCTGGAGTACCCCATAGACAGAGCAGCCTGGCAGGCTACAGTCCACGGGGTCACGAAGAGTCAGACACGACTGAAGCGGCTTAGCACACGCGCAGGTCAGGAACTGGAAGATAAGATCAAATAGTTTTATTATAGCACCCACCTTCTCATCTTGCTAAGTTCTGACTTTAGCCTCTCCAGGACAGTTTTTTGTTTTTTTAAAGAAAACCTTCCTCAGTAAACTTTGCCAGGCCCAAATGACTCAACTAAGTCATTTAATTTTTTTATAAAAAGAAAAAAACCTGTCCTCACTAGCTGAAGGATGGACTTGTGAATTGTATGTCACATTTGAGTGAGGAAATATAGAAAAGAATAATATATTATGATCAAGGGTGGTTTCTTTTAAGGTGCAAGGTTGTCTTACCATACAAAAACTAATCAGCGTAATTCACAATATTAAGATACTAAGGGAGAAAAATCCATACAACCATTTGAATATATATAGAAAAAAGCACTTGGCAAAATCCAATTCAGGAAATTAGGAGTTAAAGGAAATCTTCTCAATCTAATAAGAGCATGAAAAACCTGCAGCTCACATTTTTCTTAATGGTGAAATATTGTTTCATCTTTTTATTGAAAGATAGTTGCCTTACAACATTGTGTAAGTTGCAGTTCTGCAGGCTAAGCTCCCTTGTCCTTGTAGTCTCCAGGCAGGAATCTTGGAGTGGGTTGCCATGCCCCCCTCCAGGCGATCTTCCTGACCCAGGGATTAAACCCACGGCTCTTATGTCTCTAGCATTGGCGGGTGAGTTCTTTACCACTAGCACCACCTGGCAAAGTGATTCACTTATATATATATTTTTCAGATTATTTTCCATTATAGGTTATTTTATGATATTGAATATGCTTTCCCTTGTTATCTAGCAAATCCTTGGTGCTTATCTGTTTTGTGTATAGTAGTGTGTATCTGTTCATCCCATACTCCTCATTTATCCTTCCTCTGCCTCCTTTTCCCCTTTGCTAACATAAGTTTGTTTTCCATGTCTGTGAGTCCCTTTCTGTTTTGTAAATAAGTTCATTTGTTTCGGATGCCATGTAGCAGAGCCGTCATATGATTCTTGTCTTTCTCTGTCTGACTTTCACTTTAATGTGGTGTTCTTCCGGTCCATCTACGTTGCTGCGAATGGCAATGTTTCATTTTTTATGACTAATATTCCACTATGTGTGTATATGTACACACATGCACTCACACACACACTCACACACACACACACACACACACACACACAGCAACTATATAGCAAATCTTCCTTATCTTAATAGTGATATATTCAATGCTACAATTAATTGTGAACAAAGTACAGATGTCCCATTTCACCACAAGTATTCACCAGTGCCTCGGAGGTCCTAGCCAGTGTAATGAGGAAAGGAAAAAGAAATTAAAAGGCATAAATTAAGAAAGAAGAAGTAAAATTATCTCTATTTACAGATGACATGCTTGTTTATGAAGGAGTTCAGAACACCTCACCCCAAAATACGCTACTTGATTATTTTGGGCTGAAGGCACTCGAGACAGAAAGGGCTCTCTGACCTCCGCTTTTTCCAGGTCAAAGCAGGTCCTAAAACTTCCCCAGTGAAGAGTGCCCTGTCTGCACCAGGAAGAGAACATTCTTATCAACAGAACTGGGATTTGACGCCAGAGAGGACATGTACAGAAAAACTACTAACAAAGGCCTTATCTTCCATCAGTTTTCAGCAAATATTCCCTAGACACTGTCCCACCATGTCCTGTGTCTTGATCAAGCCTTTCTATCTTGTTACATCCCCACAGTTTACTGATTTTGTTTAAATATATATATAAGCTTTGGGGCCTAGTGGCCTCTTTGGGTCTTTATTTTCCTCCTGAAGACTACTATGTACATGTAAGAACAGTGGGTAAATGTATATATTTTTCTCCTGTTAATTTGTCTTATGACAGTTTAATTCTTAGGTCTAACACAGAACCTAAAAGAGTAGAAGAAAGTTTCTTCCTTCTACATTTACATAGGAAATCCAAAGAAATCTACAAAGCAACTACTAGAATGAATAAGTGAATTTAGCAAGATGGCAGGATACAAGGTTAATACATAAAACTTAATTATATTTTATATGTAAGAGCAAACCATTGGAAGATAGCTGTGTAATTCCATTAGCAGTACTATGAAGAAGAAAAAGATATTTAGGGATAAATTTAACAAAAGAAATGTAAGCCCTCTGTACTGAAAACCATGAAACATTCTGAGAGACTTTAAGATAACCTAATTAAATGGAGACCATGTTCATGGAATGGGTGACTCAATATTATTAGCATGTGAATTCTCTCCACATTGATCTGTCGATTCAACACAATTTCTGTCATAATTCCAGCAGCTTTTTTATAGAAACTGATAAGGTGGTAATGAAATATTTATAGAAATGGAAAGGATCTAGAATATCAAAAAAGTATATATATTTTTTTATAAATTTACTTTAATTGGAGGCTAATTACTTTACAGTACTGTATTGGTTTGGCCACACATCAACATGAATCTGCCATGGGTGTACACGTGTTCCCCATCTGAACCCCCCTCCCTCCTCCCTCCCTGTACCATCCCTCTGGGTCGTCCCAGCGCACAAGCCCTGACACCCTGTCTCATGCATCGACCCTGGACTGGCGATTCGTTTCACATGTGATAATATACAGGTTTCAATGCCATTGTCCCAAATCACCCCACCCTCGCCCTCTCCCACAGAGTCCAAAAGAGTGTTCTATACATCTGTGTCTCTTCTGCTGTCTCGCATACAGGGTTATCGTTACCATCTTTCTAAATTCCATATACATGCGTTAGTATACTGTATTGGTGTTTTCTTTTTGGCTTACTTCACCTGTATAATCGGCTCCAGTTTCATCCACCTCATTAGAATTGATAAGTATATTTTAAAAACACTTAGAAGTTTGAAATTAATCCAAAAAATGAATATTGATAGATAAGAAGGCAAAGCAAGTACAATAAACTGTCAACAGGCGAAACTAGGAGGTAGGTATGTGGCTGTTCACTATAAAAGTCTCCAACTTTTCTGTACATTTAAAAAATGTATCACAAAATGTCAAGGGACACTTGTATAAGTCTGTCCTGAAGACCTTTTGGAAAAGGACAGCTTATGTCACACAGCACGTAGCAAAACCTAAAAATTACCTACTCATTTCCTCAAAGTCTCATATCTAGCTGATCATTATAAATATGCATTATTCCTCAGTTCTAGAATGTAAGGAAATGTGTCTTCCCTTTTCAACAAAAATGAGATCTCAAATGCAGAGAGCAAGGTAGAGGTAAGTGAAAGGACCCAAGGCAAATGACAAATTGCATTCTTACGTGATAATGGCAGCTTGTTTCTGACCCCAGATGGTAATTTAGGTTTGGTTCCAAGTGACTACAAGGTATTTCCAAAAATCAAATTTACCTTCAAAAGTTGGGATCTTTCCCCACTGAAGAAATCTCAACTAATATTGCCCAGGCTAAGTACAACATTCATTCATAAGGAAGAGTTTCAGACATGTTGTACCAGTAACAGCATTGTTAGAATAGTATAATAATCCCATGAGCTAACTATTTGGAAAAGGACTATATCCTAGTGGAGGTATACATTAAAAGAGCCTTCTAAATAAACTGCATTTTTTTCATGCTCTAGCACAGAACAATAATGGATGTTCATAATGATAAGCTTATGTTATCAAAGATTAAATTACAAGTAATATACTGTTTACCACAGGCATGATACAGTTCTATTTGAAAGACTTCCAATAGAAAGAATAAGTCATATATAGCTTATATGTGGAATCTTAAAAAAAAAAAAAAGGTACAAGTGAAGTTATTTACAAAACAGAATCACAGATGTAAAAAACAAACTTATGGGTGGGAGCGAGGGGAAGCTGGGGAATGGAATGGGGTGGGGAGAGAAGGGATACATTGAAATATTGATATGTACACATTACTATATATAAACTAGATAACGATTAAAGACCCACTATATACGGGCGCGAATGAACCGAACTGAACTGATATAGCACAGGGAACTCTACTCAATACCCTGTGGTGACCTATGTGGGAAAAGAAGCTGCTGCTGCTGCTAAGTCACTTCAGTCGTGTCTGACTCTGTGTGACCCTATGGACAGAAGCCCACCAGGCTCCTCTGTCCACAGGATTCTCTAGGCAAGAATACTGGAATGGGTTGCCATTTCCTTCTCCGGGAAAAGAAGCTAGAAAGGAGTAAATAAATGTATATGTGTAACTGATTCTCTTTGCTGTGCAACAGAAGCTAACCCAACACTATAAATCAACTGTATTCCAATAAAAATTAAAAAAAAATACACCAGCTATGAAGCAAACCAACAAAGAGCAAAGAATAAGTCATTAAAATCTCTGATGCTTGAATATCAGTTATCTGAAAAATTTACTTCTGTGGGCTGGCTCGGTCTCTTTCAGAAGATCATATATTTCTAAATTCACTTATGGATATATCTTGACACTTCTGTTTCTTCTCATCTGGGATGTAACCTTCAAGCCAAAACTCTGAAATGTTAGTTATCTGTACAGATGTACTGAGAGACATTGCACTGTGACCATCAGAGATCTGTTCTCTAGCAGCAACAGGATGACTTAGAGAGAAAAAGACAGTTATGTTTATTCCTGCTTGAACAACTCATCAGATTGATAGTAAATCCAATGAAAAGACAGTATCTCTGAGGGATGTTCTGTGGAGTTTTGTACTTGCAACATATTCCTGAGAATAAAACAGTTGATGCAGTAGCTATAGATAATATCCGTTCTCTAGAGGTCACTTTTTTTCATCCCAAGGATTCTGGTAAGGATCGAAGGGGAAGTGCTTGCTTCGGCAGCACATATACTAAAATTGGTCAGGACTGAAGGGGAAGACATTTGTGATACACTTAACACAGTGCCCAACACATTAGGTCAATGCTTAGGAAGTACAGGCTACTGGTACTTTTTATGGATTGTGGAGACAGCATTTTAAAAAGTCTAATGTAAGAGTCAGGAAGGAGAAGAGAAAATTATGTTTCTGTTAATCAGTCCACAGCCACTTACCATTTTCCTAAAAAAAAGCATCAAAACATTTGGTTTTAATTACCCAAGTATTTTGGGTTTTGTGTTCATTTTAGTTCAAAATTTATAGTTTTACCTTCATGGATAAAAGGAATCCATAAAAGACTCCCCTGGCAGTCCAATGGTTAGGACTCTGTGATTCCACTGTAGGGAGCAAGTTGATCCCTGCTTGGGGAACGAAGATCTCACAAGCTACGTGGCGTGGCCAAAAAGAAATAATAATAATAATATGCAGTACAATTATTCTCGTTTTTAAAGAAAACCTAAATTGAAACATGTAAGATACACTGTGACTGTTCCCCTACTGCCTCCTCCTCTTGCTCCATGTCCTCTGGAAAAAGGTCAACCGGTACTGGTTTGACTACCTGTGAAACTCTGTTCACATTTGTGACATCATCGTGGGCATTTCAACATTAGCTTTAGTTGTCTTAGTCATTGCGTAACCACTTCAAGTCCTCCCACTAGTAAAGTTCCTTCTGTAACTTTGATAATCATCTCAAAATATTTGAAGGGATTTGACAAACCCACACACCTCTATCCTCACAAATACATGTATCTCTGGGTTAATCTAGGAGTTCAGGAGATACAGATATACCAAAAGGTTTTGGAGACCCAGTTCCATCAAAGAGCCTGAGGAGGAGACTTGAAAGCCCACTGCCATAGCCAACCTGGTGAGTCATACAGTCAGTGGGAAACAGTTAATTTCTTCAAGGCCTGCTGTCTGTCTATCTGTCTGTTCTGCTCCAAGGACTTTAGTAAAAGGTGGGCTACAATTTAATAAAAGCATCCCAGAAAGATTCTACAAGACTGGGAGGCCTCCCTTTCTCTGTCAATGCAAGTTACCACACAGGCCACTGAAATGTAGAGTGAGTCTTTCAAAATTCAGTGATAGCATAGTCAGTAAGCCACGTAGATGATTAAAATGCAGCAGGTTACATTTGCTGCCATTCTCCAGGTGGTTTTCTAGGCAGTCATATTTTGTGGGCTGTCTGTCCTGTAGCTTTTGATATTCCAGAAGAATTGACGACATCCATTTCTTTCAAATAGGGCAGTTTTCAATTTAGCTACGTTCAGCAACCTACAAATCAGTCTGCAAGGCACTGTGAGGAAGACAGCTTTCAGACCTCGGCTATATTGCAGGTGATCCTGCCAAGAACCGTGAAGTACAGATGCTCTGAAACCTTTGATGAGAACAACATCAAAAGTGAGTTTCCCTTTGAGCAAGATACTTGAAAGCGAAAACTTAGCTGATGGCATCATGTCGTAGGGTTCTTTTTAAATAATAAAAAGAAATGAGGCCAGGGCAATATTTATTTCCCCATTGCATGAAATTAGATCTCAGCTAAGAATAGATGCATGACAGAGAAATAATCTGTACATTCTTGCAAACTTGAAAAATCGCAAAATAAAACAGCTACAAAATACTCCCATTTCTATAGATTTTTGTTGTTGTTGTTATTGTTGTTCAGTTGCTAAATCATGTCCTACTCTTTCTCACCCCATGGACTGCAGCACACCAGGCTTCCCTGTCCTTCACTATCTCCTGGAATTTACTCAAACTCATGTCCACTGAGTCAATGATGCCATCCAACCATCTCATCCTCTGTAGCATCAATCTTGTCCTCAATCTTTCCCAGCATCAGGGCCTTTTTAATTTATTTTAAAATATTTCTTTATTTGTTTGATTGCACTGAGTCTTGGTTGCTGCAGATGAGATCTTTAGTTACAGCACGTGGGATCTAGTTCCCTGACCAGGGATGGAACCTGGGCCCCCTGCACTGGGAGTGCAGAGTCTTAGCCATTGAATCACCAGGGAAGTCCCTGCAGCTTTCTTAAAGAGTTGGCTTTCTTCAAAATAAAAAAAAAAGTATGCAAGTAATGCATTCATTTTCTAGGGTCGCTATAACAAAGAATGACAAATTGAGTGGTTTAAACCATAGAAATATATTATCTCACAGTCCTGAAAGCTAAAAGTCCAAAATCAAGGTGTCCTTAGAGTTCGTTCCTTCTGAGAGCTGTGAGAGAAGGATCTGTCCTGTGCCTTCCTTCTAGCTTGTAGATAGCCTTCTTCTTCCTGTCTGTTCACGTTATCTTCCTTTTCTGTGTATCCCTCTGACCAGCTCTCTCTTTTTATAAAGACACCAGTCATAAACGATTAAGGCATGGTAATGACTCACTTCAACTTGAGAACCTCTGTGAAGACCTTATCTCCAAATAAAGTTTTGCTTGTGCCCTCCAAGAGTCTCTATTTCCCCAGACCTGTGGAAGTTCTGTAATCAAATCCTGCTGACCATCAAAGTGAGATTCCCTGGGGATTCTCAGCCCCTTTGCTGGATCCCTAGGTTGGGAAGTCCATTGTGGGGCCTAGAACTTTTGCAACAGTGTGAGAACTTCTTGGGTATAATTGTTCTCCAGTTTGTGTATCGCCCATTTTGTGGCTCTGTGGCGGGGCTAACGGTGACCTCCTCCAAGAGGCGTTATGCCACATGCCGCGCCTCCCAGGACTGCTGCTGTCAGAGCCCCTGGCCCTGTGGCAGCCACTCCTGACTCGTGCCTCACAGGAGACCCTCAAACAGTCACAGGCAAGTCTGCTTCAGTCTACTGTGGAGGTCACTTCTTTCCTTGGGTCCTGATGAACACAAGGTTTTGTTTGTGCCCTCCAAGTGTCTCTGGAGGGTATGAGGTTTGACTTTAAAAGTGATTGCACCCCTCCTACCATCTTGCTACAGCTTCTCCTTTGCCCTTGAACATCGGGTATCTCTTTTTGGTGGGTTCCAACATTCTCCTGTTAAAACAAAAAGATGCTTGCTCCTTGGAAGAAGAGCTATGACAAACCTAGACAGTGTATTAAAAAGCAAAGACATCACTTTGCTGACAAAGGTCCATACAGTCAAAGCCATGCTTTTTCCAGTAGTCATATATGGATGTCAGAGTTGGACCATAAAGAAGACTGATTGCCAAAGAATTGATGCTTTCGAACTGTGGTGCTGGGGAAGACTCTTGAGAGTCCCTTGGACAGCGAGGAGATTAAACCAGTCAATCCTAAAGGAAATCATCCCTGAATATTCATTGGAAGGATTGATGCTGAAGCTGAAGCTCCAATACTCTGGCCAGCTGATGCAAAGAGCCAACTCATTGAAGAAAGCCTTGATGCTGGGAAGGATTGAGGGAAGGAGGAGTAGGGGGTGGCAGATTCAATAGACATGAGTTTAAGCGAACTCCAGGACATAGTGAAAGACTGGGAAGCCTGGTGTGCTGCAGTACGTGGGGCCGCAAAGAATCAGACATGGCTGAACAACTGAACAACAGCATATCAGAACCTTAATAATGAATCTGTAAAATAGTGATTGGATTCCATGGAATCAAGCAGGTTCCAGCTGACTACAAACACTTCATATCTCCCAGTTGTTTGGACTAACTAATTATTTGGGTGCATTGGCCTATGAACATTTTTTTTTTCTGTAGTTTGAGGGTTAAATATGGCCATAAGTCACCAATTTTTTTCTGCCAAGAAAATTGCATGAGATCAGATGAGAGGTAAATTTTGTTCTGTTAATTGTAGTTCAAAATGCATGGTGTCACTTAAATCATAAAACTTGACTATGCAAAAGGAAAAAAAAAAAAAAACCCTGTTAATGAGTCCAGACTTGGTCTGCTTGCCACACAACAGACTAATTAACTGAGAGACACGGTTTTGAGGCAAGGACTACAACTTTATTTGGAAAGCCAACTGACCAAGAAGATGGCAGACTAAAAAAGAATGACACATTTTTTAAAAGGAAAAAAATTTTAAAAGAAGGAAAAAATAGCAACAAACTAATAAAAATCTGTAATAAAATTGATCACAAAGGAGCTTCTGATCATCAGCAAGGAAGAGGGTGAGGGGAGAAGAAGAGGATACTAATTAACTGAGCCATGAAAGTTTTTATAGTGCCCAAAAGCCTCCCAAACTTTATAAAAGACACAAATATAAGCATCTAAGAAACGCAAAGAATTCCTCGTTGCTAAAGAATACAACACCAGGAAGGCTTCCCAGGTGGCACAGGTGTAGAGAATCAGGCTGCCGATACCGGAGATGCAGGAGATACAAGTTCGATCTCTGGATTGGAAAGATCCCCTGAAGTACAAGATGGCAGCCCACTCCAGTATTCTTGCCTGGAAAAGTCCATGGACAGAGGAGCCTGGCAGGCTATAGTCCAAGGGGCTGCAAAGAGTCAGACACGACTGAACGTGCATACACACATATACCACACCAGGAAACATTGTAATCCAGCTGATGAAAGGCAAAGACAAAGAGAATTTTAGAAGTAGAAACNAAGATGGCAGCCCACTCCAGTATTCTTGCCTGGAAAAGTCCATGGACAGAGGAGCCTGGCAGGCTATAGTCCAAGGGGCTGCAAAGAGTCAGACACGACTGAACGTGCATACACACATATACCACACCAGGAAACATTGTAATCCAGCTGATGAAAGGCAAAGACAAAGAGAATTTTAGAAGTAGAAACACAGAAGTTACTCATCATACACAATGAATCCTCAAACAAGATAATCAGATTTCTCCTAAGAAACTCGGAAGCCAGAGGTAGTGGACAAATATATTAAGCGTGCTAACAAGAAAAAAACTGTTAAGATTCTTCTGATGAGGATTATCTGGCAAAACTGCCCTTCAAGAGTGAGAGAGGAAACTAAGACATTTTCAGGTAAACAAAATCGGAGGGTGTTCATGTACCACATTTTGTTTATCCGTTCATTAGTTGAGGCACATTTGAGTTGTTTTGCCTTTTCGGTTATTATAAATAATGCTGCCATACACATTTTTGTATGGGCATATGTTTTCAAGTCTTTTGGGTATTTTCCTAAGAGTGAAATTGCTGGGTCATTCTGGGAAATCTGTGTTCAACTGTTTGTGGAGCAAAGTGTTTTACAGAGTGGCTATATTGTTGTACATTCTCATCAGCAGTGGTGTGTTCCAGTTTCTCCACATCCTCATCAACACTTGTTGTCCATTTTTTTTAATCATAGCCATCCTCACTCACCTAGTATGAGATATTTCATGTGCTTTTGGTCTGGATTTCCCTGGTTATTAAATGATGTTGAGCCTCTTCTCATGTGCTTATTAGCCATTTTTGTATCTTCTTTGAAGAAAAGCCTATTCAGATCATTTGCTCATTTAAAAATTAGGTTATTTGTCTTTTTATTGATGAGTCTTTATATATTCTGAATACTCTCATCAGGTATATGAGCTATAAAAAATTTTCTCCATCCTGTGTCTTTTCATTTTCTTGTAGTATCCTTTGATGCACAAAAGAGGTTTACCTGTTTTATTCTTTGGTTACCTGTGCCTGAAATATCATGTGTAAAGACATCACTGCTGAGACCAACATTGCAAATGTTTACACCTGTTTTCTTTGAAGGCTTTATAGTTTTAACTCTTAGATATTTAGAGGTTTGATTCATTTTGGGTTAATTTCTGTGTCTGGTGTAAGTTATAGGCCCAGCATCACTCTTTTACATGTGAATATCTAGCACGGTTATTGGAAAGGCTGTTCTTGGTCTGCATTCAATTGTTTTCGCTCTCTTGTCAAAATCAATTAACAATAGGCATATGAATTTATTTGTATTTACTTGTTTAGTTGGGTTTATGTTTGGACTATGGATTCTATCCCATTGACCCATTGATCTCTGTGTTTGTCTTTTTACCAGTAGTGAATTATCTGAATTACTGTTGCTTTATAATATGATCTGAAATCAGGAAGTGTGAGTCCTCCAACTTTTGTTATTTTTCTAGACTAAAGGCTATTTTGAGTCCCTTGAATTTCCATATGAATTTTGGGATTACATTGCCAATTTCTATAAAGAAAAACTGTCTGGGATTTTGATAGAAGTTTTGTTGAAAGTATAGATCAATTTGTATCAACAAGTATCATCACCTTAATATTTAGTCTTACTGTTCACGAACATGATATCTTTACACTTATTTAGGTTTCCCTTAATTTCTCCCAACAATGTTTTAGAGGCTTCAGTTTACAAGTGATGCCCTTTTTTGTGAAATTCATTCCTATTTTATTATTTTTAATGCTATGATAAATACAGTAGTTTTCATGACTTCACTTTTGGATCATTCATTGCTAGCATATAGAAATACAGGGGATTTTTGTACATTAATCTTGAATCTTGCAGTCTAGCTGAATTCATTTGTTATCTCTAAGTCTGTGTATGTGTGTGTGTGTGTGTGTATGTATACATGCGTGTGCATGAGTGTGTGTTCCTTAGGATTTTCTACATATTAGAACAGGTCATTTGCAAATTAAGATAGTTTGATTTCTTATTTTTCAATCAGAACTCCTTTTATTTCTTTTTCTTGCCTAATTGTCTTGGCTAGATACTCCAGTATAATGTTAACAGAAACGGTGAGAGTGAACATCTTTGTCTTGTTCCTGATCTTATGAGGAAAACACTTATTCTTTCATCCATTAAATATGATCTTGGCTGTGCTGTTTAGTTTTGTTTTGTAGAGCCCTTTATCGGGTTGAGGGAGTTCACATCTATTCCTCATTTATTGACTTTTTTTATCTTTAAAGGTTTTGCATTTTGTCAAATGCATATTCTGCAACTATTAAGATGACATCATTTATGCCTCTATTCTGTTAATATGGTATATTACATTGATTAATTTCAGATGTTAACCAAACTTGAATTCCTAGGATAAATTCGTTAGTCATAGTGTATAATCCTTTAAGATGTGACTGTTCATTTTGTTAATACATTTTCTAAGGATATTTTAATCCCTATCTGTTAGAGATTAGAGAAGGAAATGGCAACCCACTCTAGAATTCTTGCCTGGAGAATTCCATGGACATAGGAGCCTTCTGGGCTACAGTCCATGGGGTTGCAAAGAGTTGGACATGACTGAGTGACTAAAGCATTTATCAGAGATATTGGTCTGTACTTTTCTTTTGATGTCTTTATCTTGTTTTGGTATCAAGATGGTACTGATTTCATAGAGTGAACTGAGAAGTGTTTCTCCCTCTTCTATTATATTCAAGTATTATATTATATTCAGTTCAAGAATTGGTATTAACTCTTTAATGTTTGGCAAAATTCACCAGAAAAGCCACCTGCTTCTGGGCTTTTATTTGTAGAAATATTTTTTATTACTAATTCAAGAAGACTGTCCAATTTTTCTTGCCAGTATTGAAAGTGGGATATTAAAGTCTTCTACTATTATTATTGGGTTGTCTATTTCTTCCTTTGACTTTATGAGTTTTTGCTTAACATATTTTGGGACTCTATTAGGTACATATATAATTGTTCTATATTCTTGCTCTAGTGACACTGTTATTACAAAATGTCCATCTTTTTCTCTAGTGACNCCCATTACAAGCACGGAAATTGAAACTGTAATCAGAAATCTTCCGGCAAACAAAAGCCCAGGTCCAGACAGCTTTACAGCTGAATTCTACCAAAAATTTCGAGAAGAGCTAACACCTATCCTACTCAAACTCTTCTATTATATTTCTTTACTGCATTTTTAAGGAATCTAGACATAAGGTTTTAAAGCAATACTTTTTTGGTACTATAGAATATAATTCTAAAAATAATGTGTGTTTTTAATAAGTTAATGCCCCCCAGATACAACACAACCAACACCTAAGTCTCTAATGCTTTTACTTTACAAATCTGTACAAGTATTTTCTTCCATTTACCATTGTACCATTATAGTACCATATTACTAAAATCTGATCATGAGTTTAAAAGGTTAGAAATTATAATTGAAATAGTATATCTCTTCCTGTAACAGAATCACAGGTAGACTTTAGATATTCCTTATTCGTTTAAAGAGATGTGTATAAATTTAACCACACAGGCTCACTAATGAAACTGATAATATAATTAACTTTGTGATAAGGCAAAAGGAGAAGGGGGCAACAGAGGATGAAGTGGTTGGATAGCATCACTGACTCAATAAACATGAATTTGAGCAAACTCCAGGAGATAGAGAAGGACTGGGAAGCCTGGTGTGCTGCAGTGGATGGGGCCACAAAGAGTCAGACATGACTTAGCAACTGAACAGTAACAGTAACATACTTTAGAGACTAAAGATGAAATGTCCAACTTTTTAATCCACCAAATTCTCCCAAGAAGTTAGTATTGTGAATTTCTAGTATTTTTTTCCATTTTGATGCAGAAAATGAGTTCAGATAGCTTAAGAAAATGACTGGTAGAGCAGTAAAACCACCAGTTCAACTGAAAGGAACTGGAGTGCTTATACTGGTTCAAAAAAGTAAGCCCCTGATTTGCACAGCATGTCTAGTCTGAGACTATATAACTTAAAAGGAATAAAAAAAAGTTACTGTGTAAACATCAGTAAAGAATATAAGGTAGAAAAAAAAAAAGCAAAGAGCGGAGACATCTGAGCCCTAATGAAATAAAGAATACAGACAGTAATTAGAACAAACTCATAAAAAAGTTAATGAAGAATATAAATGCCATCCATTTCCCATGTTCCTTAAAGGCAGCACTGAAGGCATCTTATTGTTTTGATGTTACACAGCATTCCTTCACTGTTGCTGTTTAGTTGCTAAGTTGTGTCTGACTCTTTTGCGACCCCAAGGACTGTAGCCCCCCAGCAACTCTGNCAAACTCATAAAAAAGTTAATGAAGAATATAAATGCCATCCATTTCCCATGTTCCTTAAAGGCAGCACTGAAGGCATCTTATTGTTTTGATGTTACACAGCATTCCTTCACTGTTGCTGTTTAGTTGCTAAGTTGTGTCTGACTCTTTTGCGACCCCAAGGACTGTAGCCCCCCAGCAACTCTGTCCATAGGATTTTCTAGGCAAGAATAATGGAGTGGGTTGCCATTTCCTTCTCCAGGGGATCTCCCCAATCCAGGGATTGAACCTGCACTGATAGGTGGATTCTTTACCACTGAGCCACCAGGGAAACCCATTCCTTCACTATGTTGTAGTAAATATCACCTCTCTTTACAAAGCCATGTGGTTTAAGTGGGATTGACTCCAGTCCCAGCTCCAGAGCTATTTGTCATTCAGAATAGCCCTTCCCTCTGGCCAAGGGATTGGAACAGAGAAGCCTAGGTCATCAATTTAAAGATGTTTAGGTTTCCCTGGTGGCTCAGCTGGTAAAGAATCTACCTGCAAGGGAGGAGATCTGCGTTCGACCCCTGGGTTGGGAAGATCCCCTGGAGAAAGGCATGACAACACACTCCAGTGTATTTGCCCGGAGAATCCCCATGGACAGAGGAGTCTGGCAGGCTACAGTAGGGGGTCTCAAAGAGTTGGACACAACTGAGCCACTAAGCACAGCACAGCACAGGGGGATTTTACACTTAGGGTGTCTAGAAAAGAAAAAGTATGTGAAGCTGTTTTGCGAATTTGAGAAAACTGAGATGCATTAGGCTTCAGAGACCACCTCCCATTCTGTGAGTACCACACTGGATTATATCCCCCTTTTCTCAATACAGTTCCTCTACCTGTGTGTGCAGAGGCAGTAGAGCCCAGGAGTTTGCTTTATTTGGGGGCGGGCGGTGGTGTTGGTGTACCATGCAGCTTGTGGGACATTATTTCGCTGACCAGCGGTTGAACCCAGCCCTCAGCAGTGAGAGTGGAGAACTGCCAGAGAATTCCCTAGCATAGGAGTTAAGCACATAAACTATAAAGCCAAACTCTTAGTCTTAATCGTAGCTGTTTCTTGCTAGCTGTGTGACCCTGGGAAAGTCATCTGGGCTCTTTATGACTCAGTTTCCTTATCTGTAAAATGAGAAAAGCTTAATAAGGTTGAGGTCTAAATGCACTTAGAACAAAGCACTTAGAACATTGCTTAGTACAGGGTAGTGAAAGTCGCTCAGTCATGTCCGACTCTTTGAGACCCCATGGACTGAATTCTCCTGGCCAGAACACTGGAATGGGTTGCCTTTCCCTTCTCCAGGGGATCTTCCCAACCCAGGAATCAAACCAGGGTCTCCTGCATTGCAGGCAGATTCTTTACCAACTGAACTATGAGGGAAGCCCCAGTAAGTACTGTATAAATGTTAGCTATTATTGTTCTTGTCATAAAATTAAACTAATGAGTTGTGCCTGACACAGTAAATTGTGCATAAATATTATTCATTATTAAGACCATTCATTCATTCAGCTCTTCAACAGATATTTACTGAGTACCTTTTCTGTGCCAGGCTAATAACATCTTCTCTAGCCCAGTGGTGTCCAAAAGGAATACAATGTGAGGTGTTGTCAGCTGGTGGGAAGAAACCAAAGGAGTGGGCAGAAAAGAGGCAAAACTGGATTAAGCAAGTGGCTTAAACATACCATGAAATGGAGAAAGGCTAAAGGTAGTTGATTAGGGAATCACAGCATTAAAATCTGAGGAAGAAATAATCTAGATAGAGGGATAGGGGGACAGAGCCATTTGTCTAGTACCTGGGAGATCCTGTATTAGCTCCCTTTCACCTTTCGGGACTGGGGAGATTTTTAGGGGCCTTTTAGATCGCTCTCTCTTTCTCTCCCTCCCTCTCTACCAACAAACACCTGAATACCTACTACCTGCCAAGGACTATGACAGACTTTGAAGATGTAAGAGGGAACAAGGCAGGTAAGATTCTGGACCTCTTACATCTTATGTTTTCTGGAAAGAAACAAGCCAGTTATGACATAAAATATTTTCACATTGTGACAAGTACTATGAAGGAAATAATCATGGAGATGACAGGCCCGGAGAAGGAATTCAGAAGTGGTGACACTTAAGCCCTAAGACCTGAAAGATGAAAGNACATCTTATGTTTTCTGGAAAGAAACAAGCCAGTTATGACATAAAATATTTTCACATTGTGACAAGTACTATGAAGGAAATAATCATGGAGATGACAGGCCCGGAGAAGGAATTCAGAAGTGGTGACACTTAAGCCCTAAGACCTGAAAGATGAAAGGAGCTGGCTGTGCAAGAAGTCAGGGTAAGAGTGCCCCAGGTAGAAGGAAAAGCTCATGCAGTCTTGCAGGCAGCAAAGAACTTGGGTGCTTGAGACTAAATGAACAATGCTGCTAGAGCAAACTTTCGGTGGGATTGCAGCAGGAGGTGTAGTGAAGGGGGAATCAAACGGATAAGTCAGGAAGGGCCTGTAGATGCTGACAAGGAGCTGGATCTTAGGACCAATAGGAAATCATTAAATTTCTGTGTCTAAAAGGTTGCAGGAAATTACTTCCTCTGTAAGATCACTCTTGCTGCAGTGTGAAAAACTCTTTAAGGTTGGTCTTGCTGCAGTGTGAAAAATGGCTTAAGGCTGGTAACTGTGGAAGCTGGGGTTTCAGGTAGAAGACAACTAGACAAGAGCAGGTGAGAGATGATGGTGGGACGGCTCGTGTTAAGTAAGGTCCTTGGGAAAACTAATGACCCCATGTCAATATTTGTGCAGAAAGAAACCTCTATGATTGCGATGCGAAAACTTCAGGTGAAGGATACTGTCTTGTCCCAGGATGCACTTTGGAGGGGAAACTGCTGTTGAAGAAGTCAACATGAAAACAAGTATTTGTTTATTCTAGATACTGGAACATACAATCTTAGCACACATCGTTCAATGCAAAATATTATTTCCAAAATGTAATTTTCATTTCAGTTAAGATGATTAGGAACTTTCTGAGGATCAAGCACACATGGCTTGACAACTGGAGGAAAAAAAAAATAATAGAGTCCACGCAGAAAAAACAGCCAAGGACAAAAGCAAAGGGACAAGAATGAGACTGCCATGGTAAAGGACCAGAAAGTAGCCCAGTGACTGGAGGAGTAAGTAGCCATCAGCACAAGGTATGTGGTCCATTTTTAATCAGTGACCAAAAGATGGCTTCTCATTCATCTGTCACCTCCACACTGCTGGTATATCACACAATGACGGTGTACTGTCTCAGTCGCTTCTATCCATGGGGTTTCCCAGGCAAGAATACTGGAGTGGGATGCCATTTCCTTCTAAAGGGGATCTTCCCCACCCAGGGATGGAACCCGCATTTTCTGCGTTGGCAGGCGTGAGCCACCAGGGAAGCCCTGTATCACGCAGTAGCCAGGAATAAAATAAAAACTAGCAGAGTAAGGTATAGATACCTCGCGCTACAGTATTCTCCAGCTATCTCACAAGAGCTGATAAAAACTCCACCCACTTCCAGCGAACCAGGGGTAGAAACACTAGTTCTAAAGAGAATTAGCCCATCGTCTAGAGAGTGCCTGTGTATCGGCTTCACGATAAGGCTCTTTTCGGTTTCATCACCGTTTCTTCCTTTAAGGCCCCCCCCCCGCCCCCGCCCCCGNCCTCGGACACTTTTTTAAAAGAATCGCTCGTGTGTCCACGCTTTCAGTCTCTATATCGCCTTATCCGGGTGAAAAGTATTGTCTGTTTTGCTGGTGGAGACTTAGCCGCAGCCGGATTAATTAGTTTGCCCAGGATCACAGATGTAGTTCTGATGGTTTATTTGGGTCTCTAACGCCGGTAGGCTGACGTCACCTTCCTTGCGGTTGTCTACTAGGCTGCCTCTTTCCGAAACTTGTAAGAGCCTGGACTAAAAGATTTGGATAGACTTTTTCCCCCCAGGGTCACGTGAGAGAGCTCATCACACAGATAATTTTCTGCCCTAATTTCAAGGGGCATAGGGAGAAACAGCACTCCCTGTGGGAACAAGCTGATTATTCCTGGAATGGAGAAGCCGAGAGAGACTTAATTCAGTGGTTTCCCAAAGACAGTGAATGGAAAGAAAGACACAGTATGACTGGGGGAAAAGTCAGAACTGCCTGCCCACTTGTTTGACTCAGGTGACACAAATGTCTTGGTGCCCTCTTAACTAGTTCTTGGATCACAGGAGCCAGATCCTGGTTTCGTTTGAATCATCTGTTTATCTTAAGAGGCTATGAAGATACTGTAGTCTGAAGTCTTCTGGCTGAGCACACTTTGCGCATTTCTTAGCTTTTCAAAATCTCTCTTCTCTGAAACTCAAAAGTTTCGTCTTGGTTTTTGGCACTTGCAGACTTTGTGTTACATCCTTTGTGGTTAAGGCTGCCAGCTTCTATTATTTACTGACTACTTACATATATTTGTAGCGTGTCTTGTGTATGCCTTGTCGTTTTTCATCTGCATAAAGTCTTATTAGGGCCTCTAATCTCACTTGTGTAGTTGAGAAAAGCCAGTTGCATTCAAGCCACTTATTTCTATCTCAGGGAGGAGAAGTTTCTGCCTTCAGAAACTGGGAGAAAAAGCACACAAAAACTGAATGGTACAAATGCATTCAATAGGCTCTTTACAACTGCATGGGAAGAAATTGACCAGTTCTAGTTAGATCTGTTTTCTTAGAAGGACTGTATCAGTATTTCATAGATGACAAAAATTTTCTCTTACTGTCAGATGACTTTTTCTTTTTCCAACAAATCTATATGATGACTAGTCTTGTAATGCTTTTTCTTAGAGAAGGAAAATGTCTCAATGGAGCAGAGCTAGTAAGAGGCAGAACCAAGCCAATCACATACTGTTGTTGTTTAGTTGCTTAGTCATGTCGGTGTCAGACTCTTTTCAGCCCCATGGACTGTAGCCCACCAGGCTCCTCTGTCCATGGCATTTGCCAGGCAAGAATACGGGAGTGGGTTGCCGTTTCCTTCTCCAGGGGATCCTCCCAACCCTGGGATCTTCCAGACCCAGGGATCGAACCCATGTCTCCTGCATTGTAGGTGGATTCTTTACCACTGAGCCACCATTTACTGTGAGCCACCCTCACACTCTATAGTAGCCCCTTTTTCTCAGTAGCTGTGTAAGAGCTCAGATGGAAGTGGATACTGAAAGTAAGCTGGTCTGTGAAAGAGGAAAGGTAAGCTGTAGCTGGGGGGGTGGGGGGCTGGTGGCAGTGAGTGTGGTGAAGCCCTTGGGAAAATGGAGAGAACGGGTAGTTGACAGATGGCTCTTCTCTCAAAATATTCTGACCTGTTGATTTACAAGACTGAAACTATAGAGTATTCACTTTTCCTGATACAGCTTCTATTATTTAAAGTGGTTTGAAAAGTAGATGCATTTTTCTGTAAGACAGAACTGGAGCCTGTAATTAGGATCAACAGTGTTCTGTTGAAGAAATAGCTGTAAGCCAAATTCTCTTTAGTACTTAGAGCACACAAATTTTTTGATTTATAGGAATTTTAACATAACAACTGTTACGTGGTTATGAAGATTTTAAGAGTATGTATAACCAGTCTTTTTATCTAGGCAAGAGACTTTGCAAGTGAAAGAGATACTCCAAACACATCTAGGAAATGGAAGTGGTGTGAGCATTCTTTATACTCATTCATCTCATTTTTTTTTCTCAAAATGCTTCAATAAACATATTTGTACACCCATGTTCTTAGTAGCATGTTCACAGTAGCCAAAAGTAGAAGCATCCAGAGTGCCCATCAATAGGCGAATGGATAAACAAAATGTAGTATACTCATACAGTGGATATTCATCAGCCTAAAAAAGAAAGGATATTTTGACATATTCTACAATATGGATGAATCCTGAAGATACTGCACTAAGTGAAATACCCAGTTGTTAAAGTACAAATAGCGTATGAGCCCTCATACAAGTTTCCTAGAGTCAGTTCAAGTTCATAGTCAGATCTAACTAGAACTGGTCAATTTCTTCCTATGCAGTTCTAAAGTAGAACTTAACACAAAGTAGAATGGTGGTTTTCAGGGTCTGGGGAGCGGAGAAATGGGGAGTTAGTGTTTAAGGGGTGTGGAGTTGTAGTTGGGGAAGATGAAAAAGCTCTGGAAGTAGATGATGATGGTTGTATGGTAATGTACTTAATGCCATAGAACTGTACACTTAAAATGATTAAAGTGATAAAATTTTTTGTGTATATTTTACCTCATTAAAAAAAATGAAAAATTCTTGAGATATCATCCACCAAAAATTATAAACTATAGGAGGCATTATTTGACATATGAAAGGAATGACCTCTAGATTACAGAGCTTCACTTCCCCAAACCTTTCCTTAGGACCATATACACACAACAGACTTCCCCTTGCATAGACTGTTTGGAACAGCAAACACGTTGAAAATTGAGCATATGATTGTTAGCCGACTGATTAAGTATAATGTGTCTTGTGTCAGGGATTTGTAGCACTAACCAAAGTTTCTTCATTCTTATCTGCAGGACAAGTGTTGGACAGCAGGAGTCAGTCCCCATGGAGATTATCTTTTATAACAGATTTCTTCTGGGGAATAGCTGAGTTCGTGGTTTTGTTGTAAGTAAAGTAGTGCCGTTAATAGCCCTGATATTTGTACATTAGAGACATTATGTTGGTATCTTAAACAAGCTCAGCTTTCCTGAAGCAGTTTTCAATTGTGAATTTTATTAATAGTTTTTCTAAGAGGGATAAAGACCTGTATACTGAGAAAACTCCCCTCAAACACCTTGTATGATTATAAATATCTTCTTGAGTTAGTAAGGTTGACCATGGCTTCGCCCTTGTGGTAACCATTTCAGCCTGCAGCTATGGGGCCAGACCAACTCCTTCTGTTGCCCAATGACACACCTCACTTTCTGTTATTTCCACCTTTCATGTGTACGTGCAACTTTTATTGCACAGTATACACTGAGTAAACAAGGGGAATTAGATCTTGAGTTTTCAAAGCTCCCAAGCCATAAACTTTTTTTCTTAAATGAAGGATTAGCATCAATACACAGGATACACATAATTCACCATAATTTCAAGCAATTCTTAGTTAAATTCTTTCTTTTTTTTTGGCCTTTTGTATTCTGTTTTACGAAAAATTTTCATCGACTACTAAAAAGTCTTTCTCATCCAAAATTTAAACATACATTTGAGTTTCTCATGAACCAAGAACTCCAGAGATGTGGGAGATAGTTTCTTCATTGACTTCAATGTCAGTAAATACTTTCATTTTACAAGGGGCCTTGGGGAGGGCATGATGGTGGGAGGTGGATATCAGAGGAGGTTATTCCAGGTGGGAGAGACACAAGAAAGATGGCAGAGAAGTTTGAAAATCAGCCTATGATATTTATATTTAATTTGATGGTAGCTTTATAAAGTTTAATCTGATGGCTGCATGTAGCATAAATTAAAAGGGGTAAAATAGAAGAGACTACCATAGAGAAATAAAACAGGATAGAAAGGCCTAAATTTGGTACTCACTGCAAAACTTCTTTGCAGTCTCTTACAAATTTCACCTCCATATTGTTTATTTAATTAATTTAGTTAAATTTTAATTTAGTTAAATCCTTTCCTCTTTACAAATAAAGAAAATTTCATTTAAATGAATTCCCAGAAAGCCCTGTGCCTCTGGCATACCACCTCAATCCCTCCTTCCCCAAGGTAACATTAGGTAAGCTTTTGGCATAGGAAATACACGTGCGGTACTTTAAAAGCAGTCTCTGGGGCTTGACAATCAATAACAAGCAGAGGAAGAAAGTGTAGTTGACTCTGGTTTCAGAGTCATTCGTAAACTCTGTCTAGAAGAGTTACAGCAAATAAGAAAGACAGGGGATGGAAGCTTCAGCACAGAACACAGCATACTGTGTTGAAACCTGTGTTTGTGATAGATGGTGTTGTCTAGCTGGCCTCAAGAAAGGGGGCTTTGGAGCTAAGTTAGTTTAGTCTTCCTCCCACAGAGATGATAGTTGAAGCCATGGAAATTTTTCAGTGTTGAAAGTGGATCTTCTGTTGTTTCCTGCCCCTTTCAGTTTCAGAACTCTGCTTCAACAAGATGTGAAAAAGAGAAGAGGCTACGGAAGCTCATCTGATTCCAGATATGATGACGGAAGAGGGTATAATAAAAGATGTTTTTACCCCTCTGTGTAATTTATAAAATTAAAAAATAGGCAGACAGACATAGTTAGGCTCATTTAAAGGCTTAAATTCTGTTTTACAAAATTCCTGCATTATTGTAAATCAAACAAGTTGCCTCTGATTTGATAATCTGAGTTAATCTGACAAAGCTGAATACATCAAATATCATATGGGAAAAGTCTAAAGTAGAGAACGAAAAGCGATGGTCAACATTAACATCTAGAGATTTCACTTTAGAGTGATAGATTTCCAGCTGCTGATGGAAATCTCAGGATCCAGCAGCACTGGGTGAGGCTTGTGTTTCCATACGGCTACAGTAAACTGGAGTTGGGTTTCAGGTAGGCATTTGTAGGAGCTGTTGTTCAGTTTATCATAATTCTTGCTTGACTCACGTTTCCTCATGTGTGTAATGTGTCTGGTCCCTTTCAGTAGTTGAATTTTCAACTCAGATCTACATGGTAGTTCCTATTTTAAATAAAGAAAAGGGTCTATTTGACTGTTTGAAAAGAACCTACTAAACAGTAGAAATTAACTTTTCTTATCTTAGGCCACCAGGAAACCCCCCCAGAAGAAGAATGGGTCGAATTAATCATCTGCAGGGCCCTAATCCTCCTCCAATGGCCGGTGGATGAGGAAGGTAACTTACAGTCTGCAGTTCTCCAGAGATTTCATTTTAAAAATGCCTCCTTAGGAAGGCTTTCTTTAGGAAAATAGAAGTCACAGCATTTTACACTCAGATGTCTTATTTGGAAAATTATTTATATCTTAACCCTTGAAAAGTTATCTTTTGAATCAAAATGTCTTTTGAAGAAGGTTTTATAACATGCAAAGACTGAGTTTTTCATACAGATCCGAATTACCAATGGGTAACTATTGTAATGTTCTCTTTTAGGTAAATGTCTGCTCTAAGAAGCAGACAACTGGACGTGCACGTTAATAGCAGAAGGAAACCCTCAAGAAATGGAGTTCTGATCATGCTGGACAAAGTTAGATGAACGTGTACGTCTAAACTAGGATTGCTCTGTGTCCTCACAGATGAATGAGGTCATGCTGGGAATTCCCTCCGCAGGGATCTGGCGTGACTGACATGCAGTTCGATAAATGCACATTTGTCTCATCTTTTTTGTATCGTCTGTGAAAGTGTTAATATAGTTTTAATAAATATTTTTAGGTTACAAAGCTGACTTCTCAACTTCTCTTTATAAAATTAAAACTCAAAAAGCTGCAAATTTGAAGGAAAATAAAAGACTGTGTACTGTTTACTATTAGTGTCACCTTTTTCAACTTATGAAATATTGTTCATTGTTGGGTTTTTTGTTCTCATTTATAAATAAATCACTGCTTATTTCAGTAGTATGCATATGATATCTATTCTCTTGAATTAATTTTTAATCTTAAAACCTATCCATCCCATGGATCTTTAATACAGTGTGTCTTATTTGCTACCAAATGTAGTCAGCGGGGTACTTATAAAGCCATAACCAACAGACCTGAGCTACAGAATGTTCATTTGATAAATGGTCTTTAAAATTACGGGCTTCAGTCTGTCTGCCAATTTTAGTTCTAGAGATGCTACCCGTTGGCTTTAACCCCATCTGAATGCAGGTAACTTTTCTTTGACTAGAATGAAAGCTCTATTTGGTTAGGGATTTTTCTTCCTTATCCTAGTGCTTTGAACAGTGAAGTGAAGTGAAAGTCACTCAGTCGTGTCCGACTCTTTGTGACCCCATGTACTATCCAGTCCATGGAATTCTCCAGGCCAGAATACTGGAGTGGGTAGCCTTCCCCTTCTCCAGGGGATCTTCCCAACCCAGGGATTGAACCCAGGTCTTCTTCATTGCAGGCAGATTCTGTACCAGCTGAGCCACAAGGGAAGCCTGCTTTGAACAGTAATAGAATTGTCTGTACTATTCATTTTTTCATAACTATTTCAGTGCCTTTACATGTAGCTTTGAACAGTGGCTACATGTAATAGGCACCGAAGAAGTGAAGTGAAGTCACTCAATCGTGTCTGACTCTCTGCGACCCCATGGACTGTAGCCTACCAGGCTCAGTCCTTGGGATTTTCCAGGCAAGAGTACTGGAGTGGGTTGCCATTTCCTTCTCCGGGGGATCTTCCCAACCCAGGGATCGAACCCCGGTCTCCCCCATTGTAGGCAGAGGCTTTACCATCTGAGCTACCAGGGAAGTCACAATAGGCACTAAAATAGTTGGGAAAAAATNCCAAAAGTGATGTCTCTGCTTTTTAACATGCTCTTTAGGTTGGTTAGTCATAGCTTTTCTTCCAAGGAGCAAGCAAGCGTCTTTTAATTTCATGGCTGCAGTCACCGTCTGCAGTGATGCTGAAGCCCAAGAAAATAAAGTCTCACCTTTTCCATTTTTTTCCACCATCTATTTGTGCAGCTGACACCCAGACAAAGACCTAGAGGATATTTAGGAGTTAGCCATGGGGAGTGTGAGGACAGGAGAACATTGTGGAGGAGACCTGGGCCAAGAGAGCATAGGAAAGGGTTGGAGGAGGGAATATCTGGAATCAGGGAAGAAGAGAGAGCAAGAAATGAGACTGGAGATCTTAAGAGGCATAAGGCAGAGCCTTACCTCTTCTGAAGGGGAACTTTGGGAGAGCTAGCCAGACTCCGAGCTGCCTGATCAACTCTGAATCCTCATAGTGGCTCTCTGAGGTAGGAACTTCAGTCAGAGCCAAGAAGGGGCACAGTCTGAATTTGAAGCCGTATCTGTGAATCCAGATCCTGGGCCCTTAACCACTGTTGGAATATTTGCTTTACGTCAGTCAGTCATGTAGCACCCTTCAGTTTTTCCATATCCTCTGTGGCACCTCTACTGTTATTTGCTGAATGCCTTTTTTTTTTTCTTCCTTCTGAATCTTTTCTTAAGCAATAATGTCCAGGAAATGATATGTAGGATTCACTGGCTAGTTACTCTAATATGTTAAAATAAATATGTAATTAATAAAAAGTCCTTGTCCAGACTTTGGAAAACTGTATTTACTACTCCCAGAGCTTCCCAATCAGTGTCCTGCAGGGGCAGGCCAGGAAGACACAACTGTACCAAGCGGGTGGAGTAGGTGCTGGCTGCGGAGTCGTGCTGGAAAGGCCGTTCTCAGCTGAGGCATCCATTTGTCAGAAGGACTGTTGGAGTCTCTCAGAGTCCCCCACTGAGTCCCTCAGCGTGTTTCCATGGTAAAGGTTCCCCAGTCACTCAGGTTGTATTCTTCTCCATTGAGAATTATGGCTCTAAAAGGCCACTCTTGATTTGTGCTCCTTTGTCAGTCCTTGTTGACTGTCTCCCAAGAATGGGTGGTGAAAGGCAGACATACGAGGCTAGAATTGTGAACTCTGGCCTTTTAACTCCATACTCTTACCAGATTGGGTAAATAGCACAGAGTCAATAAGGGTAAAGTATTTAAAAAACAGTGACCAAAATACAGTTTATGCTCATTCTCGAAAGTGGTTCGTGTATTGAGCCTTACTTTCCAGCATTAGAAAACAGTGATTCTGTTCTGATACTACAGTTCTTCTCTCACCTACTCAACCAATGTTGTCACAGCTGAGCGATGATGCTGATTACCTCAGGAGCTTTTGTAAATTGCAGATTCCTAGGCTGTCTTTCCCAGGAGATTCTGAATCAGAAAGCTTGTAGTGAAGCCTTAGGGTCTTTTTGTTTTGTTTTTTTAATAAGGATCTTTAGGTGTTCGAATTTAGGGAACCTAGCACTTGACGAGTCACAGTAGTCCCCACACTCTTATTCCATATTTAACTGTCTTTAGTAAACGGAAAGTTCTCTAGTGGCTAGGACTTTGTCCTTGTCAGCATTGTACCTATAGTGCTTGGCACAGAAACACCCTCAAATCATAGCTTGATTTTCACTGGGTACTTAGGATTTCATTCATTTAAGCAAAGATTTGTTGACCTTTGTGCCACGAGTCAGATCCTCGAAACACAGATATAAAGTGAGTTTAATAGTCATTACAAGAAACTAACTTCTTTAAGTCTGTTACCATCTATATTATTTTCTAAAGTCGCACTCCTATGTTTTATATTTACAGCAAATCCAGAGCAACTTCATTGTTGTCATACATCCAGGTTCCACAACTCTGAGGATTGGTCGAGCCACAGACACACTTCCTGCCAGCATTCCTCACGTCATCGCACGAAGACACAAGCAACAGGGGCAGCCGCTGTACAAGGACAGCTGGCTGCTGAGAGAGGGACTAAATGTAAGTCAGGATGAGCACCTGGAGGGGTTCCCTGGCAGTCCAGGGGCTAAGACTCTGCTTTTGCTGCCAAGGGGCCAAGTTCAGCCCCTGGTCAGGCAGCTAAGATCTCACAAGTCACGCTGTGTGGACAAAAAAAAAACCACCACACACACACACAATGTAGGACTTGGAGAGAAAGCCCAAGGTTGTCGCCTTGAGAGGGCTTAGATATTCAGCGTATGGCGTCATCTTGAACAACATCTTCATAGCTTTTATGTATCTTAAAATAATGACATTGTTCAGGGTTACAAATATAATTTTTTATCAGAGCTAGGAATTTTAAATTTTATAGAAATAATTGTAAGAAAAGAAAATTAATTTTTATAACCCGTCAGGAAGAATTGGGTATTGAAGCTGATTTTTAGTGGAGGATACAGAATTGTCACTTTCTTAAAATGATACATCCAGGTGTCTGTTAACTGACTGCTGTATTTTTTCTTCCAGATATTTAGAGTTTACATTGAGCTTATTTTTTCAATCTGTAGCAAATTGAATTCCTTCAATAAGCACTTGTTATAATCTTAGGTTAAATCATAATTTTAAGGCAAAAAATAATATGTCCTTGGGGTCATTTACTTAGGATGCAGTAAGTGTCTTATTTTGCAGGTGTTAATTAACAGGAAAAATTTTCATGATAGGTATTGAATTTGTATATAACCTTATAATCCACTTTTAAGCTTTAAATCAAGGATAGTTTTAGGAACTTACAGTTTCTATAACTCTGATAGTAGGCCTTAGGGTTTCATTTTCTAGCATAACTAGCAAACCATCCTTAAGTCCATTTCTAAGCTTAACTATAACTTGACAACGTAAGGGTTTAAAACTCACTTACACCTTTGGATCTTGTAATTCTATCTTAGGGACTAAATCTCAGGAGTAAAAATAGAAAGAAAATAAAATAATCTTTTCAAAAGTATTTATGGGATGTTCTTTGCAATATCACAATAACTTGAATACTCATTAACTAAGTGAAATAACACATGTAGGAAAAAATATTGCTATAAAATTGTAAGCATGAAAATTATATCGATATATGGAAGAATCTTGAAATACTTGGTAAGTTTAAAGTGTGCTGTGCTCTGATATTAAGTCAGAAGTCCCTTGAGGTTATAGATATTTGCAACAGTTGGTTTATGTAATGGTGCTTTTCTGATTTTTTTTTAAATAATAAAAAGGTTACTTTGAATTCTTAGGGTTAACATATGTGACATAAATGAAGGACACGCTTGTTGATGAGGGAGCATTTCCTCTTGCTAGGTTAAATTAGTGTTTTGTCGTTACTTTCTCTTTTTCACTAAGTCATTTATACTGTTCATCACTGTTTCTTTTCTGCCAGAAACCTGAAAGTAACGAACAAAGGCAAAATGGCCTTAAAATGGTGGATCAAGCAATATGGTCTAAAAAGATGTCAAATGGTACAAGACGGATTCCTGTGTCCCCTGAGCAGGTTGGGTCTCAGCTCTTTCTTCAGATTCATCCCTTGACCAGTGCTATTATGTCATAACCATTCGTGTGCACTCCCTGTTTCATTACGCAGATTATTAAAGATGGGATTTTCTTTAAAAAGGAAAGAAAACCATTTATAACCACCTGCAGAATGCCTAAATTGGTGTTACAAATGTCTAGGCACGCCAGTTTGTAAGGTAGTGTTTCTTATGTCAAGCAGATGAAAATTTAGTTTGCCTGAGAGTCTTGAGTGTATTATTCCAGCATCTTGATGAGAAGCTGTATTCTTACTACGTTTGTCCTTTTAGTGTGATAAACCAGTACTTCTGGGAATGGACACGAGTCTATGTCCAAAAAGTTCCTTCAGTTTTTAAGTAAAAAGACAAAGTTTTCATTTTTACCAAGAACTTTATTGAACATGTTCACTGTTTAGCTCCACTGCCTTCTACTGTTTTTTAGGCAACTTCATAATTCTGTCTTCCCAACACTTTTTATCTTTTTGAGCAAAGAACTGTTAGGGATCTGAAATTTTTTTCACTAAAAATTTTGTGAATAAAATAAATGGAAATCTAAAGGTGTAGTGTCTGGTGAAAACAGTGGATGAATCAGAAATTCCCATCCAAGCTATAGTAGTTTTTCTATATAGACAAACATGTGGTCTTACGTTATCCTGATGGAAGATTATGCATTTTCTGTTGACTAATTCTGGATGCTTTTCAATGAGTGCTTCTTTCAGTTGGTCTAATTGGGAGCGGTACTTGTTGGAGTGAATCATTTGGTTTTCCAGGAGACCATAATACAGGACTCCCTTTCAATCCCACATCAAAGCAATGAACATAACCAAGCTGGTACAAATATTACTCATTGCTCGATTGGGATATTTTCAGTATGTTGGCTGTCTCTTGCATGGTATAATATCGATTATTCTCAAGTAATGTCTCAGTTTGATCGCTATCAACCTCACTGGTCTGCTGGACCAGGGAGCATTGTCCAGTGAGAAATCTCCAGTGCAAAACTTTGCAAACCACTTTTGACACATTCAGTAAGTCACCTTCTCCATATTACTGCACATATCTTTCTTTGCATTTCAGTTGCATTTTTACCTTTTTTTTAAATAACAAAGCATACTATGCAGAAAATGTTGCCCTTTTTTCCCCCATCATCAATATTAAGATGGCTACACAAAAATTCACCTGTTTTGACAAGTTTTGTTTTAAATGCACACTGATGTTACAGCTATCACAACATAATCTAACAGTTATTTCGAATAAAGTTAAAGACAGCTAACTGCTACTTGAGCCATCTTACAGAAAAAACCAAATGAACTGTTTGGTTAACCAAATATATAAATTTATATTCAAGTTTCAGCAGAGTGCAATATTCATTTTAGACTGGCTGTGAATCAGCCTGAGTGTTAACATGATGGGGAAAATCAAGGTTGTGGAAAAGGGCAGGAGAATCCACTTGCGACCAATCCCTATTTTGTCACCGATCTTGGATTCATTATTAAAATTTGCCACTGTATCTATTGTGTGCGAGAGGAGAAGAGGGCAGCCCCTTTTTTTCTTGCATAGACTCAGAGAATTTTCTGATGTTCCTTTGTTTCAGGCACGTTCCTACAACAAGCAGATGCGACCCGCGATTTTAGATCACTCCTCTGGAAATAAGTGGACAAACACGTCTCATCACCCTGAGTTTTTGGTAGGAGAAGAGGTAGGAGACTTGTTTACAGTGAAATGGAAGAAGAAAACGGAGGTCCTATTTATAAAGTTAATGTGCTTTGCCACCCGGTTCTGGTTGTTCCCAAGCATCCTGTAATCTTACCCTGAGGAAGAGACAGTCACACTGGCTCCTGAGATACTAGACACTCCTCTCTCAACAAGAGAACAGTCAGCAAATGTTAATGATAACTTCTGGCCTTTGGTTTTTGATGTGAATCTGGGAAACACTGAGAGAAGAGTTCTAACAATGTATTCGTCTCCCCATCGTTTCCAGGCCCTGTATGTTAATCCTTTGGACTGTTACAATATTCACTGGCCTATCAGAAGAGGTCAGTTAAATATTCACCCAGGACCTGGGGGCTCTCTTACAGCTGTTCTGGCAGATATTGAAGTAATATGGTCTCATGCAATACAAAAATACTTGGAAATCCCACTGAAAGATTTAAAGGTAAACAGAAATTTCCAGTTACTGGATTGTCTTTAGAGATTCTTGGTCAATAAAAGTACACCGTTCTTTGTAAGACAGTGTCCTTGAAGCCGTCTCCACTTTAAGGTGTTGGGAGTATCCTTTTTTCCTTCACTAAATTCCCATCTGGTGCTTTCTTTTTTTTTCCCCTCATTTTGTTTAGTTCTTGGTATTTCTATTGCCCTGCAATCAGCAAACTTGCTCATGTTTAGACATTCTCTCTGGACCTTTTTCGGACATATCAGTTGTCATGTTTTTTTATTTTACAAGTTTTAAAGGGGAAAAAAGTCCACAAAACTTCAACTTTTTTTTTTTTTTTATATATAAAACCTAAAAGATAGCAGAGAGCTTTGAGCTTTTACTTTGGGCCTTTAGCCATTGCTGCTGCTTCTTTAGAGAGAATCCTGAGTACAGGTGTGGTGAAATTTGTTTTGACCTGACTTGAATATTAACCATTTTATCTTTTTCTCCTTTGTTCTTCTTTTTAGTATTATAGATGTATCTTGTTAATTCCTGATATCTATAATAAACAGCATGTGAAAGAGTTGGTGAATATGATCCTAATGAAGATGGGTTTTTCAGGTATGTCTGTTAGTCCAGGGAAACCTGCCTGAAATGAGCTTGTTTTGTTTTTTCCTGACACNTTGAATATTAACCATTTTATCTTTTTCTCCTTTGTTCTTCTTTTTAGTATTATAGATGTATCTTGTTAATTCCTGATATCTATAATAAACAGCATGTGAAAGAGTTGGTGAATATGATCCTAATGAAGATGGGTTTTTCAGGTATGGCTGTTAGTCCAGGGAAACCTGCCTGAAATGAGCTTGTTTTGTTTTTTCCTGACACAGTTGATTTAATTCACTGCCTGACCGAAATGCTTATTCTGGGAGGGTCAGTGATGCTTGCCTGGGGGTCCTAGACTTTAATTAGATATTTGTTGTAGGGCCTTTCCTGCTTCCCAGCTGATTGCCCCTCTGCCTTTTGGTTTTCAGGGATTGTGGTCCATCAGGAGTCTGTGTGCGCCACCTTTGGAAGTGGCTTAAGCAGCACCTGTATTGTAGATGTCGGAGACCAGAAGACAAGTGTGTGCTGTGTGGAGGATGGGGTCTCTCATCGGAACACTCGGTGAGGAGCTTGGGAGGAGGTATTCTCTGCTTCCTCTTCCTTTATAGCCTATTCAACTAAAAGCATCTTGAGTTAGAAGTTTTTTTAGGAATTAATATGGAGCCCACCAGTCTCCTCATCCATGTGATTCTCCAGGCAAGAATACTGGTGTGGGTTGCCATTTCCTTCTCCAGGGGATCTTACCGACCCAGGGATCGAACCCAGGTCTCCTGCATTGCGGGCAGACACTTTGACCTCTGAGCCATCAAGGAAGTCTCTGATGCCTAGGAATTATATATTCACTTTTTTTTTATGAAGCCAGCGAGATTGTGGAAGTGCAAATTTGAACAAGGCTATATACTGGTGATTCTAGGCTATAACAAGGCTATAAACTGGTTCTGTTGGAACCCTCTGATATGAGCCCAGGCTTCCTGGGGAGCTCAGTGGTAAAGAGCTTGCCTGCCAATGCAGGAGACATAGGTTCAGTTCCTGGGTCAAGAAGATCCCCTGGTAAAGGAAATGGCAACCCACTCTAGTTTTCTTGCCTGGGGAATGCCACGGACAGAGGAGCCTGGCAGGCTACAGGCTATGAGACCGCAGAGAGTTGGGACATGACTTAAAAACT
>SJYA01002813.1:2467016-2477658 GCA_006410615.1 Neotragus moschatus
TTTTTTTTTTTTTTGGCCACACTGCATAGCTTGCGGGATCTCAGTTCCCCGACCAGGGATTGAACCTAGGTCACCGCAGTGAAAGCTCAGAATCCTAACCACTAGGCCACCAAGGTCTCCTGAGTATTTGCTTTTCTTGTCAGATTGTTTTTGATGAGTGAAGAGTAACTTGGTGGTGGTCCAGTCCCTTCATTACATTACCAGTGATAGAAGAATTAACAAAGTAACTAGCCCGAGCAGGTTTGCAGCCTGCTTATCTGCGACAAGCCCAGCACAGGTGAGCATACCAGGTCGTGCATATAACCCATTCTCTGCCGCATTTTGTGCCTCCAGGATGGCTTCTTCAGGCTGATTATTCTTCCTGTCACTCACATAGGTAGCTTGACTTTTAAGGCATAGAAACAAACTTAAAAGAGGGTCTAAGCAGTCCTTGAGAAAAGTTAAGCTGTTACCTCCTAGGTTACAGTGCATTCTCAAACCCTGACTGAGTTGTTTGAGCTCCTCCATTTGTATTACTTAATGCCATTGCTTCTTGAAGTACAGAGAGAACCCTGGACCCCAGGTCTTCTACCACTGAAACAGCACAGCAGTGATCCCTCCAGATGGTAGAAATGTTCAGTTAGTGGCTAGTCGTCTCAGAGTTTTTCTCCTGCAAGAGAGACTGGTCATGATGTGATTCCCTGTCATCTCTGTATGCCAGTAAGCGTAGATGGGCAAACAGCTATACATATGGACTTGGCAATGAGCTGGACTTCCTGTGTACTCTGTCTCTTGGATTTTTTGCAGGTAGCATTTTTTACTTCTTGGTGCTCACCACTGGTTTTCCTAGTCTCCTTTCTCTCTCCCTTACATCCATTCTGCCCTTCCATTCTTTAACTTTTCCTTACAGCATTTCTTGGAGCTTGCTGTCTCGCTGTGCCTAACTGAGTTTTTGGGACACCCTTTGCATCTTTTTAGCTGCCCTTTTCTCTTAACTCTAGGCTCTGTCTGGCATATGGTGGATCTGATGTGTCAAGATGCTTTTACTGGCTGATGCAGCGAGCTGGTTTCCCTTACAGAGAATGCCAGTTAACAAATAAAATGGATTGCCTTCTTCTGCAGCACCTTAAAGAAACTTTTTGTCATTTGGATCAGGTGGGAGCAAAATCAAAATTGCTGATTATTTTTGTTTTCAGGGAAAATTGAAGATATTTAAGGATAATTAAAAAATTAACAGTACTGTGCTACCCATTCAACCCAAGCTGATAAAACCTTGAGGCTGAAGCTCTTAAGAAGTGAGAGATTTTCGGTAAGGTCAGACCCATACAGAAGTATCTCATGCTCAGGAAAACACAGCTAGTTTTTTTTTTAAGGGAGTAGATTTCTCTCTTCTTAGGATCTATGATCATTCTAAGGATAAAGATTAACCTTTAGATGTAATGAACAGTAGCAGGTAAATGCATAGTTACAGACAGTTAATAAAATGGTATCATTTGAAGTACTTTCTTACTATTGTGAACAGTCAGCATTTAATCATTGCTGTATATGAATTGCTACCTTTTTATACTGTTCGTTTTAGACTTTTTTTAAAAAAACCTTGTTCGAGTAATAATTTTTTCGAGAAATATAGAACAGGGTAACATTTCCCAGTTATTGAGGGAATTTGCTTGTTGGTTTGGACATTGTTTGTATTTGTGTATATTGATAATGAAAGAAACCAGAAATTCAGGTAGTGGCAATTTCAGAAATGTTGAAAGAGAAACAAGGTACAGTTGGAGTCCTGTTTTTTAAGCTCCAGTGGAGGTGGTAGCAAGTTGTAGGGCAGCCCTTTCGTGGGTGAGATTTAGACCGCAGAGAGGCTTGTCGTTTGTAGAGTCTGCGTGCACCTTTCCTGACTGACAGCATCTTTCCCCGGATTCAGGACATCTCTGGGCTTCAGGACCATGAGTTTCAGATTCGACATCCAGATTCCCCTGCCCTCCTTTACCAGTTTCGACTGGGGGATGAAAAGCTCCAGGTAACATATGGGTGTGTATTTCCCATGGGTAGAAAGAAAGGCAGCCAGGTTCAGTCAGACTGAGAGAATGTGTATTTGCTGGAACCCTCATGAAGTCAGAATGCCAACTGGGTGTAAATTAGCTGCTAGCCTGACATGTAAACCACTGAAGAGTATAGATAGAGGAGTATAGATCAGGAGAGATCTGAGCCATCTTTTTAATTAGGCACTGTGTGAGGAGTTGTATTTAGAGAGAGGCACCATTCTAGGAAATTATAAAGTAGTTTACTAGGCACTTACTTTGCATTCACTTTGAGATTTCTCTCTCAGGTGTTAATATCACCCATTCAGTTGGATGATGAAGCCCATTACACACTGAGGAAATAATGCTCCTTCCAATAGAGAATGCTTACTCAATCCGATTTACAGGATCTGACCTGCCAGTTTTGTTTTTGGAAGGACATAATTTATTTAACAGGTCAGTTTTTTCAGGAGGCAGTAGCCTTGATTTTTCATTTTTTTCCTTCCCTGGACAGGCTCCAATGGCTTTGTTTTATCCAGCAACTTTTGGAATCGTTGGACAGAAAATGACAACTTTACAGCACAGATCCCAGGGTGACCCTGAGGACCCTCACGATGAACAGTACCTGCTGGCCACGCAAAGCAAGCAGGAACAGGTCTGTGGTAATTCGGGGGGAGAGGAGATAGTTTTGTGCCTGAGAGAGAAGTTTGCCCACACTTAATGGATCGTTGCAATGACTGCAGTCTGACAGTATGCTAAAGCTGATACTATTTTTAGGACCATAGATGAAGTCTACATTTAAAATCCAGATGGCAGATTTCTTTGTTCAGCAAACATCTATTTTTAGAATACTACTCCACACATGTGAAAGTTAATTTAATAATGATGCTTCCCTTTTGGTGTGTATTATTTCTGAACTTTTCCTCTTTTGAATATCTTTCCAGTAGTATTTTCAATAAAATCTCACCTATTTTTTTTTTCTGACCTGTTTTTAAATTATCACATGAAAGGTGGGTAGGCACAGGCCAGGAACTGAATTCCTTTGTCCAGAGCCAATCCTAGTTGTAGGATGTCTGCTGCAGGGGCACAAATTAAAGCTGTTATCTGCCAGTGAAACAGCAGCTCAGGATGGAGAGAAGAGCGCTGTAAACCTGCTCTGGTCTTTGTTCCTGTCCCAAAACTGAGCATGAGATTGCTTAGATAAGGTCTGAAAATGAGGACCCATGACAGCCACTGGCCCAAGAATCCCACTGAAATAACTATACTCAAAAGCTCAGGGGGGAGTAGTTCATCATTGTCAACATTTCAGTCTTAAAATCCAGCCAATAGTAGGGAAGTTCTGTGGTCTGCCCTGCCAGCCTGGGGTTGCCTTGGTTTGTTAGCATGTCCTCGTCTTCTGCACCACCCCACCCAGTGATCCAGGGGCGGGGACTGGGTGCTAGGTTGCCTGCCGTGGGGTGTTTCCTGTCTGCGGCACAGGGAGAGGCCTTTGTTTTACACAGTGTCCAGCAGTGGGGTGGGGAGGGGACATCCAGCTGGAGAACACTGACCACTGTCATAGTCGGACCATCCATTCGACTCTCCTTTTGATTGATTTAAAGTCTGCAAAAGCTACTGCTGACCGGAAGTCTGCATCCAAACCCATTGGATTTGAAGGGGACCTTCGCGGCCAGTCCTCTGACCTTCCAGAAAGACTGCATTCCCAGGAGGTGGATCTGGGACCCTCCCAGGGAGACTGTTTGATGGCTGGCAATGATTCTGAGGAGGCTCTCACCGCACTGATGTCCAGGAAGACTGCCATCTCGTTGTTTGAAGGGAAAGCCCTGGGACTGGATAAAGCCATCCTCCATAGCATAGACTGCTGTTGTAAGCACATCTGGGGAGCCGGGAGCGAGCAGTTCCAGGGTTCAGGCTAGGGTGTGGTTTATCCTGCAGCATGTTCATTCAAAAACTATCAAGGACCTACTTTGTGCCGCCATTGTCAGGTATTAGAATCTGATTCCTGGCCTTCTTGAACATAGAACCAAGTGTCAAAGGCCAAAGCAAGTCAAATTACCACATAAAGGCATCCTAGGTAGAAGAAGCCACCTGTGTACAGGCCAGTGTGACTGGGAAGCAGGGTGAGGCTGTGGGAGGCGTGGGTACACACCACACTGGACCGTGTAGCCCCCTGAGAGGTTGAGGTCCTGATCCTGCTAGTAGCAGGGTTGGGGGCGGGGCATGTGCGGGGACAGCAGCTTGCTCACGTTTTGAGCTTTGCAAGGTTCCTCTGGCTGCATTGTAGCATTGTCGAAGATAGGTGGGGGAGAGCGCTTTGAGAGGCTCCTGCCATTACCAAGCAATAGATGATGGTGGCTTGGCCTAGGGTGGTGATAGATATGGAGAAAAAGTGAAAGGGATTTCACTGTCTTTTCAGCATCTGATGAAACCAAAAAGAAGATGTACAGCTCCATCCTGGTGGTGGGAGGTGGTNGAACCCTGGACCCCAGGTCTTCTACCACTGAAACAGCACAGCAGTGATCCCTCCAGATGGTAGAAATGTTCAGTTAGTGGCTAGTCGTCTCAGAGTTTTTCTCCTGCAAGAGAGACTGGTCATGATGTGATTCCCTGTCATCTCTGTATGCCAGTAAGCGTAGATGGGCAAACAGCTATACATATGGACTTGGCAATGAGCTGGACTTCCTGTGTACTCTGTCTCTTGGATTTTTTGCAGGTAGCATTTTTTACTTCTTGGTGCTCACCACTGGTTTTCCTAGTCTCCTTTCTCTCTCCCTTACATCCATTCTGCCCTTCCATTCTTTAACTTGTCCTTACAGCATTTCTTGGAGCTTGCTGTCTCGCTGTGCCTAACTGAGTTTTTGGGACACCCTTTGCATCTTTTTAGCTGCCCTTTTCTCTTAACTCTAGGCTCTGTCTGGCATATGGTGGATCTGATGTGTCAAGATGCTTTTACTGGCTGATGCAGCGAGCTGGTTTCCCTTACAGAGAATGCCAGTTAACAAATAAAATGGATTGCCTTCTTCTGCAGCACCTTAAAGAAACTTTTTGTCATTTGGATCAGGTGGGAGCAAAATCAAAATTGCTGATTATTTTTGTTTTCAGGGAAAATTGAAGATATTTAAGGATAATTAAAAAATTAACAGTACTGTGCTACCCATTCAACCCAAGCTGATAAAACCTTGAGGCTGAAGCTCTTAAGAAGTGAGAGATTTTCGGTAAGGTCAGACCCATACAGAAGTATCTCATGCTCAGGAAAACACAGCTAGTTTTTTTTTTAAGGGAGTAGATTTCTATCTTCTTAGGATCTATGATCATTCTAAGGATAAAGATTAACCTTTAGATGTAATGAACAGTAGCAGGTAAATGCATAGTTACAGACAGTTAATAAAATGGTATCATTTGAAGTACTTTCTTACTATTGTGAACAGTCAGCATTTAATCATTGCTGTATATGAATTGCTACCTTTTTATACTGTTCGTTTTAGACTTTTTTTAAAAAAACCTTGTTCGAGTAATAATTTTTTCGAGAAATATAGAACAGGGTAACATTTCCCAGTTATTGAGGGAATTTGCTTGTTGGTTTGGACATTGTTTGTATTTGTGTATATTGATAATGAAAGAAACCAGAAATTCAGGTAGTGGCAATTTCAGAAATGTTGAAAGAGAAACAAGGTACAGTTGAAGTCCTGTTGTTTAAGCTCCAGTGGAGGTGGTAGCAAGTTGTAGGGCAGCCCTTTCGTGGGTGAGATTTAGACCGCAGAGAGGCTTGTCGTTTGTAGAGTCTGCGTGCACCTTTCCTGACTGACAGCATCTTTCCCCGGATTCAGGACATCTCTGGGCTTCAGGACCATGAGTTTCAGATTCGACATCCAGATTCCCCTGCCCTCCTTTACCAGTTTCGACTGGGGGATGAAAAGCTCCAGGTAACATATGGGTGTGTATTTCCCATGGGTAGAAAGAAAGGCAGCCAGGTTCAGTCAGACTGAGAGAATGTGTATTTGCTGGAACCCTCATGAAGTCAGAATGCCAACTGGGTGTAAATTAGCTGCTAGCCTGACATGTAAACCACTGAAGAGTATAGATAGAGGAGTATAGATCAGGAGAGATCTGAGCCATCTTTTTAATTAGGCACTGTGTGAGGAGTTGTATTTAGAGAGAGGCACCATTCTAGGAAATTATAAAGTAGTTTACTAGGCACTTACTTTGCATTCACTTTGAGATTTCTCTCTCAGGTGTTAATATCACCCATTCAGTTGGATGATGAAGCCCATTACACACTGAGGAAATAATGCTCCTTCTAATAGAGAATGCTTACTCAATCCGATTTACAGGATCTGACCTGCCAGTTTTGTTTTTGGGAGGACATAATTTATTTAACAGGTCAGTTTTTTCAGGAGGCAGTAGCCTTGATTTTTCATTTTTTTCCTTCCCTGGACAGGCTCCAATGGCTTTGTTTTATCCAGCAACTTTTGGAATCGTTGGACAGAAAATGACAACTTTACAGCACAGATCCCAGGGTGACCCTGAGGACCCTCACGATGAACAGTACCTGCTGGCCACGCAAAGCAAGCAGGAACAGGTCTGTGGTAATTCGGGGGGAGAGGAGATAGTTTTGTGCCTGAGAGAGAAGTTTGCCCACACTTAATGGATCGTTGCAATGACTGCAGTCTGACAGTATGCTAAAGCTGATACTATTTTTAGGACCATAGATGAAGTCTACATTTAAAATCCAGATGGCAGATTTCTTTGTTCAGCAAACATCTATTTTTAGAATACTACTCCACACATGTGAAAGTTAATTTAATAATGATGCTTCCCTTTTGGTGTGTATTATTTCTGAACTTTTCCTCTTTTGAATATCTTTCCAGTAGTATTTTCAATAAAATCTCACCTATTTTTTTTTTCTGACCTGTTTTTAAATTATCACATGAAAGGTGGGTAGGCACAGGCCAGGAACTGAATTCCTTTGTCCAGAGCCAATCCTAGTTGTAGGATGTCTGCTGCAGGGGCACAAATTAAAGCTGTTATCTGCCAGTGAAACAGCAGCTCAGGATGGAGAGAAGAGCGCTGTAAACCTGCTCTGGTCTTTGTTCCTGTCCCAAAACTGAGCATGAGATTGCTTAGATAAGGTCTGAAAATGAGGACCCATGACAGCCACTGGCCCAAGAATCCCACTGAAATAACTATACTCAAAAGCTCAGGGGGGAGTAGTTCATCATTGTCAACATTTCAGTCTTAAAATCCAGCCAATAGTAGGGAAGTTCTGTGGTCTGCCCTGCCAGCCTGGGGTTGCCTTGGTTTGTTAGCATGTCCTCGTCTTCTGCACCACCCCACCCAGTGATCCAGGGGCGGGGACTGGGTGCTAGGTTGCCTGCCGTGGGGTGTTTCCTGTCTGCGGCACAGGGAGAGGCCTTTGTTTTACACAGTGTCCAGCAGTGGGGTGGGGAGGGGACATCCAGCTGGAGAACACTGACCACTGTCATAGTCGGACCATCCATTCGACTCTCCTTTTGATTGATTTAAAGTCTGCAAAAGCTACTGCTGACCGGAAGTCTGCATCCAAACCCATTGGATTTGAAGGGGACCTTCGCGGCCAGTCCTCTGACCTTCCAGAAAGACTGCATTCCCAGGAGGTGGATCTGGGACCCTCCCAGGGAGACTGTTTGATGGCTGGCAATGATTCTGAGGAGGCTCTCACCGCACTGATGTCCAGGAAGACTGCCATCTCGTTGTTTGAAGGGAAAGCCCTGGGACTGGATAAAGCCATCCTCCATAGCATAGACTGCTGTTGTAAGCACATCTGGGGAGCCGGGAGCGAGCAGTTCCAGGGTTCAGGCTAGGGTGTGGTTTATCCTGCAGCATGTTCATTCAAAAACTATCAAGGACCTACTTTGTGCCGCCATTGTCAGGTATTAGAATCTGATTCCTGGCCTTCTTGAACATAGAACCAAGTGTCAAAGGCCAAAGCAAGTCAAATTACCACATAAAGGCATCCTAGGTAGAAGAAGCCACCTGTGTACAGGCCAGTGTGACTGGGAAGCAGGGTGAGGCTGTGGGAGGCGTGGGTACACACCACACTGGACCGTGTAGCCCCCTGAGAGGTTGAGGTCCTGATCCTGCTAGTAGCAGGGTTGGGGGCGGGGCATGTGCGGGGACAGCAGCTTGCTCACGTTTTGAGCTTTGCAAGGTTCCTCTGGCTGCATTGTAGCATTGTCGAAGATAGGTGGGGGAGAGCGCTTTGAGAGGCTCCTGCCATTACCAAGCAATAGATGATGGTGGCTTGGCCTAGGGTGGTGGTAGATATGGAGAAAAAGTGTGAAAGGGATTTCACTGTCTTTTCAGCATCTGATGAAACCAAAAAGAAGATGTACAGCTCCATCCTGGTGGTGGGAGGTGGTTTGATGTTTCATAAAGCCCAAGAATTTCTGCAGCACAGAATTCTCAATAAAATGCCACCTTCATTCAGGCGAATTATTGAAAATGTAGATGTGATCACAAGGCCCAAGGTATGTTGTACATGGTGCAGGTCAGACTCTTTTCCAGTGAAACAGCATTATTTGTAGCTGTATGTGGACAGAGAAAATCCTGGGAGGCCTGAGGCTGTGTGTGGGGCATTCTCGAGGGCTTGGGGCAAGTAGAAAATTACTTTCAGCAGGTCACACAGATGTGGTGGAAGGAGCTCTGGACTCAGGGACTGGATTGCTGGCTTTCAGTCCCTGCTGTTCTCCAGATTAGCATGACCGACTTCTGACTTTGTCAAAGGATGGGGTGGGCAAGGAGAAGACTGACTGTACTCACACTGTCAACTAGAACAAGTCCATTTTCATCTCTTTCATATTGAGAATCTCCTGCTGGTCCCTAGACCAGGAGATCTTCAAGGATCTTTTTGGTTTGAACTATCATGGAAACCATAAACACAGCAATTTAGAAACAGATTATTCTCACTGACAATTCCGGGGAATATTGTCACTCAAATTTCAAAGTAAGTTATTTCCTTAGAAATGGTCCGGCCTATAGGGACTGTTGTGGAATAATAGTAAGTAGTGAATAATAGCATCTTCAGTAATAAAAACCGAAAAGTTTTCTTCTGAACTGAAATAGAAGATGTTTGTGGTTAGTTCATAGGTCCTGCATGAGTCTGCCCCTAAATTGCAGGAAATGATTAAGTGTATGTCTTGTCCGTTTTCATTGAAATATCTTTGTCATTTCTCCTCTAGGACATGGATCCCCGGCTGATTGCCTGGAAAGGAGGGGCAGTGTTGGCTTGTTTGGACACCACACAGGAGCTGTGGATTTATCAGAGAGAGTGGCAGCGCTTTGGCGTCCGCATGCTGCGAGAGCGAGCTGCTTTTGTGTGGTGAAATGGACAGAAAAGTCGCTGTTGAAGACCACCACAAACCTTGTGGTATAAAAGACTTAGTATAATTTATTGACTTAAGTACTTTTAAGTTTCATGAAAATAAATGAATTTTAACTTTTTTTTGTTGAACACATTACATTGGTGTAAAAAAATAAGCTGCCTTTGTAGTCAGGACATTTGAGAATAAAGATGAACTTAGTCTTCCGTGGTGAATTTTCCTGCTCTTCCTCGGGGTCTCAGTCCCGATGGCGTCCATTGCTGTAGCAGAGTGGCTCTCAGGTGGTGAAGCCCTTCCTTTAGGTTGACTTCCGAGTGTCAGGCGGTCTCAGGTACCCATGAGGCGTGGGTGTGTGACTGTGTACCTGAACTGTGAGGACTGTCTGGTTACACATTTTCCCTCTTGTATAGCATAAATGTATGTCATGACTTGTGTATGCTGCTAAAATTCCTTAGGAAAAAGAAAGATGTTTTGGTTTTGTTTCATTTTTAAAATTTTCTCATGGATTACAAAAAATAGTGGGGCCCATTCAGGTCTAGATTTCCAGAAGCAAAGATTTAAGGTTGGGCTGATTGGCTTTTGTTACCCACATGATCTGGGGTGGGCTTGGGAAAGGAAACCAGTCACTATTTGACCAGAACAGAAACAGAAAAGGCAAACTCATTTTCTTCCTAAAGCCAAATAGAAATGGCTTATATAAAATTTAGACAAAGTACCTGTCATAATTACTAAATTAATCATTAGCTCCCCAGTCTTCCTTTACCTGAAAAGCAAAGTGAAAGTTCTCAGAGTACTTCTTGTTCAGTGTGATCTCTAGAACTGGGGCTCGGGGTGGGACTGGCAGAAGGAAAAGTAGGTGAAGGTAGGAGACTCAGGCAAGTGGAATATAGCAAGAGGCGTGGTTGGGAGCCTTCCCTGGCGGTCCACTGGTTAGGACTCAGCGCATTCACTGCTGTGACCATAGGTTCGATCCTTGGTCAGGGAAGTAAGACCCTGTAAATATTGGGGCCAAAAAAAAAAAAAAGGATGGCTGGAAGTTTAGGACATGGAGAAATACTAGAGTATTTTAAATAAATAGGATTATCTTGAGTGTGTGCTCAGTAGGTTAGAAACAAAGAAGAGCCTGCCAGTGTAACAAAATTTTAACTTGCTTCTCTTCTTTGGGATACTTGCCTTCAATCTGAAAACTGTATGCTATTTTTTTTTTTTTTTTTTAGTTTTTAATTAAGTTTATACACATGATTTTACATTTCTGGGTTGTTTCAACACAATTTAATACTAGCTATC
>SJYA01002813.1:2479350-2528499 GCA_006410615.1 Neotragus moschatus
GCGCATTCACTGCTGTGACCATAGGTTCGATCCTTGGTCAGGGAAGTAAGACCCTGTAAATATTGGGGCCAAAAAAAAAAAAAAGGATGGCTGGAAGTTTAGGACATGGAGAAATACTAGAGTATTTTAAATAAATAGGATTATCTTGAGTGTGTGCTCAGTAGGTTAGAAACAAAGAAGAGCCTGCCAGTGTAACAAAATTTTAACTTGCTTCTCTTCTTTGGGATACTTGCCTTCAATCTGAAAACTGTATGCTATTTTTTTTTTTTTTTTTTTAAGTTTATACACATGATTTTACATTTCTGGGTTGTTTCAACACAATTTAATACTAGCTATCTAGTTCTAAAAATATGATGAATTCTACTATAATAGCTTTTCACAAATAGCAATTTGCTCTTAAAACTGGTAGAGGTTGATTGAGAGGAAGTTGTTTTCTGGTCCATGTTTTGACATAGGTCATGTCCATTTTTTATTATCAGCACTTAAAAGCACCATGCAAACTGAACACAACAAGTAAGTGAGCTTTACAACATTAACTGTATTGCCTCAGGCATTACTGATTATTTGCTTGTGAAGCTGTATACTCTATGCTTCTTTATTTTGGTCTTTGTAAGATATGTATCCGGAGAAGGCAATGGCACCCCACTCCAGTACTCTTGCCTGGAAAATCCCATGGATGGAGGAGCCTGGTGGGCTGCAGTCCATGGGGTTGCTAAGAGTCGGACACCACTGAGCTTTTCACTTTCATGCACTAGAGAAGGCAATGGCACTCCAGTGTTCTTGCCTGGAGAATCCCAGGGACAGGGGAGCCTGGTAGGCTGCCGTCTATGGGGTCACACACAGTCAGATACAACTGAAGCGACTTAGCAGCAGCAGCAAGACATGTATCAGAGAAGTGGCATGGCCCTTTAGGGGAACTCTACAAAAGCATTTTAACAGTCATCCACCTGAAACTGAACCACATTCTACAGCAGATGCAGTCTTGCACTGTGTGAAAGAGACAGGCTTTCCTAGAAAAATATAAATGCTAATATAACCAACTTTTGGTGACTTCTGCATTAAGGAAAAGATGCTTTGAGAAAAGTAAAAAAATTTGGAAGACTTAAAATGCCACCCATCTCTATGTTCTGTAATGCCAAGGTAGATTCTGTTTTTAAGTAAAACAGTATAATAACTCATTTATTAAAAAAAATTAATTACTTCAGGAGGGCTAACTTCAACATAGGAATTATTTTTGTTTTGAACCTGAAAAGTTAGGTAATAATCAACAAACTCTGAATTCTGACAGTTACTTCTAGTGGGTAACTTTGGGAAAAGGTAGACATCAGCTCCGTAAGTGATATATTTTGTTGATGTTAAAAATCCCCTGCCCAAGAGTCAGGTAGGACAGGAAGCTAGTTCAGCCGGTTCAGAGGGAGGGTCTTATGCAAATACCAGGTATAGAAGTGTTTCCACATGGAGTAGGGCATATGGTCAGTGAAGATCGGCACAGCCTGTTATTCCCTATGTAAGTTATAAAGATTTGTGTGTGTTATAGAGGGTTTTTCACCCAAGAAGCTATTGAACTAGTGAGGACTCTCAGTTTTGGCAGTCATTAATTAAACTTAGTTACAGAGCTAAACAGTTCTACCTACTCTTCAGGGCATGCCCTATTCAGGACTGGATGTTCAGGTGGGAAATGCTTTATTACTGATTAACACAGTGGTTATAATTTTACAGTATAAGTGTTCCTGATTTTTAGATATGAAATTGAGCTTTATAGTTATAAATTTAGTTCCCGTTCTTTAATACCACAGTCTTTAGTAATATTTATAACAATTTTATTGGTATAACATTTAATTAATAGATTAAGGTATATGTATTCCTTTGTAGATTATCCTGTTGTAAATCCTCCCTATTCCTTTTGCTCAAGCAGATATACATATGGTTGACTCTTGAACAATACAAGTCTGAACCGGGCAGATACACTTATGTGCAGTTTTTTTCAGTAAGTAACGCACTACACATCTACAGATGGTTGAACTATGGATACAGATGATGGACTGTGAAGTTCTCCCTGGATTTTCAGCTGCAGAGGGGTCAGCACCCTTGGGTTGTTCAAGGTTCGGCTGTAATCTTCCCTGCAAGTAGCCTATATGGTAAACTTCAGATTCTCACAGACACTTTTTCCCCATGACTGGAGGGGTCAGAAGGCTTTAGGGTCTCCTGCTTCGTGGCTGGGCGACAGGGAGAGGCAGCTGCAGTGCCAGGCCCGTGACCTTCTCCCCGCCGACACGTGCTGCCTGGCGTGGAGAAGCTCTGCACAGAACTCTGCAGCGCCCTCTGTGAGGCGGAACGCGGGGCAGACGCTGAGTGCGCTGTAGCTGTCTTTGATGTCGCCCTCTCTGAAGTAGACCACCACATACTTGCGCAGATGAGTCTGGCTTCTCAGGTCACTGCAGAAGAGGTTAAAGGCAAGGTGGAACAGGTCTTGGGAGTTCTTGCAGGGGCCGCCCTCCTTCTTGTCACAGGTACCATCGCACATGGTGTTATCGTTGGAAAGAAGGAAAATGACCTTATCCGCTGCTTGCTTCTGAGTGGTAAGCCACTGCACGAGACCCATCTCGGCTATTTTCTTTTTCTGCCACGTTTCGAGGATAACTTCACTTCTGCAGCGGTTTTGGAGAAATTCAGTGAAGTAACAAACTGTGTGATGGAAGCATATTTCAGAAGGGTAAACCACAAGAACCTTAAGAGAGGGCAGTAGCGTGGTAGTTGAGACGGAAGTCGTCTTGATCCTTGCTGTGGGGGAGAGAAGCATTATGTCATCTCTGCACACGCCAAGCGAAACCATGGCAGATAAATGACCCCTTGCTAGGGCACACTGGCTGAGCATCAGAGGTGCTGCTACTGCCAGAGAGGAAAATATCCCTCAAGTTCCTTTCGTAGACATCACCTGAAGTACACCAGTACTCAAACCTTAAAGATGCTGCAAAAGATTTATTTTCTAAGTCCCGGTCACTGAGTTAGTCCTCTTGATCAAGCCCATCCCTTTTCAGATAAATTCACAGAAACGATCTAGGTTCAGAGTACTCTGTTTCAGGGGGGTGGTTGTAACTGTAGGATTTTCAGTACCAAACATAAAAAGGACAGCTGACCTCTGCCCTTTCACATCATGTTTTGAGTTGGGTCACTCAGTAGTAATTCCATCTCCTACCTGTAGGTGGTAGGGTTTCTTTACAGTTACATAAGCTAAAGTGGTAGCTCATTTCAGCTGGAACTCAACTGGAATTCTGTCCTATACATGCTACAGAATGGAAGCTAGGTGTGAAACTACTGTAACGGATAGATACAGGTCAAACAATTCCCATTAATATAAGTATTTCTAAGGTCAGAGTTTGATACGGCTTGCTTACCTAAGAAAGAACACGGGATTAATCTTGGTCATCTGTAACATCACAAACAACTCAAAGGCTGCATTTCCATGTCTGTGTGTGGAGGGGAGGGGAAAGCAGAGGTGATCAGTGGGCCCCTAGCGGTTTAGAAATACTGATACTCTGATTTCTCATTCAGGTGTTCAGTGTTTTGGGGTTGGCAAGATCCTTGTTGCTCAGTCACTCAATCATGTCCAATTCTTTGCTCTACCCCCATGGACTGCAGCATGCCAGGCTTCCCTGCCCATCACCAACTTCCAGAGTTTGCTCAAACTCATGTTGATTGAGTCAGTGTTGCCATCCAACCATCTCATCCTCTGTCATCCCCTTCTGCTCCCGCCTTCAGTCTTTCCCAGCATCAGGGTCTTTTCAAATGAGTCAGCTCTTCCCATCAGGTGGCCAAAGTATTGGAGCTTCAGCTTCAGCATCAGTCCTTCCAATGAATATTCAGTTTTGATTTTCTTTAGGATTGACTGGTTTGATCTCTCTGCAGTCCAAGGGACTCTCAAGAGTCTTCACCAACACTACAGTTCAAAAGCATCAATTCTTTGGTGCTTACCCTCCTTTATGGTCCAACTTTGACATCCCTACATGACTACTGGAAAAACCATAGCTTTGACTATACGTTTGTCCCAGCATCAGGATCTTTTCAAATGAGTCAGCAAAGTTTGTCAGCAAAGTAATGTCTCTGCTTTTTAATATGCTGTCTAGATTTGTTACTGCTTTTCTTCCAAGAAGCAAGCATCTTAATTTCATGGCCGCAGTCACCATCTGCATTTATTTTGGAGCCCAAGAAAAGAGTCACTGTTTCCATTGTTTCCCCATCTCTTTGCTATGAAGTGATGGGACCAGATGCCATGATCTTCATTTTTAAATGTTGAGTTTTAACCCAGCTTTTTCCCTTTTCTCTTTCATTTTCATCAAGAGGCTCTTTAGTTCTTCACTTTCTGCCATAAGGTGTTATCTGCATATCTGAGGTTATTGATATTTCTTCCAGTGATCTTGATTCCAGCTTGCATTTATCCAGCTTGGCATTTCACATGATGTACTCTGCATATAAGTTAAACAATCAGAGTGACAATATACACCCTTGATGTACTCCTTTCCCAGTCTGGAACTAGTCTGTTGTTCCATATCCAGTTCTAACTGTTGCTTCTTGACCTGCATACAGGTTTCACAGGAGGCAGGTATGGTCATCTGGTATTCCCATCTCTGTAAGAATTTTCCAATTTGTTGTGATCCACACAGTCAAAGGATTTAGCATAGTTAATGAAGCAGATGTTTTTTCTGGAATTCTCTTGCTTTTTCTATGATCCAACGGATGTCAGCAATTTGATCTCTGGTTCCTCTGCCTTTTCTAAGTCCAGCTTGAACATCTGGAAGTTCTAGTTCGTATACTGTTAAAGCCTAGCTGGGAGAACTTAGAGTATTACTTTGCTAGCATGTGAAATGAACACAATTGTGCGGTAGTTTGAACATTCTTTGGCATTGCCCTTCTTTGGGATTGGAATGAAAACTGACCTTTTCCAGTCCTGTGGCCACTGCCGAGTTTGCCAAATTTGCTGGCATACTGAGTGCAGCACTTGCACAGCATCATCTTTCAGGATTTGAAATAGCTCAGCTAGAACTGCATCACCTCCACTAGCTTTGTTCGTTGTATGCTTCCCAAGGCCCACTTGACTTCACACTCCAAGATGTCTGGCTCTAGGTGAGTGATCACACCATTGTGGTTATCTGGGTCATGAAGATCTTTTTTGTACAGTTCTATGTATTCTTGCCACAGTGTTTTTCTTACGCCTTGGAAGAATTTATTTTAAAAAAGTAGGAACTAGCATAGATTAGCTATTTTGAGTAAGGGGCAATTTGCTATTAGCTGTCTTTGGACCATTTCAGTCTTTGTAGATGCTTCAGTAATTTAAAGAAAAAGGTGACTTAAAAAGGTGAGTGCAGATCCTGAGTCCCAACCTTTGCTTTACCCTTGCAGGTGTGATTAGTCTTTTAGGAGAGCTCTAAGGTATTAAATAAATGTTGTCTGACTCTATTCTGATGCCAAAATGTGATTGCCTCTGGAGGAAGCGCCTTTAAAAGAAAAAATCACCGTCATTCTTTATAAAGAACTGAATCATAACCCTTACCGTGCCTCCAGATCAGATAGATGCCAGCCACCAGCACCCATGTGGCCACAAGCAGAGCGGACAGGAGGAGAGGCAGCCAGCCACCCAGCACACTTCTGTCTGGGGAGAACAGAACTTACTTATCTTTAGCAGCACACAACCAGATTCTCTCTGATTTGAAGACTAAAATTTTTATTCGACACTTTGTAGAGAAGTTTGGGTTCCTTCAAAGCCAACGGTCAGTAGCTCTGCAGATCAGTATTTTTTTTATAGAGTGTCCAGGTCTTTCACTAGATGCTCAAATAGGAGAGGGGGCCCAGGAGTTTAGGAATGGTCCTTCAAAATCACTTTGGCCTTTTACTCCACATTTTCACTGTGGTAACAAGAGTTTACATTCAGGTTTTTTTGTTGCTGTTCTTTGATGAATTAAGTTATTCCGGGTGCAGTTACTTCATATAACACATAGTATGCATAGAGGACATCTATAAAGGCTGTTCTGTGAGACTAACAAACGTGAGGGTAATGCCACCCGGCCACCCGAATGCTGAGAGTCAGCTAAGCTCCAGCGTGTGAAAGTGCTCAGGAATCCATCGGCACTGTGCCCACACAGCAGGATTGTCAGGAGGCTGGGTTTCTGAAAACTGCACCTTCCAACTTTTGACCCTATGCCGGGCTAGTTCCAGAAGCATTTAATTTGAAAGAACTAACATCATTAAATCCAGAGAGACATTCTCTAGAACAGACTGCTCTCAGGCACCAACGAGGTGTGTCTCTCAGTGCCACTATTCCTAATTTGTTATCCAAATGTCTGTGTGGCCGTGTCGAGTTACAGGAACAGCCGGCCCTGGGCCACTTAGACAGATAAGAAAGTCAAAACGCAATGAAATGCATGTTCTTTCATACACTCAGCCCTCTTACCCCACTGACATTTTTCAGCAGACCCTTGGGGCATTCTGAACATCTGTCTTGCACCACTGATTTTTTTCTTTCCCTTCTTCTGTATGTCCTGCTTGGTCAGGATCTTGGTCTCCTAAATGAAGCCTCATTCCTATTCATATTATGTTGGGCACAGAACCGCTGTCTTCCCCTGCACCCTGTTCAGCACCCACAGGCCGGGCCCTCTCTCACTGCCCCCCACACCCCCAGCCTGTTGCATTCTGAATGGACTAGGGCTGGGGTCCTTCCTGTCCTGAGGTTCTGCGCTGGGCACCTACCACCATCCTGAGGAGAGACTCCCGTTTGTGGGCACCGCACCACGGTTCCTCTCTGTCGGATGCAGTCGTTGCCACAGGTATGGAAATACGGAGTCAGCTAAGGAGAAGCAAGGGCCTTAGCGTTATTCCTGCTTTTCACCAGAACGTCTCATCCCTTTTTCTCTAGCATCAACCCCTCTCTGGCATTGTAGTAAGGTGTTCTTTTATTTCCCCTTGGTCATACTTCTGTTGTAAAGCCCTAAAATCCAGACCAGTGACCCAAGACCAGACACCTTCTACAACTCCTGGGTTGTGGATCTAAACTTTGTACATGTTGCTAAGAGGTTTTACATGCTCGGTTGTGTCCGACTGCAACCCCATGAACTGTATGTAGCCCACCAAGCTTCTCTATCCATGGGATTTCCCCGGCAAGAATACTGGAATGGGTTGCTGCTTCCTTCTCCAGGGAATCTTCCCGACTTGGATCAAGCCCGCATCTCTTGCATTGGCAGGTGAATTCTTCACCACTGAGCCACATGGGAGGCCCACTAAGAGGTTAGTTTCCTTATCTAAAAGGGTTAGGTTGCATCCTAATACATAAATATGTCCTCAAAAAATAGGGCAGTCGGATGCCTCTTGACCTAACTCAGCACTTTTAAGTCCCTTGGGACTAGGAGAGTCTGGTTCCTTGGAAAAGGGGTATAGTTCTAACATGTTGATGGGTGTCTGCTCCCCTGGGCATGTCTGAGTGCTGCCTTTATGTCCCAGGAATGAAGAATAAGAGTCTTATATCTTCGGTGTGGCTCTGTTCCAGTGGGACCCTCCGTAACATGAACTCAGAGCGGAAAGAGCCCTGAGAGCATCAGCTGGCCTGACTTCTGTTCTCCAGCGGATTAATCACGGGCCCCAAGAGGACAGAGTTGCCCTTCAAAGTTCATAAACCGATCAGGAACCCAAACCTAAATCCAAATCCTTTTTTACTTCATTTTGCAGTGGAAATGGAGTCTTGGGATAACAAAATGGTATTCCTGTCTCAGAATTCCTTTGTGGCTCTGTGACAGCAAATGGGAATAAAAGCACATTGGAAAGTCAACAGCCATTCACAGAAGCCAAGGGACCGTGACAATAAGTTCACCTTCCTGACCTCATGGATTCCCCTCACGTAACGCCAGAGAGGCTGCTGTCAGGAGCGAGCTGAGGGGAGAATGCATCTGCTCCAGCCAGAATGGACCGCTCAAAAGCAGCGAGTGGCCGTGCAGTGAGTCTTCAGTGAGCCCCATTCCGTGCCCACCATAGCATCTTGCCTTGTTCAGCTTTACCTGGACCACAGCACCTTCACTTTCCCCAGTCACGTGAACCACCACGGAAGTTCGAGTTAGTTCCTTCTGGTGCAGGTGAGTGAGACAAAATCAAGAATTAGGAGCATAGGAGGGAGTAGGTTAAAGACTCAGTGAAGCCACTGCTCTTCCCAAACTGACTGGGACTCGCTAATTTGCGTGAGTCAGGTTCACTCTGTGCTTCTGAGACCTCTACCTTTGGTGGGTTTTAGATTCACAGGGATGTTTCCAGAGATGCCCCCAGGGGGCTTGGTTTGGTTGTTTTTTTTTTTTTTTTAAATTAATCAAAATAGCCTAGCACATTTGTACAGCAGTCAGTCCTGCCTGTTGCTCTCTCAAAAGAGTCTGTTCAGGGAAGTTCTCCAACAAGGGAAGGAGAGCTGGAGGTGGGGGACAGGACCGGTGTTGAGGATGGGAAGGGGAGGGAAGTACCTCTGACACATAGGAAGTCCCAATCACGGAGGTATTTTGGACGAGTGCCATGTATCTGTGCCCAAGCAGACTGGTGGTGAAATTCACTTCCACCGTGTTCGCGCTCTTCTTGCAAGCCGTGATGTTTGGCTTCCACAGACTTCCTGTGAGTCGGGAGAGTCATGAGGGTGGAACTGCAGGCTGAGCCCTTAGTTAAGTTCCCAAAAGGGCTTGACCAAAACAGATGTCTGTTCTGAGGCACACCTCCACGAGGTACAAACTACTACATAGCGTGTCTTTTATTTATCATCTCAGAGTAACCTGCTGCCCAAGAAGGTTTAGTGACCCCACGTCACTGCTTTGCTGAAAACAGCCTCCCTGGGCTGCAGGTGATGGGAGGCACAGGCCGGACTCCACTACTCTCTTCTACTCTCGGCACTCATTTGGAGTGAAGGGCTGGGGGTCAGGATTTCCCCCTTTCCAGGATGGGGAATAAGAGCCACCGCTTAGGAGATGCGCCTGAGTTTACGGAGCGAGTGAATTCAGCGAGAGCTAGAATACTCTGGATTCCAGAACTCCATCCATCAGCCTGCTCTGCCCCAGCTTAACCGGATGTCAGGAAATAAGGAAGTGCCTCGTGGTTTAAAAGAATACCCTGACAGGTCTACTCTGTGAAAGCCAGTTGTTTCAGTCATGTGCCTTGCAAATCAGCACTTGGTTCATTTCCAGGAACATGATATAGAAGAACATGCATTATTTTCCCCACCCAGGAGGCCGGCTCAAGCCCTCACTCCCAACTGTCTTTAGGAGTTGGGTCCTAGGACTGATTCAAGGCCTTCGGGCTCACTACACCCCGAAGGGTCCTCCGCTCCAGATGCCGGCAGGAGGCCACAAGGAGGTGCAAGCTCCAAGTCCGCCTTCAGTAGGAGACACGTGCTATGTCTGCTGGGATTCACAAGGACGCCTGTTGGGTGGCGGTGCCTGAAAGACAGGGACTGGTCCCTCTAAACCATTAGCTCATTAGCACCCTAGGACTGTCATTACCCAGAAATGTACAGAAACCCTTGTAAACACCTTGGAAATTGGATGGTTGGGACTGATTAAACTGCAGGGGCTTATTTCAAAAATCAGAGGGTCGGGGCAGTTTCTAACAGTCTGCCTGTGAGATGTGACCCCTGTGAGGTCACAGGTTGGGAGGATGCTTCTAGGCCATTACTTTAGCTAATGTTGCCACCTGAATGTTTGCAAATCCAGGTAGGTCCCTGTGGCCACAACTCAGTGGTGCTGGTGTCTGAGTGGGCGGAGGACTTTAATAATAGAGTCCCATCCAGGCAGAGAGGGCCTTTGTTTGGGGCTAAAATGTTACTTTAATCAAGGGAATGAGGTATTTTTCCTGTGACTTGCTCACTGCATAAACATACCAAGAGTTTGTCAGGTTGGGGATCAGCCTTCACTGAGCAGTTTGGATATGTAACAGCCCTACTCTAGGCCTCAGTTCCTTCATCGTAAAAAGTCTGAGCTGTGCTGGCTCAAGGTATGAATTTCTTCTCATAACAAAAGCAAATGCTGAATTTACTTACCTGCCTCAATGCACTTTTTTTTATATTTCATCACGTGGTCCAGGCACCCTGGAAATTTGAAAGTTTTCACATTTTAGAAAAAAGTAACCCTGCTCCACCCCAGTGCCAACAAGTGTGCACACAACACATGCTGACCACACCTGTAATGAATTGCCAGAACATTTCAGATATGAGGTCAGATGGCAGATGTAAATAAGATGCTAACACACTGTTAAACAGAAGATTATCTACCTGCGAAGTGATAACCAGAATCTAATTTGAATACAGGCTTTATCAGAATGGTATCTGTGATCCCCAAGAGAAGACCTCGAAAACAGCCATTCTTGAAAAACGAGGTACGGTATTACGTGTAGATACTGCCCCTTCCAAGAGGTGGAGCTTGATCCTGCTCTGTACCCCTCTGCCCCAGGGTGGGGTAGACTGAGTGATTTGTTTCCAGAAACTAGAGCTGGGGAAGGGAAAGATACTAGAGTACATGGAGAAACCTGGCAAGATGCCACTCAACAGTGACAACGGTGAGCATCACCTGTGACGCCCTGTGCACGTCACCCACCCCAACAGGTGCCACAAGGAGAGGGCTTCGCCTGTGCAGAACTCTCATCAGACTCCCACATCCCCAGGCTGATCATGAGACAAACACCTGAGAAACCCAGACCGGGGGAGCATCCTGCAGGAGGCATGCCGCCACTCGTCAAGACTCATGGTCGTGAAACACGGAAACACTGAGAGACTCCCAGACCAGATGAGACGCAGGAGATACTGGGGACTACATGCCGCCAGGACAGAAAGACGACGTTAGTGGAGAAGCAGATGAGATCCAAATAGAGTCCGCACTTCAGTTCATCGAAATACCAGTGCTGGACTCTTAGTTTTGACTAATAGACTGTGGTAACGTAGGATGTTAACGGTGAAAGAAACTGGATGAGCACTATATGGGGACTCTTTGTACTAGCTTTGCAACTTTTCTATAAAAGTATTGCAAAATACTTTTAAAATGAGATTTGGTCTCACCAAGAAACCTGGGAACTACTGTGTAGTAAATGATGTGATGCTGAGAATACGCTAGACCAGAACCAAGGAATGCAAACCGGAAATTGCCCCCATTTGGCTTCAGTGCCACAGCTGGCACAGGGACAGGCGTGGGGACAGAACAGATGACCCAGCCCGAGCTGGAGTGACGTGGGAGCTGCTGGGGCCAGGCACCGTGCTGGGCCCTCCTCACCGGAGACCCCGTCTCATCCTCACACTGACCCTGTGTGTGATCGTGCAGGTGTGACACCAGAGGGCCGAGCGTGTGTCAGAGCAAAGGAAAGAACCAGCGCTCACCTCAGTGCCACCGGCCTCTCCTCCCAGCTCGGGGGCAGACCCACTGGAGTCTGTACATCCTCAGAGACCAGCCACACATGGTCAGACTACACGTCCTGCCCAGAAGCTGAGACTGGAACAAGCGTTTTGCGTCGACCAACCGCAGGGAATGGCAACTGCACCAGTCAGGAAGGACCAGAGTGTGACCGGCAGCTTCACTTCGCTGCGCGTGTAACCAGGGCAACCTTCTTAAGCTCCCAGTTTCTTTTATCTGTAAATCAGGGCTGTCCCAACTGTGGGGATTTTGGCAGCCCAAGTGAGACAGTGGGTGCCAAGTGCTCAGTCAGTGCCTGAGGCACAGGAATGGGCTTTCCCCTCCGCTTCACCCAGCTCAGTCCTCTCCTTGTGAGTGAGATGCGGTTGCCGCTGTGTCCCTGGTACACATGGGGAAACCGAGACTCAGCGAGGCCAAGCATCTCATCCCGGGGCCCTGACCTCTCTCTACCAAACCACATACCGGATCAGGTGTCCCAGCAAGACAGAGAATAAGACACAGGTGAGGATGTGTACCTGGGGAGGTGAAGTTCACAGCCATGGAGGGGCCATCCTCATTCATATTTGCATTGGGGATGTTATGGGCTCCAATGAAATAGACTGTGTTCAGCTCAACAGGAAAACCAATGTAGGAAAACATCCACTGCAAAGCAAAGCGGGAACCCTTGAATTGCCACATCCTTTTCATTTATAATTCATTCCTTAAGCCACTGCTAAAACTTATGTCTCTAGCCAATGTCTACTAAGGAAATTGACCCCACACAGTTTGCCAGTGTAATCCACAGAATCAGAGAAGTGTTAAAATTCTAGAGCCAGGATATAATTTAGGGTCAGTTTCCCTCGCTTGGGCTCCCCTGCGCTCAAATGGTAAAGAATTTGCCCACAATGTGGGAGATCTGGGTTCAACCCCTGGATCAGGAAAATCCCCTAGAAAAGGGAATGGAAACCCACTCCAGTATTCTTGCCTGGAGAATTCCATGAACAGAGGAGCCTGGCGGGCTACAGTCCATAGAGTTGCAGAGTTGGACACAACTGAGCGACTAACATTTCCTCACTTTGCTGATGGGGAAATTGAGGCCCAGGGATGCTGACTTAACACAGCAGAGAAATGGCCCCAAATGGGATTTGAACCTGGACATCCAGGTTCCAGGTTGTAGCTGTCAGCAGCCTGTATGTGAATACAAATCCACACCCACAACAAAGGGCCCAGATTAGTGACAGCCCTCCCAAGTGTCTCCAAGTGCTTACTTTGCCACCAGAGGGTCTGGTCTGAGTTTGGAACGCCTGGGTGTAATTGCACCTGATGCAGCTGTGGGACTGGAAGTGGCTTTTGCCCATCACGCAGATCTTGGTGGCCTTCAACAAGCGGATGCTGGCTGCCAAGGTGGGTAAGAGGGCAGTTGTGTATTTAGTCCTTCCTCTGTAGCCGATTTGATGCTAGACAGCTTGCCTGCCTTCACATTCACTGTGGCCCTCACAGGTAGGCACTATGATTGTCCCCGGTTTACAGAAGGGGTGAGTGAGGCTTAGGGAATTTCAGGGAGCTGTGCCATAGCTTACAAAGTTCATCAGTGACAATATAGATTCAGATTGCAAAGCCTTTTCTCCTCATAGGTGAGCCTGAGTTTCACAGGCACCTGCAAAGAGGAAGCTACCTTTACACTATCCTGGACCTCTTGTAAGAGGAACAGCCTGCTGTGTGGAGCAGAGGCCTCTCAGAGTGTCCTCAGCAGCCAGACCTGTTCTGTCTGATCCTTCTCCCTGCAATGCCTTTTCCTCCTGTTCTTTGCCTCGCCAATTCTTTCTCCTTCAAGGCCCAGCTCGTGCACCACCGTCTGCAATGATAGCTAACAAACTGAGGAGCTCACTCTGTGACAGGGATGAAGCCAAATGCCATCTAATTTAATGTGGTCTCACCAGGCCCGCTCCTTCTCCTCCTCTCCCCACAACCCCCCAAAGATGAAGTACAGGTCCCTCCAGGATTTTCCTGACAGTCTGTCTGCCTCTCCCTGGCCCCTGAGAACCTGACTGAGCAGAAACTGGAGCTCACTCACTTCTCCATGCTTGGCACGCCCAGATTATGACCATATGGAATTTAGCTGAATTTAGTGGCACGACTCTACAGACATACGCTTTAGGCCCCCAGTGTTGGTTCATCCAAAGTGCCTGAGAGAAATGCTAGGACTTCCGTGATGTCCTTTGGGAGATGGAAAAGTTATCTACCCAAGAGAATGTTTTCCTAAACCTGCAAGAGCATCTCTGGCCTCATCCTGTTTCCTTCCATGAAGAGCAGCGTAATATACAGAAAAGCACACCAACACCAGCACACCACCTGATGAGTTTTCACACTTGCGCAGCCAGGAGCCAGGTCAAGGAACACCCCAGGAGGGCCCCTCAGGCCTCCTTTCAGTCACTCGCCACCAAGAATGGGCTTCTCTGGTGGTTCAGATGGTAAAGAATCCACCTGCAATGCAGGAGACCTGGGTTCGATCCCTGGGTTTAGAAGATCCCCTGGAGAAGGGAATGGCTACTCATTCCAGTATTCTTGCCTGAGAATCCTGTGGACAGAGTAGCCTGGCGGGCTACAGTGANCTTCTCTGGTGGTTCAGATGGTAAAGAATCCACCTGCAATGCAGGAGACCTGGGTTCGATCCCTGGGTTTAGAAGATCCCCTGGAGAAGGGAATGGCTACTCATTCCAGTATTCTTGCCTGAGAATCCTGTGGACAGAGTAGCCTGGCGGGCTACAGTGAGTGCATAGGGTCACAATCAGACATAACTGAGCAACTTTTACCCAAGAATAGCCACTGTCCTGACTTCTAACTACATAGAGTGGTTTTGCCTGTTTTGCACTTTTTGTTAATGGAATTATCTGGTGGGTAGGACCGCAGGCCTGCATGCAGAGGTGAAAGTATGAACTCCCAAATCTGGCTGCTTTTGTTTGTGAGATTCATTCACACATAGCTATAAATCATTCATGCTAATTACTATACTGGATTCCGTTTTGTGAATCTAAGTCTACTGTCAGGCCTTCAAGGCGTTTTATTTTTGGCTGTTTCGAATACTGCTACTATGAGCATTCTAGTCTGTGGCTTTGGTGTATGTATGGCATGTATCTGGTGTATCTGGCATGCGTGTATGTGTTCTGTTGGGTATGTGCCGGGAAGGGAAGTCATATGTCGTAGAGTCTGCCCATTTCTGCTTTAGTAGACATGTTCAGGCTTTACCATTGATTGATGCAAACTTACCATCTGCCCGGAGTATCCAGCTTATGTTCATCAAAATTGAATAGTCCTCCAGGTCAACACTGCTTTTAATAGGTTCCACTCGGAGATCCCTCAGGTCTCCTGGGGTCAGGGTGTGTCGGACCATCCACTCTGGAGACGGTCCTGGGAGAAGGCGAAACTGCCCATGACAGCCCTTCCCCAGCCCAGTCCAATGCCACTTGCTCTACATGACCCTCTGTGACCACCCCTCACTCACAACTCATCTCTTTTTTCAGCTAAGGCAGGCCAGACATTTCTCAGTGCTGGCTGATGTGCAGCCGAGGTGATGCTGAACCTCCTGGGCCCAACCTACAGGGCACATGTGCCCACTCTGGGTCCCTCCATACATGTGTATGTATCTGATTTGTTTGACATGTTCATTAGGATCGCTTCTGCCTACCCCCACACCTCAGCCTGGACTCCAGCCAGCTTACCCCCATGACTCCCCCTTCCTACCCCTTAGTCTCTGCCAGTACCATCTCTCCTCCAGCTCACTCTGTCCATCCACATTTCTTGGGCAGAAACACACCCATTCTTTAAATGCTACCATCTCCAACACTCCTTCTTTAAAACATTTGCTTCCTGTTCCCAAGTGTAAATGACGTCCCTCCCATGGCACTTGATCTTCTGTGCCTCTTTCCAGCCAGGAGGCCAGCCCACCCGAAACCCTGGGAGCTCTGCCTTGGGCAGATGGAGGCTTCACCCGCATCAGCTAACAAAGCGGAGTTTCACCCAGTGCCTGGACTTCGATGACCCACTGCCAGGATTCAGGTCCCCTGAAAGTCCAACTGTACTTCTGACGTAAAGCCCTGTTTTCTAGTGCACCTACCGGGTTCAGAGCCACACTGAATTGTCTGCAAGAGAGAAAGAAATCAAGTGCCATGTTGAATACCGGCAAACCACAAGCCTTCATTTGCCAAATTAGACAAAACACCATCTTTTCCCTTAAATGCATACAGAAGTGATGCATGTTCAAAGAAAAGCTGAGCTGGTCTCACTTCACAGTTTGGGAGACATTAAGCAGCCCTATGATAGGCTATGATGGGCCATAGATTAACCACCATTTACTTGAACCTCCAGTCTGGCCATCATCTCCCTTAAAGATCAAAGGTGGGTTTACACCCCTCTCTGCAGCTCAGCCTTCCCTGCCACAGCAGTGGATAACTCTGGACCATCACGGAGGCCCCTTCACACTAACTGTAGCCTTCTAGGACAGTCTAGAATATTTATTGAGTTTCCCCAGGTTAAAGACAGGTTGTGCCAAGAAGAGCAGAAGAATGCAGTCCATGGTACCTTTCTGAAGTTCTTTAAAAATATTCCCCTTCTGATATAAAAGGACTCACTCGAACTGTTTACCAAATCATAAAGGAACTATGATTTCATCATGTTATCTTTTAAAAAGAACTTATAAAAATAAATAATATCATCAGTGTCTAAGAAAGGCCAATATTAAATCCTTTGGATTAACTGCTCATGTCTTTTTATAAGAAAAAGTAATTAGTCCTTTGGTTTGGGAATAAAATTCAGGACCTAAAAGGAAGCAGCAAGTTCCCGTGATACAGCATGGGTAAGTCCACCAGCTCCGGAATTTGAGCCCTCGCAGCCTCAACATTTCTCAACACCATGAAGACAGAAAACAAGATTTCTGTTGATTTGAATAATATGAGTTGGGTGGAACTGTGAGTCGATCATCTTTGTTTTTTTAAAGCTGAAATCCAAGGGATGTCACCAGACAGTTTTTTAAACAAATAAGCCACCATGGTGATACTGGGAGCTAAGTTCTTGTCAAGAGGCTGCTGAGGCAAATTTTAGAAAGAAGCAAAGCCACAGCGCTAAGCTTTGTACCAGAGTTCAAGCTACAGGCCTAGTAGCAGGTACTGCAAAAAAAAAAAAAAAAAAAAGCAATGAATTCTTCCTCTAGGGGAAAGGTAGGGGTGCGGTGGAGTGAGGGGGTGGGCTCTAGACTGAGACAGAGGACAAGGAGAGCAGCTGAAGACGTCAACAAATGAGGCCACGCTTTTATGCTACATGCTATGCTTAAGGGCAGCAATATAGCTTCAAACGCCATTTTGCAAATGAGGTTTTGTTTGAAGACCCAGAAGTGTCCCTCAATCCTTTAAGGCAGGGGAAGAAGGGAAAGCTGCAGAGTTCAGGGGCTTGGCTCTGGGGACAAGGGCCCCAATATAGCAAACAGAACACGGTGAAAAAGGCGACTGGAATGTAGAAGCAGCTCTTGCAACCCCAGGCAATAACAATAGTGAACGCCTACTGTGTGCTAGGCGCTTTGCTGCTATCTACGGGCCGCTAGCTGTGCTTCACTAAATCCTGGCGAGTGAGGTATATGATCCTTCAGTTAGACAGATGAGGACGCGAGGCTCACTGAGCATAAATGGCTGGATCGAGAACGCATGGTGGCATCCGAACCCGTCTGATACCTTCGCCCTAGACTTAAGCAGTCCGACGCCCGATCCCCGCTTCAGACGGCCCTCTGCGAATGCCTCGGAGGAGCATGAGCTGATGGGTCCGGGTTTGAGGGACCGGAACGCGGGAGAGGGGAGCGGACTGGGGGTGCTTACCGGCTCCGGAGGCACGGCCCCCCAGCACAGCGTGGCCAGGCTCAGCAGTACCAGCGACATCACGGGGTCACCGCCCGCCACCGCGCGGGGTCCGGATCGGCTTCGGGCCGCGGGCTCTTATTCAGGCGCCCGGAGCCACACCTCTGGGCTCCGCCTCCTCCAGCACCGCCCAGGTAGGGGCGGCCCCGTGGCGCCCTCCCAGGGTGGGGAATGTAGTACCCGGCCTGCAGGGGTCGCGCGGGAGGGATGCCGGGGTCCGAGCGTCTCCCGGGCAGCCACGCACGCGCCGGCCCAGAGCACCGGTGCGTGCGGTGAGCCGGGTGCGCGAGTGCGCGCACGACCCGCCCGCCCCAGCCCGCAGGCCCGCCCGGCGCCCGCTCGCCGCCGGGAGCAGGTCGGGTGCGAGACGCCCGCGGTGTCCCTCCTGGCCGCGCGGAGCGCGGGCGCTGCCGGTTAAAGTGTAGCGAGGCTGGGCTGGGCCACCGGCGCCAGCTCCTCCGACTCCGCCGCCGACCGTCCCGGCACTCGGGTCGACCTGCCCACGGTGAGTAGCGGGGAGGCCGTGGCCGCACTCCGGAGCCCGCGGCCGGGTCGGGCCGGGAGGTCGGGTGGGTCTGGAGAACCCAAGCTGGACGCCGAGGTTGCCCCCCGCCCGGAAAACAAAACGTGTGGGACTGGCACAGCAGAGTCGCACGGAGTTACTCGCAGAAATTTAAGTTGTGTGTAATTCGTGTAGCAGAAACCGTCCCTATCGCTGGTTTTCTGGTCAATGTATCTTTCCACAAAATGAGACCTGATGCTAACAGTTGGGTCTCCGAAGAAGAAAGCCTTCACCCTTTGGGTTTGGAGGCGAGTTCTTGAGTTTCAGGGAGCTCGGGATTTCTGAGTAAAATTTGCAAATTAAATGCGGCCTCAGAGAGCCGTCCTAGCTGCTCAGAACCAAGTAGGGTCTGGGAATTGCATTTAACTTGATCTCGCTGGTAAATTCTGCGCAGGTGGACCAGACCCTGGTTAATGAAAATCAGCTCGGCTAACAGTGAATCAAAGTGCTTGAAACTCTGCCGCTTTAGGCGCCTGGGTTTGCAGAGAAGGGGGAGGGTGACCAACTCAAGGTCCCTTAAACTTCTAGGCTGAGTTAGCTCCACTCTTTAGATGGGAGACCAAGGCCTAGGGAGGGATGGAGTTGTCAGCTGGTGAAAAGTTGACTTAGTCAAGCAATTGTTTTGCTGAGCTCCTGTGCACCAGCCCTGGCCCAGCTACCTGATTCAAATTTCGGCCAGCATGGAGCAGGCCCCAGTCTCAAGGTTGGCTGGGGACTCTGGCGTGCACATATGTGAGGTGCAGGCAGTGTTTTCCTGAGGGCTGGGCTGGTTCCTCATCAAGGTGAGTGGCTCAGGTGAGGGTGTTGCCTCACCCATGTCTGGGGCTGGGCCACCTGCAGCCCCTTGCTCAACGTCTCTGAGTTGCTTTGAGCCCTAGCCTTGTAGTCCCAGAGATCACTTGCAGCTCTAATAGTTGTCTGGATTCTTGAGCCAACGTGTGCAGGGTGCCCGTACTGGCATGCAAAGGTGCCAGCTAACAGGTGCCCTTGGACTGAGAACGTGGGCGTTGAGAGTATGTTCGAGGGCACATGGGCTCCCCACTTCTGCCATGGAAGTGCAGATGCAGTCTCATCTTCCTGCTCTTGGGATCACAACCCTTGTCCCGTGGGGTGCCAGACATTTTGGTGATGGTCATTCAGTGTTAGGAAGGTCACCTTGCTGGCTATGCCAGGCCATGGGAAATCAGTCCCTCTGAGGGCAGTGAGAAGAGCCCGCAATTAGTCTGAATCTGTTCACTGGACGAATAGCCAAGTGTCTGTATGGGCCAGGCTCCAGGCTGCTCCAGCTTTATAGCCATGCCCCAAAGCGGGCCCTGTTGCGAGAGCTTGGGTTCTTGAGGGTGAGGGCTCTGGGGGTGACCAGGGATGCAAAGGTTAGTCGTGGAGACAGAGTTTGTGAGTCAGACATTTATAGGGGTTAGTAAAGAGGGGTGGAGAAGGAAACGGCAGCCCACTCTAGTACTCTTGCGTGGAGAATCCCGTGGACAGAGGAGCCTGGTGGGCTACTGTCCACGGGGTCGCACAGAGTCTGACACGACTGAAGCGACTTAGCAGCAGCAGAGAGGGGAGGTAGACAGGGTCCCAGGAAGGGATATTCCCTATTCCCTCCTTTCTGTAAGATCCTAGAGTGAGGGAGCAGCCATGGGGTCAGGTGAGACAGGGGGGCCAAAAGTGGCCTGGCCTGCGGTGGGCCCCTGACTTAGATCTTTGGCAAGAAGTGTTGAGACAAGGCCTGAGAGGAAATGGCTTTAGAGATGGCAGAGGGCTGGTTTTCTTCCAAGAAAGGGCAAGATTGAGATAGTTTCTCCAGGAAAAGAAGCTGGTAGGCAAAGGAGAGGAGAAAGGCGAGGCGAGCAAAGTGCCAAGGTAGCTGAGCATCAGGCCGAAGGAGTGGGAGGGGGGAACCAGAGCAGTGGGTGCTGGCCGTTGACTTGGGACCAGACCAAGTGACCTCCCTCTGCCCTGGGTGCAGGGCTGGGCCTGTGTGGGCACAGAGATGACGCCGCCCTGTCTCTGGTTCTCTGCTGCCCATGGCTGGGTCTGAAGGCAGGACCGCAGAGTGATCCCTTTAGCCACGGCTGGCGTGCTCTGTGGGCCAGCAAGGTGTGCCTGTCCAGTAGAAAGGGTCCACGCTGGCCTGGAAGGCCATTCCGAACAGTGTTCCTCCACGAGAGGGCCTTGCTGCTTAAGCATGGAGCCTCCAAGCTGTTCTGCGGAAGGAACGCCGTTTGTTGGAACGCCTAAGCCCCGTAGTGCTGTAGCTGTGTTAATGGGGTGCAGGGCCCCCGTGGGTCAGTAGGCCTCAGCCGCCTCCCCTGTGACTCTGGAAGTCTCGGCCCTTCTCAGAGCCTCGGTTCCCTTTGCCGTCAAGTGTAATGGCGGTGAGTGGCGCAGGTCTGTGAGGGAAGTGCAGATGCTCTGACCTTTCCTCTTGGGCTATGAATTGTGCTGCGTCTGCATTTCTGAAAGAGCCTGTGCAGCGTTCCTTTTTGTCTAGGTATTTAGTAGGTGCTTGTTAAATGCGTGAATGATGAATGCATACCTTCCTCCAAGCTGGTGGCCAAGCCTACCCAGTCAGAGCTGGTTTGGGTTTCCTTCTACGCTTCCTTCTCTGGTGGGGGTGAGGAGTGTTGCAGCTGGAGTCTGAAGGACCGCTCTGTCCACTTCCCATGGCCTTGGCCCCAGACTCCTCCGGGACAGGCTCTGTGCTGCCCCTGGGGCTCTCATCTCCTGGCTGTGCTGTTTGTTCCCCAGTGCCACCCTTGAGCGAGGCTCTGCGTGTCATAGGGCCTCAGTTACCCCTCCATAACATGGGGCTGATGTCAGTCCTGCTGGCCTGGTGGGGCTGTTGGGAGAGTCTGAAGGGGTGGGAAAAACTGGAGGACTTAAAGGTGCTGTGTAAATTTAAGGACGGGGAGGTGGGACAAGAAAGAAACAAATGATTTCCCTGGCTTTGACAAGGAAATTCCTTTGGACCCAAGTGCAGAGATACCCTCAGGCCATCTCTTTGGTCGGCCTCTTTGTTGCTCTGTCCTCCCCATCCCCAGGAACAAGGCCCTTAGAGGTCGCTGACCTGTCCCAGGCCCAGCCTCCACCCACACAGGTGGAATTTTCCACTTTTTTTTTTTTTTTCAAACATTAATCTAGGCCCCAGCCGGTCAACAGTGGATTCATTGTCTCTTGAAGAGCAAGATTCAAGCTGTTTCTGGCAGACACTGGCTGCTTCCCAGGGCCCCAGCGGCCCACCCAAGCTGGATGGGCTGTATTGGGGGCACCTCCACCCACAGTATCGCCACCCCCACCCTGCTGCCCATGTTCTCCTCCAGTTGGGGAGTTTTGCAGAGTCAGTGGTCATGCATACTTGGACCCCGAGGCCCCCCTGAGTGTTTGCCCCCGTCCCCAGCAGGGCCACAGAGCCATAAACGGCCTCTCTGCTCCAGTGAGGAGGGCTGGCCCAGGAAGGCTCACAGGGGGTTAAGTCCATGTTAATACTACGAGACTCTGTGAGGCTGCAGCCTGTGTGTACTTGCCTCCGTCTTCACGTGCACTGTCACACTGGGGCCTCGGGAAAAGTCCAGAGTGCGCAGGAGGCCCGTGCTGCTATTCTGTCCAAGCCCCATCCGTACTTGGGTGACTGAGTCAGCCTGGGCCCGAGGCGGGGTTACTGGAGAAGTTGGTGGTGGGGAGCAGTGATGTGTGGGGCTCATACCACAGGGCTGGCCGTGTATTTCTCCATCAGTTACTCCTTTAATTACTCTGTTATTAGTAATAACACTGTTATTCATAGTCACAGCATCACTCTCCATATTGAAGGGGATGAGTGAGGATGAAGGGAGGAGAGCAAGGAGGAACTAAGGCCACGGTATGAACTTGATAAAATTACCTTGTGCTTTTGACTTTGTGCCTGTAATTCTCTGAAGGGTGTTTTTGGGTCATTTCTTTTCCCTCTCATAACCAACCTAAGGAATGGGGTAGCTCTGTTCCCATTTTATAGATGTGGAAACTGAGGCCCAGAGTTGCTAAACCGTGAGTGGTGACAGAGTTGAGACCACAAACCATGGATCTTGACCTCCAGGTCCTTTCACTTTTTTTTTAAGTAGTGAAACTTGAACATGAAACCTCAGTATATATGGAACATATACAGATGCTGCTGCTGCTTATTAGTGTGAGTTATCTTGTAAGTTCATATTTGTAATTTACGTGTGTGTGTGTTTCACTTAAATATTCACAACCTAATAGTCAAGAGCTGTGTTTCATTCACCGGGAGTTTTTAGGACTTCAAGCTCAGGAGGCAGGTCTCAACTGACCGTGAGAGAATTGCTCCAAGGCGGCCAGGCTGGAGTAGCCAGGTTATATGGAAGTTTTCCAACAAAGGGCAGGTAGTCTGAACATCAGAAGGTTATTGTTAAGAAAACTAGATANAGCTGTGTTTCATTCACCGGGAGTTTTTAGGACTTCAAGCTCAGGAGGCAGGTCTCAACTGACCGTGAGAGAATTGCTCCAAGGCGGCCAGGCTGGAGTAGCCAGGTTATATGGAAGTTTTCCAACAAAGGGCAGGTAGTCTGAACATCAGAAGGTTATTGTTAAGAAAACTAGATAACCCAGGTGAAGGAATTCAGCACTTTTCCATGTGAGAGAGGATGTATGGTCTGAGCTCACTGAAATCATTCCTTTGATGTGCACCTCACTCATCTGGGGCCAGTGTCCTGTGTATTTTTTTAAATTAATTTATTTTTATTTGGCTGCACTGGGTCTTAGTTGTGGCATGCAGGGGCTTCTCTCTAGTTGTAGCACGTGAGTTTCTCATTGCGATGAAATTTAAAAGCTATTGTAACAGAGTTTTCCCCAAAGCTCTTATTTACATTTACTGTAAAGCATCATATCAAGTTATTTTGCTTGCAACAGATGCAATAACGTCTTATTTGACTTCTGTTAAACCTAGATAAAATAAAGTATTATACTTAATGATTCTAAATACATGCCTATAATAATTAGATCAACAAACAAACTTTAATACCAGGTAGCATCTTAATAAGACTTCCCTGGTGGCTCGGATGGTAAAGTGTCTATCTACAATGTGGGAGACCAAAGTTCGATCCTTGGGTCGAGAAGGTCTGCTCCTGGAGAAGGAAGTGGCAATCCAGTCCAGCACTATTGCCTGGAAGATCCCATGGACAGAGGAGCCTGGTAGGCTACAGTCCATGGGGTCGCAAAGAGTCGGACACGACCGAGCGACTTCACTTACTTACTTAGCATCTTAATATTCAATATTTCTCAGTTCACATGAACCTGAAAGCTATTTTGGCCTGTTTCTCTTTATTTAATTTGTAAGTACTTTCTTTGAAATTAAATAGAGCTCTTTATAAATTCAATGTTGATGATACTATACTTTCCAGAGGTAGAGAGAGCTCATAGGTGCAATGTGTACATAGGCTTTCAGTTCAATTCAGTTCAGTCCCTCAGTTGTGTCCGATTCTTTGCAACCCCATGAATCACAGCACGCCAGGCCTCCCTGTCCATCACCAACTCCTGGAGTTCACTCAAACTCATGTCCATTGAGTCAGTGATGCCATCCAGCCATCTCATCCTCTGTCCTCCCCNAAGGAAAATTATGACCAACCTAGATTGCGTATTGAAAAGCAGAGATATTACTTTGCCAACAAAGGTCCATTTACTCAAGGCTATGGTTTTTCCAGTGGTCATGTATGGATGTGAGAGCTGGACTGTGAAGAAAGCTGAGCACCGAAGAATTCACGATTTTGAATGTGGTGTTGGAGAAGACTCTTGAGAGTCCCTTGGACTGCAAGGAGATCCAACCAGTCCATCCTAAAGGAGATCAGTCCTGAGTGTTCATTGGAAGGACTAATGCTAAAGCTGAAACTCCAATACTTTGGCCACCTCATGCGAAGAGTTGACTCATTGGGAAAGACCCTGATGCTGGGAGGGATTGGGAGCAGGAGGAGAAGGGGACGACAGAGGATGAGATGGCTGGAAGGCATCACCGACTCGACGGACATGAGTTTGAGTGAACTCCAGGAGTTGGTGATGGACAGGGAGGCCTGGTGTGCTGTGATTCATAGTGTCGCAAAGAGTCAGACACGACTGAGCGACTGAGCTGAACTGAGTGTCTACTCTGTGTCTGGCTCTGGGAGCTATGAGCTCCATCTCCCGCTGATTGTGAGTAAACCAACATGGTCGTGGCTCTGGACAGGCTCTGCAGTAGAAATCTTGGTAGACCACAGTCACTCTGCCACTGAGCCTGGCCCAAAGGGGACCTTCAGCAACCCCGAGAGAGAACAGTCTGTCTTCCTGATGTTATGCCTTTACCGTGTAAGCGGCGCAGTGCCAGGGTCTTCTGTCCCTGCAGCCCACCTCTGGTTTTGGCTCAGACTTACCCAGACCCACCGCAGTGGGTCCCTCCATATCCTCACTTTCCCTTGGGCCTTCTCTGCTGCAGGAACCCACTCACCCAGGCGTAGGCAGCCCCGAGTGCAGGGGCGTTCATGTCTGGAGGGGCTCCTTTGTTTCTCAGCAGCCAGCTCCAGAGGCTTTGTCCCTGATCCCCAGCGTGTCAGGGAGGGTCCCCGTGGGAATTGAGTCCCAGGCAGCGACCACAGTATTGCACCTGCCTCCAAAGTGCATCTGTGGGAGCACACCAGCGGCATAGATTGGACCCACAGACACGCTTGCGAGGGAAGAAGATGGCAGGCAACCCCGGGAGCTGCCCCTGGGTGGTAAGGTTTCCCGGCTTACACTGCTGTTGGTGAGACCGCCACCATAGGGATTTGAGAAAGCAGGGAGGTCACCGTGGGAGTCAGGGGCTGTGAACGGAGGGCAGATGCCTGGAATGCAAGGTGCGAGGTCTCACTGCAGAGGTGAGGAGGGAGGAGCTTCAAGCATCAGAGGCCCCGCAGAGGCCAGTGCCCACGTCAGCAACCAGAAACCCCCCGGCCTGGGTCACACAGCAGTCCCGGCAGAGCTGGGGATGAAAGCCTGGCCTTGGCTTGGTGTCAGACTTGGGGCTCCCTACTGGGGCGCTCTTGGCAGCCTGAGCAGCCTCTGCCCTGTCCCGTGGCCCACCCTCAGCGCCAGGAGGGCCCAGGCCGCCAGAGTCGTCTCCGAGGCAGCAAATGGTTAGCTGTTTCAAGAGAAGGGGGGAAGGTTTCTGAGTCATTTGTTTATTTGGCACCAAGATGTGGGAGATGAGAGTTTTAGGAAGAGAAACTTGACTTTTGAAGAAAATAAATCTTTTTAACTAAAAGATAAAGTATTTGTAAAGATGAACGTGAAGTATCCTGCTGTGCTGTGCTTTTTGTGACCGCATGGACGGTAGCCTACCAGGCTTCTCTCTCCATGAGGTTTTCCAGGCAAAAATACCAAAGTGGGTTGCCATTTCCTGCTTCAGGGGATCTTCCTGACCCCGGGATCAAAGTCACATCTCTTGCGTCTCCTGCGTTGGCAGGCAGATTCTTTGCCCCTGTGCCACCTGGGAAGCCCCAACAAGTATACTGATGGTGAATTTTTATTTGTATAGAAATTATATATGTATAATTGCATACCCAGGTGATCATCACCAGGTCGGGATCCATAACGTTCCCTGTGCCCTTTCTTTTTTACTTAGTTCCACCAGGGATCAAACCCATACCTCCCGCAGCGGCAGCACAGAGTCTGAACCACTGGACTGCCAGGGAAGGCCCACCCTGTCCCCTGTCTAAGTGGTGCCTCTCTCTGCCCTGGCACAGATGTATGAATTGAGTGCCCACATCTCAGACTGCCAAGGTGTGGGAGCTGTAGGCTGCATGCTGGCTCAGCCCCATCACATCTCTGCTCTGCCTTACAGAGGGCCAGGCTCTGCATTGGGACCGAGGCCACAGAGCCTTCGGCTGGGGCGATGGGTTTTCAACAGCTCATTTCGTTCTTAGAGTGGAGGTCTCCATACGTGGTATAAGGAGAAGCCCCATGATGGATGTGGCCAGTGGCCAAGGGGGGCTTCTCAGAGGGAGCATTGGCTGAGCAGGGCCTGTGGGAAGGTAAGGAGTGACCCAGGTGCGATGCAGTGTGGACCCGTTACCTGGAACGGGGAACATGTGCAAAGACCCTGTGTGGGACGGAGGGAAGGTGGTCCCAACACCTGGAACCCAGAGCGTGAGGCTCATGGTTGGGTGAGATGTGATGGCTGGGACAGAAGCAGGAGGCAGGGCTGGAGAGGAGCCCTGGGGCTGTGAGGATGCTGGCGGAGTCGTCTTGGGAGGACAGGTGACCTGGGCTGGGGGTGGGCAGTGAGGTGCCTGTGGCAGGAAGAGGCAGCTGCCTAGGGTTCTCAACTGGACCATTGCTCCCTGACGAGACCCTTCCCACCTGGGCCCTTTCTACCTCCGCCTCAAACTCACCTCCCACCCAGGGCTGGCCTATTAGGTGGCCGTGCCATCAAGAAGGCTGTGCCAGGCTGCAGGAGAGCAGCTGGACTTCACATGGTGCCTGTTCCCATTCCATGTACTGATGGTGACTTTTTATAACTCCCAGGATGCGGCTTTGTTGGTCAGGCCCATGCTGGGTGGATCCTGCGTTTGACTTGAAGAGGGCCGGGTCTCCCCTCTCAGCCTTGTTTCCCTTTCTGTGATGTCGGACCAACGGTGATGACGGTGACAGCCATGAACTCCGCTCACCCAGTGTCTTTGCGTGGTTCACAGTATGTNGGGCTGGAGAGGAGCCCTGGGGCTGTGAGGATGCTGGCGGAGTCGTCTTGGGAGGACAGGTGACCTGGGGTGGGGGTGGGCAATGAGGTGCCTGTGGCAGGAAGAGGCAGCTGCCCAGGGTTCTCGACTGGACCATTGCTCCCTGACGAGACCCTTCCCACCTGGGCCCTTTCTACCTCTGCCTCAAACTCACCTCCCACCCACGGCTGGCCCATTAGGTGGCCGTACCATCAAGAAGGCTGTGCCAGGCTGCAGGAAAGCAGCTGGACTTCACATGGTGCCTTGTTCCCATTCCATGTACTGATGGTGACTTTTTATAACTCCCAGGATGCGGCTTTGTTGGTTAGGCCCGTGCTGGGTGGGTCCTGCGTTTGACTTGAAGAGGGCCGGGTCTCCCCTCTCAGCCTTGTTTCCCTTTCTGTGATGTCAGACCAACGGTGATGACGGTGACAGCCATGAACTCCGCTCACCCAGTGTCTTTGCGTGGTTCACAGTATGTGATAAACCCATGTGAAGTGCTCAGGATGGGTGGCTGCCCCTTTTATTATTGCTGTGCTTATAATGGATACTATGGCTTAGTGGAGATCTGTGAACAGACAGTGGNGACCAACGGTGATGACGGTGACAGCCATGAACTCCGCTCACCCAGTGTCTTTGCGTGGTTCACAGTATGTGATAAACCCATGTGAAGTGCTCAGGATGGGTGGCTGCCCCTTTTATTATTGCTGTGCTTATAATGGATACTATGGCTTAGTGGAGATCTGTGAACAGACAGTGGCAAGCTATAGGACAGTAATCATTTGACCCACCCAAAGCCCGGCCTAGAAGGTTGAGAACCTCATTACAGGTCTTGTAGGAGAGTGGGTCAAGGCCAGGTCGCAGGCAGGTGGCCGGCTCTGAATCCTTCACTGGAGAACTGCCCCCCGCCCCCTACCCTGGAAACCCCCAGAAAGGGGAAGATGCACCACACTTTTTATAGTTCTCCCTCAGGATTATTGTCACCACTGTGGCCCATGGGTTCAGAGAGAATGTGAAGGCCAAGTACCTCTGAGGCACTCTGCCAGCCTTCGGGAACCAAGGGGCTTAGTGCCCAGGTTAGCTTACGCCGTGTCTGTCATGATAGGGTTACACGGTCTGTATGTAAAGAGTTAACAGGGTGCTTTCTCATGACTGGGCCCTTTTTCCTGCTCTGTCTTCAAGCAGTGGACAGTCCGGCTTTCATCATCGTTTGCCATCAGAAACAATCCAGGGTAGACCTCTTAGGTTTGTTTTTTCACAGTTGTGCACAGTTCTCTTTTGGTTGAATTCTTAGAAGTGGGACTACTGAAACAGAGGGCTGCCCCCTGTAGACGCTGAGGCGTCCATGACCTTGGAGAAGGTGTACATGCTCCCCAGCTCGCTCAGAGCGGAATCTCTGTTACCATTGGCCCTGCCCAGCAGAGCTTTTCAAAGGTTGAAGCAGCTCTTGAGCACTGCTTCGCGTGCAGGCCTGGCCGAAACTGCTGGCCCCTTTCCAGAGTTCTGTCCTCTTCTTGGGTGACTGACAAAGGCCGGGATCTCAGTGGCCCCAAGGATCTGATGCTAGTCTCATCCACTGGCCCAGAGCTAGAAAGGAAGTACGCAAGCACGCACGCACGCGTGCAGGAAGTTAGGAAGAACCTTCTTCAAGGGCTGTTTCAAAAAAGTTTGGTCAGCCTTCCAGCTGCAGTTCTAGAGGCTGTGTCTGAGCACGGGTGCTCTAGATGAGGGTAAGCATTTTCTCGGGTCACAGTTCTTTTGCAATTTGACTTCGCCAGAATTATCAAGTTTGTTGTGCAATTGACCACAGCCTTAAAATTACACGGAAATCTGGCTCATTATGCAAGGCGTTCAGTGTTCCAATCATAAAATTTGGGAAAATTTTCAAAACCAGTGTTTGCTTATCGATTTCAGAGTCAAGTGAGAATTGTTAGTTGCGACAGAGGACTCCGGTGATGAAAGCCGCTGTACTCAGAAGGGGGTGGCGGCCTACCTTCGTTCTCCCTCAGTGAATGTCATCTCTTCACTTGACGTTGTCTCTCCACGTCCACTGTGTCCATCACTGGTGTTGAGGGTCACAGCCTGAATTGACCAAAACCTTCTTCCTGGCCGGAGGTACCATGTGGTCCAGGTGTCCAGCTCCAAGCTGACCATCTGGATGCCATGTGTGGCTTGGTGTGCTGCCCTGCAGCCCAGGAAGATGCATGTGGTTGAGGGTCTTCTTCCCTTGACTGGGAGGTGGAGTGGGTGGAAGTGTCCTCTCCCTTCATCTTCCACTCAGACCTGTGGGAATGGACAGACAGCCCTAGCCACAGAGCCGAGGCTGGTTTTAGGAAACGGGGGGAGGGGGGTCGGGGTACAGGCACCCAGAATCAGAAGGACGCCTTGAATGCCCCCACCATGGTACAACCCCTGTACTGCCCTCCCACACGCAACACACACACACAAACACACACGCACACGCGAACACATGCACACACGAACACGCACACGCACACGCATGCACAGACATGCACGCACGCGCACACACACATGCATACACTAACACACACACGCGTGCAGGAACATGCGCATGCATGCACACACACACGCACATGCACACAGGTGCTATCCTGTCTTTCTCTGGCTCCATGGTTCCCACCCCGCCCCACCCCTCATGTTCCACAGTGCCAGTGACTGGCAGCCCTGGACTGTGGAAGGGCTGCTTCCCTGTGATGCCTGACTCTGTCCGTCAGTCTGTCCACCCACCCACCTAGTGTGGGAAACTGGGGGGCACTGTTAGGGCTTGGAGGGTCTCTGCCCTTTGGGTAGTAGGCCCCTCCCTCTTCGGCGCTCCCACCGTCCCCATCCCCCGGGCACTGTGAGTATGTGTAGGTCTTACCACCTCCCAACACCGTGAGGCCGAGACTCCTCCGCTCCTCCAGCTCAGGGCCTGGCTGCAGAGGGGGGCGGAAGGGAGCTAGCCCCCTAGGATGGGTCTCGGAAACAGGGACAGGCAACTCCAAGGTGGGAGCCTCCCTCCAGGGCTGGGCACCAGGACTGCCAGGGGCGAATAGCAGAGGCCATCCCACTCCTGGCCATGGCACCAGGTGGAGAGCTGGCTGCAAGCACCACAAGAAGGGGAAGTGAAAGTGGGCAAGTGCCCTAGGCTGTCTTGTCTGCATTGTTTAGCAAATCCTGGGCAGAAGACTGTTAAGGGAGTAGGGCTTCGGGGCGCAGGCACATGGGAGCATTTCTCCTCTGCAGATGTGGGCCCACAGTGGAATGTCCAACTTGGTACAGCCCTGCCCAGGGGCCAGAGAGATCTCTGCCTAGTCCAGAACCAGACTCAGACCTTTGAGAACAGTGACATGTGCTCTCCATGTGCTGGAGAAGGATGTCGGAGAAGAACTGGTAGAAGCTGAGGTCTGGGGATGGCTGGGGCCACGGAGAGTAAATGACCTGCTGCCACCCCATGAAGAGGTCTGGTAAAATACACATAACACGAAACATCGTCTTAACCACTTTTTAAAAAAAGTGTATGATTCAGTGTCATTAAGTATATTCACAGTGTTATGCCGTCATAACCAGTATCCATTTCTAAAACTTTTCATCACCCCAAATAGCCCCTATCCATTGAACAGGAATTCCACATTCCCTCTCCCCCAGCCTCTGGTAATCGCTCATCTACTGTCTGTCTCTCTGGATTTGCCTCATATAAGTGGCTGCTGCTGCTGCTGCTGCTAAGTCGCTTCAGTCGTGTCTGACTCTGTGCGACCCCATAGACGGCAGCCCACCAGGCTCCTCCATCCCTGGGATTCACCAGGCAAGAACACTGGAGTGGAATTGGAATCATACAATAATTGTTGCTTTCTGACTGGTTTATTTTAATTAACCTATTTTCAAGGTTCCATATTGTAGCATGGTTTTTTGTTTCTTATTTTTTGGTTGAGATTAATTTTTATTTATTTATTTTAATTTTAATTTATATTGGAGTGTAGTTGATTTGCAGTGTTGTGTTGAATTCCATGTGTAGCTGAGTGATTCAGTTATACATATATCCATCCTTTGACAGATTCTTTTCCTGTTTGGATGATTGCAGAATATTGAGTAGAATTCCCTGTGGTATACATTAGTAGGTCCCTGTTGATTAATTTTGTTATATATGGTAGGGTATAATGTTAATCCTAAACTCACTTATCCTTCCCCTCCATTTTCCTCTGCCCCTGCAACCAAAAGTCTGCTTAAGAAGTTTGTGAATCTGTTTCTCTTTTCAAATAAGTTCATTTGTATCATTTTAATATTCCACATTTAAGTGTTATCATATGATACTTGACTTTCTCTGACTTACTTCACTTTAGTATAATCTCCAGGTCCATCCATGTTGCTGCAAATGGCATTATGTCATTCTCTTTATGACTGGGAGATATTCGTGTGTGTGTGTGTGTTTACCACATCTTCTCTATCCATTTGTCAGTGGACAGGTAGGTCGCTTCCATGTCTTGGCTATTGTGAGTAGTGCTGTGAAAATCGGGGTGCGTGTATCTTTGGCAGTTATACTTTTTATCTGGATATATGCCCAGGAGTGGGATTGCTGGATCATATGGTGGTTCTATTTTTAGTTTTTTGAGGAAGCTCCATGCTGTCCTCCGTAGTGCTTGTAAAGTTTACATTCCTACCAGCTGTGTAGTAGAGTTCCCTTTTCTCTACACCCTCTTCAGCACTTTTACTTCGAAGACTTTTTGATGATGGCCATTCTGAGGTGATACTTTATTGCAGTTTTGATTTGTATTTCTCTAATAATTAGCAATGTTGAGCATCTTTTCCTGTTTGTTGGCCATCTGTATATTTTCTTTGGAGAAATGTCTATTTAGATCTTCTGCTCATTTTTTGATTGTTTTTTCTTTTAACCTTTTAAATTTTATATTGGAGTTATAGCCAGTTAACAGTGTTGTTATAGTTTCATGTGTACATCACTATATGTATATGTGTATGGAACTCTTCCATACACACAGGTACCTGTTCTCCCCTAAACTCCCCTTCCACCCAGGCTGCAGCATAACATTGAGCCAAGTTCCCTGTGCTACACAGTAGGACCTTGTTGGTTATCCATTTTAAAAACAGTGTCTGTGTCGATCCCAAACTCCCTATCTATCTCCGCCCAATTCTTTCCTCTGGCATTTTTTTTTTTTTTGTATAGATCTCCATGAGCTGCTTGTATGTTTTGGAGATTTAATCTCTTGTCAGTCACTTCCTTTGCAAATGTTTTCTCCCATTCTGTAGGTTATCTTTTCACTTTGTTTATGATTTCCTTTGCAGTGCAAAAGCTTTTAAGTTTAATTAGCTCCCATTTGTTTACTCTTTTCATTTTCATTAGGCGGTGGATCAGGAAAGATATGCTGTGACTTCTGTGCAAAAGTGTTCTATGTTTTCCTCTGAGAAGTTTATAGTACCCAGCCGTACATTTAAGTTTTTAATCCATTTTGAGTTTATGGTGTTAGAGAATGTTCTAATTGCATTCCTTTACATGTAGCTGTCCAGTTTTCCAGCACCACTTATTGGAAAGACTGTTTTTTCTCCCTTGTATAGTCTTGCTTCCTTTGTCATAGATTAATTGACCATAGGTGCATAGGTTTCTATTGATCTGTATTTCTGTTTTTGTGTCAGTACCATACTGTCTTGATGACTACAGTTTTGTAGTATACTCTGAAGTCAGGAAGTCTGATTCCTCTCTTGTCCTTTTTCAAGGTTGTTTTGTCTATTCGGGGTCTTTTGTGTTTCCATACAAATTGTAAAATATTTTGTTCTGGTTCTGTGAAAGATGCNGTATTTCTGTTTTTGTGCCAGTACCATACTGTCTTGATGACTACAGTTTTGTAGTATACTCTGAAGTCAGGAAGTCTGATTCCTCTCTTTTCCTTTTTCAAGGTTGTTTTGTCTATTCGGGGTCTTTTGTGTTTCCATACAAATTGTAAAATATTTTGTTCTGGTTCTGTGAAAGATGCTGTTGGTAATTTGATAGGGATTACATCGAATCTGTAGATTGCTTTGAGCAGTATAGTCATTTTTGCAATGTTGACTCTTCCAGTCCAAGAATAGGGTGTATCTCTCTGTGTCATCTTTGATTTTTTTCATCAGCATCTTATACTGCATCTTATACTTTGCCTCCTTAGATAGGATTATTCTTGAGTATTTTATTCTTTTCAGTGCAATTGAAAATGGGATTGTTTCCTTAATTTCTCTTTCTGATCTTTTGTTTAGCGTATAGAAATGCAAGCGGTTTCTGTGTTTTAATTTTGTATCCTTCAGCTTTACTAAATTCATTGTTGAGCTCTAGTAGTTTTCTGGTAATATCTTTAGGATACTTTTCCACTACATATAGTATCATGTCATCTGCAAACAGTGACAGCTTTACTTTTTTTCCAGTTTGGATTCCTTTATTTTTATTCTTTGGTTGCCACGGCTAGGCCTTTCAAAACTATATTGAACAAAAGCGGTGAGAGTGGACATCCTTGTCTTGTTCCTAATCTAGAGGGAATATTTTCAACTTTTCTCAGTTGACAGTGATGTTAACTGTTGGTTTGTCATGCTGCTGCTGCTAAGTCGCTTCAGTCGTGTCCGACTCTGTGCGACCCCAGAGACGGCAGCCCACCAGGCTCCCCCGTCCCTGGGATTCTCCAGGCAAGAACACTGGAGTGGGTTGCCATTTCCTTCTCCAGTGCATGAAAGTGAAAAGTGAAAGGGAAGTCGCTCAGTCATGTCCAACTCTTCACGACCCCATGGATTGCAACCTACCTATTATGTTGAGGTAGGTTCTTTTTATGGCTTCTTTCTGGAGAGGTTTTTTTTTTGTTTGTTTTAATCATCAGTGGGTATTGAATTTTGTCAAAAACTTTTTGTACATCTATTGATTCGGTCATATAGTTTTTATTCTTCAGTTTGTTGATACGGTATATCACAGTTTGATTTGTGTTTATTGAAGAATCCTTGCATCCTTGGGATAAATTCCACTTAATGGTGGTGTGTGATTAATTTAATATGTTATTGGATTTTGTTTGCCAGTATTTTGTTGGGGAGTTTTGTGATAGTGATAGTGGCCTGTAATTTTCTTTTCTGTGTGATGTCTTTGTCTGGTTTTGATATCAGGGTGATCTTGGACTCCTAGAATGAGTTTGGTAGTGTTTCACCCTCTGCAGATTTTTGCAAGAGTTTCTAAAGAATAGGTGTTAGCTTATCTCTAAATATTTGATAGAATTTCCCTGTGAAGCCAACTGGACCTGGACTTTTGTTTTTAATCACAACTTCAGTTTCATTGCTCGTGATTGAAAGTGAAAGTGCTAGTCACTCAGTTCATGTCTGACTCTTTGCGACTCCATGGACTGTAGCCCACTAGCCTCCTCTGTCCATGGAATTCTCCAGGCAAGAATACTGGAGTGGGTAGACAGTCCCTTCTCCAGGGGATCGTCCCACCCAGAGATCTAACCCACATCTCCTGCAGTGCGGGTGAAGTCTTTACCACCTGAGCCACCAGGGAAGCCTGCTTTTAATTGGTCTGTTCATATCTTCCATTTTTTCTTGGTTCAGCACTGAAACACTGTACCTTTCTAAGAATTTATCCGTTTCTGCCAGGTTGTCCATTTTATTGACATATAGTTGCTTATAGTTGTCTCATGAGCCTTTGTGTTTCTATGGTGTCCATTGTAACTTCTCTTTCTTCATGTCTCGTTTTATTGATTTGAGTCTTCTCCCCTTTTTTCCCTTGATAAATCTTGCTAAAGTTCTATCAATTTTGTTTATCTTTTTATAAACCAATTTTTTCTTTCATTGATCTTATTGTTTTCTTTGTCTCTGTTTCATTTAATTCTGCTCTGGTCTTGATAATTTCTTTCCTTCTATTAACTTTGGGTTTTGTTTATTTAATTTAGGTTGTCTAGTTGAGATTTTCCTTATTTCCTAAGGTGAGATTATATTGCTGTCAACCTCCCTTGTAGTCCTGCTCTCGTTCTGTCCCCATAGGTTTTGGACCATCAGGTTTTCATTGTCATTTGTCTCTGTATTTTTCGATTTCCTATTTGATTTCTTCAGTGATCCACTGGTGGTTTGGTAACATATTGTTTAGCCTCCATGTGTTAATGTTTTTTATAGGTTTTTTTTTTTCCTGTAATTGATTTCTAATCTCATAACATTGTGGTCGGAAAAGATGCCTGATATGATTGCAGGTTTTATAAATTTGCCACAGCTTCATTTCTGGCCCAAAATGTCTTGGGAAATGTTTCATGTGCACTTGAGAAGAAAGTGTATTTTGTTGCTTTGCTTTTGGATGAAAAGCATTTTATACATATCAATTTTTATGAATTTTATAAATATCAGTTAAGTCTACCTGGTCTAATTTAAGGCCTGTGTTTCCTTGTTGCTTTTCTGTCTGGATCATGCATCTCTTAATGACAGTGGCGTGTTAAAATCCCTCATTATAACTGTGTTGCTGTCAATTTCTTTTTATGGCTGTTAGTGTTTGTCTTAAGTATCAAGGTGTTCTTATGTTGGGTACATGTGTATTTATAATTGTTACATCTTTGTGGATTGATCCCTTGATCTTTATGTTGTCTCTAATAGTCTTTATTTTAAAGTCTGTTTTGTCTAATATGAATATTGCTATTCCAGCTTTCTTTTCATTTCCATTTCCATGGAATAGCTTTTTCCATCCCCTCACTTTCAGTCTGCATCTGTCCCTAGATCTGAAGTGAATCTCTTGTCGCCATCATGCATATGGGTCTTCCTTTTGTATCCGTTGAGCCAGTCTGTGTGTTTGCTTGGAGCATTTAACCCATTTGCATTTCACATAATTATCAGTATGCATGTTCTTACTGCCATTTTGTTAATTGTTTTGGATTTGTTTTTATAGGTGTTTTTCCTTCCCTTCCTCTTGTTCTCCTCTTGTGATTGGATGACTATATTCAGTGTTGTGTTTGGACTGCTTTTTCTTTTTTGTGTGTTCATCTATTGTAGGTTTTTGGTTTGCAGCTCCCATGATGTTTTGATATAGCCAACTGTACATACAGGAGATTGTTTTAAGTTGCTGGTTGCTCAATTTATGGTGTATTTCCAATATCTTGCATCTGTACTCTCCTCTTCTCACGTTTGCTGGTTTTGATGTATTTGTGGATGGATGATTTCCTGCCTTTGCTTTGTGTTTGCCTTTACCAGTAAGCATTCCCATTTGTAATTTGCTGGTTTCTAGTTGTAGCTTCCTGTTTTTGTCTGGATGTAAAATGTCTTTTTTGATAGGTTCCAGTCTTTTTGACTGATTGTTGTTCAGCTGTTAGTTGTGATTTTGGTGTTTCCGTGAGAGGTGAGCCAGCGCAGGTCCTTCGGTTCCACTCTCTTGTCCGGAATCGAGGGGCTGCTTTTAGTTTGGATGCTTTCTGCCTCTTTTCTCAGTGTGTGCTGACCATTAGCCCCTTGAGATATGGGCTGTGTAGATGTGGTGGCCCACACACACTCCTCATAGAGTGGAGGCGGTGATTGGTGCCCACCCTGTGGGTTATGCAACAGGGCTGGTGGGCCACATGCTCCCGGCACAGCAAGGGTAGTGCCTAGCACCTCCTTGCAGGTCCCCTAGCTGTGGCAGCAGCCTACACACCTCCAGAACAGCAGGGGCAGCGACTGGCACCTGCTGCCAGGCCTCCTAGTGGCAGCAACAACCCACGCACTCCTGGGACAGCAGGGACAGCCATTGGAGCCTATTCATGGCCCGTGTGTGCTCCCCAGGTGTTGAGGGCAGTGTTTGACACCCACTTGTGGCTCTCCCGGTGGCAGCGGCGGCCCGTGCAATCCCAGGACAGGGGCAACCCTTGGCAACCACTTGTGGGTTCCCTACAGCAGCAGTGGCCTGTGCATGCCTTAGTCAACAGGGACAGTGATTGGCACTCACTCCTGTGTCCTGAATTTCACTCCTTTTGAGTACTGACTAATGTGGCATTGTGAATACACTCATCTGTTGATGGACATTTGTGTTGTTCCCACCTTTTTGAAATTGTGAATAATGCTGCTTAAAAACACTGGCGTTCAAGTATCTGTTTGAGTTCCTGCTTTCAGTTATTTTGGGTGCATACCTAGGAGTGGAATTGCTAGATCATATGGGCTTCCCTTGTGGCTCAGCTGGTGAAGAATCCGCCTGCAGTGCAGAAGACCTAGGTTCGATCTCTGGGTTGGGAATATCCTCTGGAGAAGGGAAAGGCTGCCCACTTCAGTATTCTGGCCTAGAGTAGTCCATGGGGTTGCAAAGAGTCAGACACAACTGAGCGGCTTTCACGTGGTCGTTCTGTCTTTAACTTTTCGAAGAATCACCCAACTGTTTTCCACAGTGGCTGCACCATTTGCGTTCCCACCAACAGTACACAAGTGTCCCATCTTCTCCACATCCCTGTCAGCATCTGTTATTTTCCACTTTTTTGACTTTTTTGTTCGCTTTGCTTCCTTTAGTTTTGGGTTCTTTTCTTTCTTGGCTGCATCAGGTCCTGGATGCGGCACACAGAGCCTTCGTGGTGTCTGTGGGAGCTTGCCTTTCAGCACGCAGACTTTCTGGTTGTGGCGTGTGGGCTCTGGAACACGCAGCCTCAGTAGTCGTGGTATCTGGGCTCTCCTGCTGTGGTGCGTGGGCTGCGTTGGGATACAGTAGTTGCAGTGTGTGGGCTTAGTTGCTCTGGCACGTGGGATCTTAGTTCCTTGACAGGGAATTGAACCTGCAGCCCCTGTATTGCAAGGGCATAATCTTTTTTTTTTTTTAATTAATTTATCTAGTTTAATTGGAGGCTCATTACTTTACGGTATGTAGTGGGTTTCGCTGTACATCGACATGAGTCAGCCGTGGGCGTACATGTGTCCCACTATCCCGAGCCCCCCTCGCTGCTCTCTGCCCACTCCCTCCCTCTGGGTTGTCCCGGAGTACCCGCTTTGGGCGCCCTGCTTCATGCACTGAGCTGGCACTGGTCATCCGTTGCGCATATGGTAACATACATGCTTCAGTGCTTTTCGCTCATATTGTCCCACCCTCTCCCTCTCCCACAGAGTCCAAAAGTCTGTTCTATACATCTGTGTCTCTCTCACTGTCTCGCATACAGGGTTATCGTTACCATCTTTCTAAATTCCATATATATGCGTTAGTATACCGTATTGGTGTTTTTCTTTCTGGCTTATTTCACTCTGTATAATAGGCTCCAGTTTCATCCACCTCATTAGAACTGATTCAAATGTATTCTTTTTAATGGCTGAGTAATACTCCATTGTGGATGTGTACCACAGCTTTCTTATCCATTCATCTGCTGATGGACATCTAGGTTGCTTCCATGTCCTGGCTATTATAAACAGTGCTGCGACGAACATTGGGGTACACGTGTCTCTTTCAGTTCTGGTTTCCTCGGTGTGTACGCCCAGCAGTGGGATGGCTGGGTCATATGGCAGTTCTGTTTCCAGTTTTTTAAGGAATCTCCACACTGTTCTCCATAGTGGCTGTACTAGTGTGCATTCCCACCAACAGTGTAAGAGGGTTCCCTTTTCTCCACACCCTCTCCAGCATTTATTGTTTATAGCGTTTTGATGGCAGCCGTTCTGACCCAGCGTGAGATGGTACCTTACTGTGGTTTTGATTTAAATTTCTCTGATAATGAGTGATGTCAAGCATCTTTTCATGTGTTTGTTAGCCATTTGTAGTCATCTTTGGAGAAATGTCTGTTTAGGTCTCTGGCCCACTTTTTGATTGGGTCATTTATTTTTCTGGTATTGAGTTGCATGAGCTGCTTGTATATTTTGGAGACTAATTCTTTGTCAGTTTTTTTTTTTTTTTGCTATTTTCTCCCATTCTGAAGGCTGCCTTTTCACTTGGCTTATAGTTTCCTTTGTTGTGCAAAAGCTTGTAAGTTTAATTAGGTCCCATTTGTTTACTTTTGTTTTTATTTCCATTACTCTGGGAGGTAGATCATAGAGGATCTTGCTGTGATTTATGTCAGAGTGTTCTACCTATGTTTTCCTCCAAGAGTTTTATAGTTTTTGGTCTTACATTTAGACCTTTAATCCATTTTGAGTTTATTTTTGTGTATGGTGTTAGAAAGTGTTCTAGTTTCATTCTTTTTCAGGTGGTTGACTAGTTNAGGTAGATCATAGAGGATCTTGCTGTGATTTATGTCAGAGTGTTCTACCTATGTTTTCCTCCAAGAGTTTTATAGTTTTTGGTCTTACATTTAGACCTTTAATCCATTTTGAGTTTATTTTTGTGTATGGTGTTAGAAAGTGTTCTAGTTTCATTCTTTTTCAGGTGGTTGACTAGTTTTCTCAGCCCCACTTGTTAAAGAGATTGTCTTTTCTCCATTGTGTATTTTTGCCTCATTTGTCAAAGATAAGGTGTCCATAGGTGCGTGGATCTATCTCTGGTCTTTCTGTTTTGTTCCGCTGATCTATATTTCTATCTTTGTGCACAAGACATATTCTTAACCACTGTACCACCAGGCAAGTCCCTCTCATTGTGGTTTAATTTGTATTAGTGATGTTGAGCATTGTTTCACATGCTTACTGGCCACTCTTGTATCTTTGGAGAAATGTCTTCCAGTGTACTGAGTGGTTTTATTATAAACGTGTATTAAATTTTGTCATATACTTCTGCATTGAGATGACTATGTGATTTTTATTTTCATTCTGTTAATGTGATGTATTATGTTGATCGATTTTCATATGTTGAACTATATTTGCACTCCTGGGATAAATCCTACCTACTCATGGTATGTAATCCTTTGTGAATATGCTGATGAATTCATCAGTGAAATCAGTTTGCTTGTATTTTGTTAAGAATTTTTACTTCACTGTTCATAAGAGATATTGGTCTATGGTTTTCTTGTTAGCACTTTTGTTTGGCTTTGCTGTCTGGTTAATGCCTGCCTCATACGGCGAGTTCACTTGTCCTCCTCTTCAATTTTTGGGAAAAATTTGAGGAAAATTGACTCTAGTCTTGTAAGTCTGGTAGACTTCATGACTGAAGCCATTTTGTCCAAGGCTTTTCTTTCTTGGGAGGTTATTTATTATCCTCAGTAAGGAGAATTTTTATTATTCTCTTTACTGTTTACTGGTTTATTCATATCTTCAACTTATTCGCTATTCAGTTTTTGTAGATGGTATATTTCTGGGAATTTGTCTATTTCATCTAGATTATTCACTTTGTTGATATACAGTTGTTCACAGTACTTTCTTATTTGCTTTTTGTTTCTGTAAAGTTGTTAGTGATGGCCCCACTTAAATTTCTGATTTTACCGATTTGAGTCTTCCCTCTCTTTTCCTTAGTTTACCTAAAGTTTTGTTCAAAAAAAGTTTATTTTTGAGAATGAATCAGCTTTTGGTTTGACTGTCTCTTGTTTTTCTGTTCTTTATTTCATTAATCTGTGCCCTAATCTTTATTGTTTCCTTCCTTCTGCTAGTTTTGGGTTTAGCTTGCTCTTGTTTTTCTAGTTCCTTAAGATGTAAAGTTTGATTTTTCTGATATCTGTCTTCCTTTTTAATGTGACCATTTGCAGCTGTAAATTTCTCTTCTTACCACTGTCTTTGCTGCATCTTGTATGCTTTGGCATGCCACAGTGTTTTTGGATCTTTTTGACAAAATAAATATTGCACTTATTACCTATGTTCAAAAGATACATTCCTAATTTATTATCTTCGTATTTGAAAAGAGTTTCAAAATAAATTAATTTTATACAGCACACAATCCAGGGTAGGATTGGACTCAGGGGACTGATTCATTGTTCACAGAGGACAGAAACCTCTGCATCCAGACTTTTTCTGAGCTAGTTTAACTTTCGGCTCTGAATCCTGGTCCTAATCTTGAAATCACAGAAGGTTAGGCATGTGGAATCACTCAGCCATAGAGATGAGCTTTTAGTTTAGACATGAGGAGAAGGCTTCCTGCGTGGGACCAAGAAGGCATCTGCAGCAGAAGTAGAAGACGAGGGCAGAGGGGGCTGAACTGAAGGGCCTGGCATGAAGCGAGAGCGAGGAGCCCTTTCCCAGTCCAGCCTTGCCCTGGGTTCCCTTGTGTCTCCACTCAGTGGGACAGGGGCTGTGGGCTCAGTCACTCCGTTGTTTCTGCCTCTTCGTGGCCCCAAGGACTGTAGCCCACTGGGCTCTTCTGTCCATGGTATTTCCAGGCAGGAATACTGGAGCAGCTTACATTCCCTACTCCGGGGGATCTTCCTGACTCAGGGACCAAACCCGTGTCTCTTGCATTGGTAGGTGAGTTCTTTACCGTAGTGCCACCAGGGAAGCCTAGAACGGGGGCGTGCCACAGTTTTATTTTCATTTGCCTTATTTACTAGTTTCCTTTTTGACTTCTTCTTTGACACATTGGTTGTTTAAAAGTGTGCTGTTTAGTGTCTACATATTTGTGAATTTTCCAGTTTTCCTTTTGATACTGATTTCTAGTTCTGTTATGGTCAGAAAATATACTTTGCATTGTTTCAGTCTTTTAAAATTTATTAAGATTTGTGACCTAACAGATCACAAATGTGATCTAGAGAATGTTTCGTGTGCACCTGAGAAAAATGTACATTCTGCTGTTACTGAGTCGAGTATTTCGTAAATGTCTTTCAACCCATTTGGTTAATAATGTTATTCAAGTTCTTAATTTTCTTACTGGTGTTCTGTCTGGTATTCTAGCCATTATTTCAGTCTGAGTACAGAAGTCTCCACTTATTGCTGTAGAATTGTCTCTCTCTCTCAATCTGTCAGTGTTTGCTTTATGTATCTGGGGAGTCTGATGTTAGGTACATATATGAATTGCATGTTTTAAAGTTTTATATAAAGGCCTCATTCAAATCTTACCATCGTTTTTTTTGTATATTTTGAATCTGTTTTTAGGATTCAACCATATTGATATGAGGTACTGTGGTTCCTTCATTTTCATTGCCACGTGAGGTTTCTTTTTATCTATACTGTAACTTTTTCTGTCATTTGCATTTCCCTACACATTTTGAAGTCAGCATGTCAATTCCTTAAAAAAAAATTCCTGCTGAGATTGATTGTCATTCCATGTAAAATCTGTAAATCAATTTGCGGAGGACTGATATAATAATATTAGGTCTTCCTATTCATGGTATCTCTCTCTGTTTGTTTTTGGATCATCTTTATCTTCTGTCAACAATGTTTTGTAGTTTTCATTGTTTAGGTTTTGCGCATAAATCTAATACTAATTATTGCAGATTTCCCGATGCTCTCATAAGTGATATTTTGTCTTGTTAGTTGAATACACTTCCTCACATTTGTTTAAATGTTGGGACTGGTGGTACCACACATGTACCAAGAGGCCCTGGAAAGTTTTATTACTCCATAGGGGGCTTTCCCTGATGGCTCAGACAGTAAAGAGTCTATCTGTAGTGCGGGAGACCCAAGTTCAATCCCTGGCTGGGAAAGATCCCCTGGAGAAGAGAATGGCAACCCACTCCAGTACTCTTGCCTGGAAAACCCCATGGATGTAGGAGCCTGGTAGACTGCAGTCCCTGGGGTCACAAACAGTTGGACATGACTGAGCAACTTCACTTTCAGTTTCAAGGGGGCTTTCTGGGGGACAGGACAGGCACCCAAGCTAGTCTGGGATAGCTTGAGTGAAGGGAAGGGGGAGCCGCTCTGGGGATTTGATCCCATATATGGGATTCCTGTATATGGTTTGAGTTTGCATGGTTTGAACTTAACTACTGACAACTAAGGCAGAAATCAGAGCTTTTATAATGACTTTCTCAGATGAGAGGGAGAAATGGAGCTTGAAAGCTGTCAATGGCCAAATATAAAAAAATGGACTCAGACTCTTCATTATATTTTTTTCCACTTAAAACTTTCATTACTCATTAATTGTATATAAAAATGCCATTAACTTTTGTATGTTAACCTTGTATCTTGTGATATTGCTAAATTCATGTATTAATTCCAATAGCTTTCTTTATAAATTCCTTGGGAAGTCTGATGTTAGGTACATATATGAATTGCATGTTTTAAAGTTTTATATAAAGGCCTCATTCAAATCATACCATCTCTTTTTTGTATATTTGGGAATCCTATGTAGATGACTGACCATCTTGTCTTCAAGTAAGTAAACACAATTCTTTCTTTCAGTCTTTATGCCTTTTACTTTTAATTTACTAATTAATCTTAATTAATTAATTCTCACCCTTGGTGAGAATGTTCAAACAATGTTGATGTAAAGTGATTAGAGTTAACATCCTGGCTTGTTTCTGATCTCCTGGAGAAAACTAGTCTTTCACCACTGAGTAATACAAGATCTGTGGATATTTCATAGATTCCCTTTATCTTCTTTAAGTACACAGATTTTAATTTTATGGAAGTTGTACATATCCAAATACTTTCTGTATTCTTATTAAGATAATTGATCATATCTTTATTCTTTTATGGTGTGTTAAACCATAGACTAATTTTCAAATGTCAGATCAGTCTTACATTCCTGGAATAAATTCTAGTTGGTTGTGATATACGCTTTTTGTATGTTGTTGGATTTGATTTGCTACAGTTTTGTAAAAAAGAAAAAAAAAAGTTGCATCTTTGTTCACGATGGATATATTGGCCTGTAGTTTTCTTATCATGTCTTTGGTTTTGGTAAGTGGATACTGCTCACCATATAAAATGAGTTGGGGAGTGTTCTTGTCTGTTTTCTACAGACTTGATATTATTTCATCTTGAATGTTTCTTCGCTTTTACCAGTGTAGTCTATAGAGTTTTCACTGTGGGAAAAATTTAAAGTATGGATTTAAGTTTTTAATAAATATATACAGCTGTTTAGGTTATATAGTTCGGTTTGTGTGAACTTTGATCTTTTAAAAAATGTGTCCGTATCATCTTAATTATCAATTGTACTGGCATAAAGTTATCATAATAGTCTTCCTGTCTGTGGAATATGTCGGGATGTTCCCTGTCATTCCCTGTGTTGGTTATCTGTATTATCGCTCTTCTTTTCTTTGCCTGAGTAGTGGTTTATTAATTTTATTACTTATTTTAAGAACTGTGCTTTGGTTTTATTAATTTTTTTCTATTTTAAATTTGTTTTTCGTTTGATTTCTATTGTTATGTGTATTACTTTCTTCTAATCACCATGGGACCAATTTTCTTTTTTTTTTTTTTTCCCTGACCTTTGAAAGGTGAAAGTATAGGTCCTCCATTTGAGATCTGACTTTTCTAATGTAAGCTTTTTATTGCTGTATTATCCCCTCAAAGCACTGCTTTCCTGCATCCCACACATTTTTGTCTGTTGCGTTTTAATTTTCATTCACTTCAAACATTTGCTAATTTCTCTTGTGATTTTTTTCTTTGATTCATGGGTTAATTAAAAGAGTTTTTAAATTTTCTTAATATTTAGGGATTTTTCAGATACATTTTTATTATTTATTCCTAAGTCAATTCTTTTGTGGTTAGACAACATAGTTTGTAGCATTTCAGTCCTCTTAAATTTGTTTAGATTTTTAGGATGGCCCGGAATGCTGCCTGTCTTGGTGACGTGCTGTTGCGAAGGACATGTGTTCCTCTGGGTTTTTGGGTGTTCATGCTAAGTGCTAATTAGGTCAACTTACACTATAACTAGTGTCTTCTTACTGACTTATCTAGTAGTTTTATCTATTACAGAGGAGAGTTTTAAAATTTCCAAGTACAGTTGTGTTTTTATTCATTTCTCCTTTCAGTTTTATCAATTTATACTTTGGAAGCTCTACTAGGCACACACTTAGAATTGTTTTGTCTTTATGATATATGGACCTCTCTATTATTTTGAAATGTCTTCTGACCTTGGATGATATTCATTACACTGAAGTCTACATTGTCTGATATTAATGTAGTCACTCTCTTTTTTGTTTAGTATTTTGTAGTATATCATTTTCTCCATTTTTAAATTTGTTTGTCTTTATATTTGCAGTGGGTTTTCTTTTTTTTTGCAGACAGCATATATTTGAGTCTTGCTTTTTTAAAAATCCCATTTGACAATCTGCATTTTGATTGGCGTGTTTAGCCTGTTTATACTTTGTACAGTTATTAGTATGGTTGGATTTAAATCTGCCATTTTGTTGTTTGCTCTCTCTGCTCTTTGCCTAGTTTCTTCTGCTTCTTTTCAATGTTTTATTGTATTTATCTCCATTATTGCTTTTTTCCTGCAATTCTTTAATTTTTTAGTGGTTGTGCAAGGTTCTGCAATATATATCTGTAATTTAGCACACACCTTCAAATAATATTTATTTTATACCACTTCATTTATGGTATAAAACCTTGTATACTTACGTTTCTTCCCTCTCCCGTCCTTTGTGCTATTGTTGTTACATAATTGTAATATTATATATATAATGAACCCTATAATATATTTTAGTACTTTTGTTTTAGTCAATTATATTCTAAAGAGATTAAAAAATACAGGGAGAAGTGTATTTTGTTTACTGCCTCTGAGAGGCTTAAACAGTGGCCTCCTTCCAGGATATATCCATGTCCTAACCCTAGAGTCTGTGAATACATGACCTTATATGGCAGAAGGGACTTTGCAGATGAGATTCAGAATTCTGAGATGGAGATATTACCCTAGATTATCCAGGTGTCCCCAGTGATGTAATCACAAGCATCCTAATGAGTGGGAGATATTACTGCAGAAATAGATGTGGTGACGGAAACAAGAGGCTGCACTGATGCCAGGAAGGGGCTGCTAGCTAAGGAGTGCAGGAGGCCCTTGGAATCCAGAAAAGACAAGGAAACAGTTTCTCCTCTTGGGAGCTTCTAAAAGCAACTAGCTAGCCCTGCTGGCACCTTGACTTTTAGCCTGGAGAAACTGATTTCATACTCTGGCTTCCAGAAGTGTAAGAGTTTAAATGTGTGTTTTTAAAAAATAATTTTTAATTTACTTATTTGGGGGCTGTTCTGGGTCTTCACTGCTGCTGCGTGGGCTTCCTCTAGTTGCAGCAAGAGGGGGCTGCTCTCTAGTCGCCGTGCACAGGCTTCTCGTTGCAGTGGCTTCTCTCGTAGAGATGGGCTCTAGGTGGCATGGGCCTTAGTAGTTGTGGCACACGGCTGAATGGCCCTGTAGCATGTGGGATCTCAGTGCCCCTACCAAGGATGGGACCTGTGTCCCCTGCATTGGCAGGTGAGCTCCTCACCACTGGGCCACCGGGGAGGTCCCAGTGGGGGTCATTCTGAGCCACCAAGTTTATGGTAATTTGTTATAGCAGCCGTAAGAAACTAACATACCCACCGCTTTTGTCACTTCCTATTGCTTCTCCTTTCTTTGTAGGAATATACTGACATTTTAATCTAGCGTTGTACTCCTTTTGCCTAAAGAACTTCCTACAGTGCAAATCCAACTGGTGACAAATTCTGTCAGCCTCTGTCTCTCTGAAGATGTCTTCACTTCTCCTTCATATCTGAGCTATGTCTTCACTGGATAGAGAGAATTTTTCACTGATTGTCTGGTCCACCCCCTTTGGGTACTTTAAAATGATCACGCCATTGTCTTCTGGATTGTTGGTTTCTTTTAGTTTTTTTAATAGAAGTACAGTTGACTTAGCGTCATGCTCATTTCTGCTGTACAGCAAAGTGGCTCTTATACACACAGAGATAATTGATTAAATATTCTTTTCAATTTTGGGCTATCCCAGAAGATTGGCTCTAACTCTCTGTTCTGTTCAGGAGGGCTTTGTTGTTTATGCTCTGTGTTTATTTGTTGTTCACTTTTTTCTTTTCTGACTGCAGTGACTGGTATGGACAGATATTGCCTCAATGCCCTCTCTCCAAGCACACTGGGAAGTCCGCCAGCTGTGCTGGACTCCTGTCTGGGTTAAAGTCATCCTGGGGCATCTAGGCAGGGCTTTAGCACAGTGCTGTTAAGAAGAGCTTTGTGTATTAGCTGTGCTCAGTAAGTAGGATTGTCTTCCCAGGCACCCCTCTACCCTTCAGCTTTGAAAGTAGCGAATCCAGTCAGCTGTTGATGGACCTGAACGTGAAGCATCCCCAACAGGTGGTGTTTGGACTCCAGGTAAGGGAAGCTGTGCTCAGCAGCCATTGACTGCCACCCGCAGTCTGACCGTGGACACGTGAGCGTCTTCATTTGAGATGCTGTCTGTTCCTCGGTTTCCTGACACAATCTTGTCTTAAGCTCTTTCGATTTTTCCCCCTGTTCACCATCTAAGTAGATTTTCTTCTGAGGCCGTTTGCTGAACACAGCATATGCCTTTGTTTTCTGTCTCTGTCACTGTTCCTTTGCCTTTTTCTCATCTTAGACACTTTCCAGATTTCTTCTTGATGCAGTTCTGGTGGGCTGTGTGTTTCTAGGAAGTTGTCAGTTTCTTCTAGGTTGTCAAATTTGTTGGTGTTTAATTGTTCATACTATTCTCTTATTTATTTTTAATTTAAAACTATTTTGAATTTCTTTTGGCCACACTGCACAGCTTGCGGGATTTTAGCTCCTTGGCCAGGGATCAAACCTGGGCACTTTCACCACTGTGGGCAGTAGTTAAGTCAGCTTTTTCACTTTCCTCTTTTTCCTTCATCAAGGCTTTCTATCTTGTTCCACTGATTTATATTTCTGTTTCTGTACCAGAGCGATAGTGTCTTAATCACTGGAATTTTCTAGCATAGGCTGAAGTCAACTTCGTTTTTCTTTCTCAAGATTTCTATGGCTATTCAGGATCTTATTGTTCGCATTACTGTTGTTATTTTGTGACTACAAATTGTGAATTTTTTTGTGGTAGTTCTATGAAAAGCTGCATTGGTAATTGATTACGGAGTGTATTGAGTCTGTTGATTGCTTTGTGTAAATATAATCATTTTCATGATATTGATTCTTCCAATCCAAGAACATGGTATATATCTCCGTCTATTTTTGTCTTCTTTGATTTCTTTTATCATTATAGATTTCTGCACACAGGTATTTTATCTCCTCTGGTAGCTTTATTCCTGGATATTTTCTTCTTTTTGTTGCAGTGGTATATGGAATTGTTTCCTTACCTCAACATAATAAAGGCTATATATGAAAAACTCATAGCAAATGTTATTCTCAATGGTGAAAAACTGAAAGCATTTCCTCTAAGATCAGGAACAAGACAAGTGTGCCCACTCTTGCCACTATTATTCAACATAGTTTTTGAAGTCTTATCTACAGCAATCAGAAAAAAAAAGAAAAGGAATCAAGATTTCAAAAGAAGTAAAACTCACTGTTTTCAGACTACATGATACTGTACATAGAAAACCCTAAAGATACCACCGGAAAGTTACTAGAACAAATCAAAGAATTAGGTAAAGTCACAGGGTACAATATTAACACACAGAAACCCCTTGCATTCCTATTCACTAACAATGAAAAGTCAGAAAGAGAAATTAAGGTATTGTAATTTAGAGACCCATTTTCAGACCGTTTTTCTCCATCCCCCAGCCTGTATAAAGACCAGTCAATGTTACAATAAAGTTAGAAGTTTTTCCCTTTTCAGCAGATTTATTTTTTAAAAATTACCAAATTAAGGATTCATTCCAGAGATGTTTTTTCTGGCTTAGAAGAGGACCCTCCCACGTTGAGTAACCTGCAACCAAGAACGCTCCTAGAAGTGAATGAAGCCCAGCATCCCAGAAAAACTTACAGGGGGCTTTTGTCAGAAGGGGGTCAGAGTATCCCCTGAATTCCTTTCTCACCTAACGGGATTCTGAGCATCCTCGACCCTCCCATGAATTAACCAGATGCCTCTGGTCATCCCCGTCCCTTGCAGGAGGGCTCCTCAACAGGGACCGTTTGGACCCGTGCATTGCTAGGACTCGCCCTGAGAGGAGTCTGTTGTCTGTAATGCTTATGTCCTATAACAGGTTTCCTGTTATATTATATATTATATTATATATATTCCTTGAAATTGGGCATTTATAAAGCCTAGGAATGTGGGCTGCTTGGACGTGGCTAGCCCAATAAGTAGTCTGTCACTGCGTAACAGCAGCCAAGACCTGGAGTGAAGGTCTCCTCCAGGCGCAGAAAGGAACTCCTGGAGAGATTGGAGTTGGCACAATGGAAAATGCCCCAGGGGTNTCCTTGAAATTGGGCATTTATAAAGCCTAGGAATGTGGGCTGCTTGGACGTGGCTAGCCCAATAAGTAGTCTGTCACTGCGTAACAGCAGCCAAGACCTGGAGTGAAGGTCTCCTCCAGGCGCAGAAAGGAACTCCTGGAGAGATTGGAGTTGGCACAATGGAAAATGCCCCAGGGGTCAGGATCTGCGGGCCTAGAAGTAGGGCCACAGGGGTATCTGGACACAGAGTAAGGTGAGAGGCTAGAGAGGACAGGAACCTCAAACCCTTTCCCCTGTATGTTTGGTGGTTGTGATAGAACTGGACAAAGCCTGGCCATTCCATCTGACACAGTCAACCGTGAGTTTGGACAATGTTTCCCATATATTTTAAGATACAACTCAGTTTGTTTAGGACCTCTCTTTGGGATGCTCCAGGGGACCTGTAAAGCTTCCAAAGTTTGCTAGCAGGAGATCAAAAGAACTTTACTTAGTATTTGATATTTGGGAAGTCAATCCAAAATTTCAAGAAATTTTAAAAGACCCAGTTCGATAGAATCAG
>SJYA01002814.1:1824-103924 GCA_006410615.1 Neotragus moschatus
TCAGGAAGCAATAGTTAGAACTGGACATGGAACAACAGACTGGTTCCAAATAGGCAAAGGAGTACATCAAGACTGTGTATTGTCACCCTGCTTATTTAACTTATATGCAGACTACATTATGAGAAACACTGAGCTGGAAGCAGCACAAGCTGGAATCAAGATTGCTGGGAGAAATATCACTAACTTCAGATATGCAGATGACACCAACCTTATGGCAGAAAGTGAAGCAGAACTAAAAGCTTCTTTATGAAAGTCAAATAGGAGAATGAAAAAGTTGATTTAAAGCTCAACATCCAGAAAACAAAGATCATGGCATCCGGTCCCATCACTTCATGGTAAATAGATGGGGAATCAGTGGAAACAGTGTCAGACTTTATTTTGGGGGGGCTCCAGAATCACTGGAGATTGTGATTGCAGCCATGAAGTTAAAAGACAGTTACTCCCTGGAAGGAAAATTATGACCAATCTAGATAGCATATTGAAAAGCAGAGACATTTCTTTGCCAACAAATGTCCATATAGTCAAGGCTATGGTTTTTCCAGTGGTCATGTATGGATGTGAGAGTTGGACTGTGAAGAAAGGTGAGTGCTGAAGAACTGATGCTTTTGTTCAAAAGCATGTTTTGATGTCTGTGGTGTTGCAGAAGACTCTTGAGAGTCCCTTGAACTGCAAGGAGATCCAACCAGTCCATCCTAAAGGAGACCAGTCCTGCATGTGCATTGGAAGGACTGATGCTGAGGCTGAAACTCCAATAATTTGGCCACCTCATGCTGGTGGCCAAATGAGTTGACTCATTGGAAAAGACTAATGATGGGAGGGATTAGGGGCAGGCAGAGAAGGAGATGACAGGCGATGAGATGGTTGGATGGCATCACCAACACGATGGGCATGAGTTTGGGTAAACTCCGGGAGTTGATGATGGACAGGGAGGCCTGGTATGCTGTAATTTTGGGGGTTGCAAAGAGTCAGACATTACTGAGCGAGTGAACTGAACTGAACTGAAGATAGTTAAATGCCAACAGTGAAGGAAACTTAGCTTAGGACAAGAATAACAACAAGTGTTTTAGTCCTAATTCCTCATCTAGCCTACTTGTTCTTTGTGGCCTCTATTGCCTGTGAATGCAGTAATCCACCTTGCCTTCCTTCTACCTTCTCTTTCCTCTTCCTCTACTCTCTGTCATGTTGCCCCACACCATCTCTTTGTCTTAATTGTTTTCTTTGTTTAATTCTATATTACCTAACAATTTGAGAAAAATAAAACTACCATGCAACTCCTCATTGGATACATAAAAAAAGAGAATAACTTGAGGAATGAGGACAAGTAAGGAGCATTAAATCTGAAGAACAAAGTTAATTTTCATTCCCTTATCCTGAATCCCTGAAAGGGATGGTTTTACCTGGAAAATTGTTTTCTGATATCAGGCACTTACTTCAAGCCATTCATATCTCTACTACAATGTTCCATGACTGGTTAATTATTACTTGTCATTGAGCCAAAGCAAGGATAAGGCAAAATAATCTGAGAAACTGCAGAATAAGGTTGCCAGGTAGAGTCTTTAAACAAAACAAAGAGAAAATTCAAGCATCTAGGCATTAAATCTAAAATAGCACCTGTCAAGAAATGTTAGAGATGTACCACATTTTATCTATTTATCACTTAATATTACCATTTGTGTATTTTACCCTTTTTTCCTGTTAGCTACATTCACATTTTATTCCAAAATGCTGTTTGAATCTAAACTCTCCTACCCTCAGAAACAAATGATAATGAAATAACATAGTAAATGCAACATCTTTTCCATTTCTCCATCCTAAATTTTTTCTTTGCATTCCAGACATTACAGAACCAAATTACATTTTTGCATATTATATCAAAACAAGTACAATCACAATAACCATTTATTTCTCAGCATTTTCATTTCCTTTTTAATGAACTTTCCCTGAGGACATTCTCACAATTGAGTATTTATTTATTATAAGCAACAAAAGAAATCTTGATTGTTCCAGCTGTGACAGAGAAACTTACTTTGATAAGCATACAGTAGATGAAACAAGAAATAATAATAATGATAAGTATTTCAGTACTCTGGGATCTAAAGAAACAAAAAGAAATGAAATGACACTGGGTTAAGATGTTTTCTTTTCCATCTTTCTATGAAATATCTTATTTCTCATCTCCAGGATCAAATAAAATTTCTAATTCAAAATACCAATGCTCACTATAAATTCCTTTTAAAAAATGAAGTCTTTGCTGATAAAAATGCCATAGTAAGAGCTTTGAAAAGAAAAGTTCTATCACTTGAATATTTAGTAGTAGTAGTAACATATGTAGCAGGTAAACCATCTTTCTCGTAGACCTATTTTTTAGTTCATAAAACAGTTGACCCACTTTTATATGGGTCTTTAGTATCCATTATTTCACTCATTCATTTGTTGTTCAGATGCCAAATCGTGTCTGACTCTCGCAACACCATGAACTGTCGCATGCCAGCCTTCCCTGTCCTCCATTATTTCCCAGAGTTTGCTCAAATTCATGTTCACTGAGTCAGTGATGCTATCTAAACATTTCATCCTCTGCTGTCCTCTCTTCTCTTTGCCTTCAGTCTTTCCCAACATCAGGGTCCTTTCCAATGAGTTGACTCCTCACATTACATGGCCAAAGAATTGGAGCTTTAGTTTCAACTCATTTATTTATTGCAGTAATTACTATCCATTTAATGTTTCTGAGGGACAAAAATTTGTCATTGTTTAAATGACAACCCACTCCAGTATTTTTGCCTGGAGAATCCCATGGCCAGAGGAGCCTGGTGGGCTACACAGTCCACAGGGTCACAAAGAGTCACACATGACTGAGCAAACACTTTCTTTCAAGTCTCTAAAATTGAATTCAGTGATTTTACTTCTCATTTAAGTTACTGATTAATAGTTTGGGATCCACTAATATCATGTAGAAACTACTTATTATATCAACGCTTCCCATTTCCTAAAAGGTAAACAGTAGTTCAGTCTGTCAATGTGTATGATACCAATTGTCAAAGAAGTTCAGAACAGAGGGAAGATAATTCTTTCTCATTACTTTACCCATATTCAATGGACTTTTGGAAACTTATAAAACATAAAATGAACTATCCTGTGTTTTGACTGTGTGTGTGTGTGTGTGTGTGTGCATGTTTATGAAAGAAAAGTCAACATGGTTTCTGAAAGTCATTCATTTCTATGGAAATAGATTATGCATTTCCCTTAATAACTTTCCTCACTTCTAAATCTCCTTCACCTTATAGGAACCTCAACTTGCTCTTTTAGTTAAAATGCAACTAGAGAAAAGTCTCCATAAATGCTCTCTGGATAGAGAGGAGAATATAATTAACTAACTGCCTAACTTACTACATATACAAAGTAAGGCAAGTATTAGAATTTTCTGTTATTTTAGGGTAAATAGAGAAATTGGATAGCAGTAGAGATAACAGAGGTATAATTCATCATTTTGGAAGGATATGGTATTTTAAATATAGCTCCATTTTGTGAGATTTACTGTAATTGAGCTCTTGGTATATTATACAGTTTAAGTTTGCAAACCATCATTTTTCTTAAATATTTAAAGAAATAAGGAATCATTTTCAAAAGTATTTATAGGTCAACTGAAGATTCAAATGTGAAAAACAATACCATAATATCCTTAAAAAATGATATACAGACTACTTTTATGAGCTCAGGGGGAAAAAAAATGGTTTTCTAGAATTACCCGAAAAGGGATCATTGAAGAAAAGATAAAGCCAGTTACATTACTAAAAAAGAACTTTCAATTTAAAGTAACAACAACAAAATATATACCATAAAGAGGATAAACAAACAAGTTTACAACTGGGAGAAGATCTTTGCAGCATATAAAACTGACCATGTGTAACTATTCAAATATGTGAAGAACTCCTAGAAAACAACCTAACAGAAATTGTCAACAATTCTGGAACAGGCATTGCAAGGAAGAGGAAATCTAAAGGGCCAATGAACATAAAAATATGCTCTACCTAATTATTACCAGGAAAATATAGATTTAAATCCAACAGAATGACTGATAGAACTAAGTCTGGCCATGTAACATATTTGCAGCCATGTGAATTGATGAAACCATCATGGATGTCTACACGTTACCTAGATAATATTTTGAACAGGTGTTCCTAAAGAAGGGCACAAGGATATTCAGAACAGGGATACTTTTGGTAATGGCAAAAGGCAGAAGTACCCCAAGTACATATCAACCATAGAATCAAATAGATTGGCAGCTGTTAACACAAATGGATCTACAAAACATAATGCTGGACAAATAAGCAATTATTGGGAGAATACATAGTGTATAATTAAAAATGATAAATTAAGAATGTGGTTGAATGCCAATTATACCTCAATAAAAAATTTTTTTAAAGTTGAGGCCAAAAAAAGTGATGGGATATACACCCCTACTATATGGATGAGATACTATGATATTTACATAGTTTCCAAGTAGCCCCCCACAAATTACTTATAATTAATCCTCACCAATTACCAGGAGGAAAATTATAACCTTAAAGTGGTTACTATTCTCTGACTGATGGTTAAAATTCTCTGACTGATATTAACTTAAACAGGCAAAGTGAAATCATTAAAAAAGGGGAAAAAAAGTCAAATGAAACAATGTATCACTTTAGAGTACAAACAAAAATGAAAGCATTAAAGAAAATGATAGACTAATGAGCAAGAAACAGTGGAAACAGTGTCATTTATTTTTTGGCCTCCAAAATCACTGCAGATGGTGACTGCAGCCATGAAATTAAAAGATGCTTACTCCTTGGAAGAAAAGTTATGACCAACCTAGATAGCATATTCAAAAGGAGATACATCACTTTGCCAACAAAGGTCCATCTAGTCAAGGCTATGGTTTTTCCAGTGGTCATGCATGGATGTGAGAGTTGGACTGTGAAGAAAGGTGAGCGCTGAAGAACTGATGCTTTGGAACTGTGGTGTTGGAGAAGACTCTTGAAAGGAGATCCAACCGGTCCATTCTGAAGGAGATCAGCCCTGGGTATTCCTTGGAAGGACTGATGCTAACAATGAAACTCCAGTACTTTGGCCACCTCGTGCGAAGAGTTGACTCATTGGAAAAGACTCTGATGCTGGGAGGGATTGGGGGCAGGAGGAAAAGGGAATGACAGAGGATGAGAAGGCTGGATGCCATCACTAACTCTATGGACATGAGTTTGAATGAACTCCGGGAGTTGGTGATGGACAGGGAGGCCTGGAGTGCTGCGATTAATGGGGTCGCAAAAAGGCAGACACGACTGAGCGACTGAAATGAATTGAAGTGAAAGAGCAAGAAAATCAGGTAACATCTTCTCTCCTGAGATGGAGCAGAGAAAAACACAGTGCCTAACCTACTGTCAGTGATCTGTTTCTTAATCCGAGTTGTAAATACACAATCATTTTGTTTGATAATTGTCTTTAAAACAGCAAACATATCCTGGTGGCTCAGATATGGTAATGAATCTGCATCCAATAGTGGAGACATGGGTTCTATCCACAAGTCAGGAAGATTCCCTGGAGGAAGGAATGACTGCCCACTCCAGTATTCTTGCATAAGCAATCCCAAGGACAGAGGACCCTGGTGGGCTACAAAGAGTCAGACATGACTGAGAGACTAAGGCTCACTCTCAAGCATGACAATTAATTAAAACAAAGTGAAAACCAACCCCAAAATGAAAAGAATTGTTAGGTGAAACAAGTAGGAATCCACTGCCTATGGAATTTCTGAACAGAAGTCTCAAAGACCGACATGTATTGGTCCTTGTGCATGCATGCATGCTAAGTCACTTCAGTCATGTCCAGCACACTTGGAGACTCCATGGACTGTAGCTCTCCAGGCTCCTCTGTCGGTGGGATTCTCCAGGCAAGAATAATGGAGTCCTTTGACACGCCCTCCTCCAGGGGATCTTCCCCACCCAGGGATCAAACCTACACCTTTTACACCTCCTGCATTAACAGAAGAGTTTTTTTTACCACTAGCACTACTTGGGAAGCCTGCATAGGCCCCTAATAGTCACTATTTATCTCAACAGGAAATAGATAATCACAAAACTATAACCCACTGTAGTGGTCAGGACAGTTTAGTCACTGTAGCTGTCATTATACCCAGATCCCCTCAAATCACTTTTTTTGTTCCATTGCTGAGAGTCTTTAGCTTCTCCTCACTTCCACCCCAGTTCAGTTTCTAATGGCCCCCAACTGTGAGTATATTTACAAGGATGCCTCATTGAGAGGAAGCCACTTTCCATACAAACAGAAAGTTCCTTAAGGGTAATTCTGGCCAGTGCTGGGCTATAAGAGCTCAGCACCCCTCCTTCATTCAGGATATATTCCAAGTGGTCAAAATTTAAACCCTGGAGCTATCAGATGCTGAGGATGTGGTTTTACCTCTACAGGGCTTCTTCCCATCCCCTAATCTCATTCTTCTATTCTCTTCAGAAATCCCTTGAACACTAGTCCTCTTCTTAGAGTACACCCAAACTCAAACACCCATGATATTATTGATATGCCTGAGATCAATCTTCTCTCTCTCTCTCTCTTTTTTTTTAAGAAGATTATTACTTGGATTTAGTTTAAAAGTTTGGTTTTGCCCTTAACAGGCAACACTTTCTGAGATAAGGCTAGAACAATAACTGTTAGCTCCTACTCTCTGAATGATGGTTTATAATGATTCAATTTAATTTTAGATGAAAATATTTTAAATAACAACACCATAGTAACGTTTTAAAGTCTCATATGATATACACAGAAAAGAATCAGACNATAACTGTTAGCTCCTACTCTCTGAATGATGGTTTATAATGATTCAATTTAATTTTAGATGAAAATATTTTAAATAACAACACCATAGTAACGTTTTAAAGTCTCATATGATATACACAGAAAAGAATCAGACTGTCCTACTAAAGAAAAGGTTGCCTATGTTCCTGTTACCTCCACTCTTCAAGGCATAATGTGCATTCTAACCACTTTTTGTGGACTTTTTTTATTCCTTTCTTGGGGATGCTTCTAAGTGTGTGTGGAATAAAACAGTGAGTGGTACTTTGCCTTTGCCATATGAAAAGAAACATAGATCTATGGTTTTATATCTAATCACGGTTCTGGGATAGATAATATGGGACATATAACTAGATGCATGAAAACATCATTTAGAACTTCTCACTCCATGTTCCTATTAGACAGATGTAAGACCTCGTGACATTACTGAAAATGAAAAAGGGAAAATATTCCTGCGTTTGGATTGACACTGATATTTATTCACTCTGGGACGTTTTTCAAAACTGACAGGCATATTGTATTAGCTTGCTAGTTCTGCCCTAGCAAAGCACCACAGACTGAATGGCTTTAAAAAAATATATTTATTGTCTCCCTAGAAATCCAAAATCAAGACATCNGGTTTGGATTGACACTGATATTTATTCACTCTGGGACGTTTTTCAAAACTGACAGGCATATTGTATTAGCTTGCTAGTTCTGCCCTAGCAAAGCACCACAGACTGAATGGCTTTAAAAAAATATATTTATTGTCTCCCTAGAAATCCAAAATCAAGACATCAGTAAGGCTGGTTCTGTCTGAGGGCTGTGAGGAAAGACTGTGTTTCCAGGCCTTTCTACTTGGTTTATATGTAGACCTCTTCTCTCTATGTCTCTTCGCAAGGTTTTCCCACTGTCTATGTCTCTACCTACATTCCCCCTNATAACTGTTAGCTCCTACTCTCTGAATGATGGTTTATAATGATTCAATTTAATTTTAGATGAAAATATTGTAAATAACAACACCATAGTAACATTTTAAAGTCTCATATGATATACACAGAAAAGAATCAGACTGTCCTACTAAAGAAAAGGTTGCCTCTGTTCCTGTTACCTCCACTCTTCAAGGCATAATGTGCATTCTAACCACTTTTTGTGGACTCTTTTTATTCCTTTCTTGGGGACGCTTCTAAGTGTGTGTGGAATAAAACAGTGAGTGGTACTTTGCCTTTGCCATATGAAAAGAAACATAGATCTATGGTTTTATATCTAATCACGGTTCTGGGATAGATAATATGGGACATATAACTAGATGCATGAAAACATCATTTAGAACTTCTCACTCCATGTTCCTATTAGACAGATGTAAGACCTCGTGACATTACTGAAAATGAAAAAGGGAAAATATTCCTGCGTTTGGATTGACACTGATATTTATTCACTCTGGGACGTTTTTCAAAACTGACAGGTATATTGTATTAGCTTGCTAGTTCTGCCCTAGCAAAGCACCACAGACTGAATGGCTTTAAAAAATATATTTATTGTCTCCCTAGAAATCCAAAATCAAGACATCAGTAAGGGTGGTTCTGTCTGAGGGCTGTGAGGAAAGACTGTGTTTCCANCGTTTGGATTGACACTGATATTTATTCACTCTGGGACGTTTTTCAAAACTGACAGGTATATTGTATTAGCTTGCTAGTTCTGCCCTAGCAAAGCACCACAGACTGAATGGCTTTAAAAAATATATTTATTGTCTCCCTAGAAATCCAAAATCAAGACATCAGTAAGGGTGGTTCTGTCTGAGGGCTGTGAGGAAAGACTGTGTTTCCAGGCCTTTCTACTTGGTTTATACGTAGACCTCTTCTCTCTATGTCTCTTCGCAAGGTTTTCCCACTGTCTATGTCTCTACCTACATTCCCCCTTTTCATAAGGATAACATCAATCATACTAGGTTCAGACCCACCATAATAACTTCATTGAAACTTGATTTTCTCTGTAAAAACCCTGTTCCAAATAAGGTAATACTATGAAGTACTGCAGATTAGGACTTCAAAATANGTAGACCTCTTCTCTCTATGTCTCTTCGCAAGGTTTTCCCACTGTCTATGTCTCTACCTACATTCCCCCTTTTCATAAGGACAACATCAATCATACTAGGTTCAGACCCACCATAATAACTTCATTGAAACTTGATTTTCTCTGTAAAAACCCTGTTCCAAATAAGGTAATACTATGAAGTACTGCAGATTAAGACTTCAAAATATTAATTTTGAGGAGATACTTTAACTCATAATGAATAGTATTCTTAATTAAAAACACTGTAATACTTTAGAGTTAAAGAAGGGCTCTGAGGTGTTTCATTTACTATATTGTTAATTTCATTTCATTATAGAATTGAGATGGGGTGGGGTTCGTCGCACATTCTACCTTCCAAAGATAAAGAGTGTTATGGGAGTTAACTCTGACCTTTGCTGAGACAAAGATTAGAAATCTTTATTGTCACACAAGAGCAGATGGCTACGTATGTTCAATGAATCTAAGAATTTCTCTCTTGGGACAATTTACTCTGTCCTCAATGGAAATTTTTGAGAAAGAAAATGAATATTTTGAACTAGAAACGATTTTTTATTTATAATCATGATCTGTTAATGCTTCCTTGTTATCTTTCTTCCTTTATACTAAAAAGAACAGAAGGAATTCCCCACCACCAAACTTGACTACCACAATATAAGGATGCAATACACCTACATTAATAGCCATAAACAATGAAAGATTAACACTTTATTATATGTGTGTGACTAATTCATAGTCTATCATTATGTCTAGGGAGATATATGAGAAATTAGAGAAGTTGGCATCAACTCAAGCTAAGTCTACTCTAATATTATTACCCTTACAACAAAATACTATCTCAATATATGTAGTTGCCTGCTTCTATTTTTGTTGAAAATCAAGAAGCTTTAACTTTTTAGTACATATTTATTCTTACTTGTAGATTCTTTCCTATGAAACTTCAGAATTATAGGTTAAAATTCACTGTCTATGAGACTGGCTGTCTTTCTGCTTTTCTTTGCTCATGTATAAGTTGAGGGGGAGATATTTGGTAATATTCCACTTGTAGCTTTCAAAACTCATAACTCTATTATGAGAGAATTAGTATTTACCCATAAACCTTCTGCAGTCAAGACCTGTAGATGCCTTTTGTCATTACAATGCCTGGAAAGAAGAAAGGAAACACCTAGGTATCACTATCATTCATACTTCTATAACCTTTCTTCTTCCTTCTCCTTTTGTTTGTGGCAAAAAGAAAGCATGGATGACTAGCTAGGACACAGACATTTAAAAATCAACTGTGAATAAATGGTGAGCTATAGGGGAGGCTTATCTGAAGCCATACTTGGAGGATGGGAGGTAGTAAATGAATTTGAGAATGATGCCAAGTCTATGATCCAATAATAACACTTATCAACCTGTTCTAATTGCCAAGCACTAAAATGGGAGTGGGATGGACAGTCTATTATTAGCCACAGGCTTCTGATTAATCGTTTAAGCTAAAGGGAGCTTGTGTTTCAGGCAAGATGTGAAGCAGAATCCTGAGGTGAGGTCATTAACTTGCCAGGAATGAGAGAAGGTTATCATTAAGGAAGAATTAGACCCTTATGACTATAGTGAAGTCTAGAATGGCTGGCAAGCTGGCCAGAAAAAGCTAGTTAAGAGCTAACACAAGGTCACTCTAAACAATGCCAAGTTATATGTTCATACTGAGAATAACTATACAGCAACACTTTTGTCATCGTCTAGGGGATTTCAATCTGCTAACCAATAAAAAGGTAGCTCTATGAGAGTTATATGAAAGCTATAGACTCCTTTGTGCATTTTAAGATTGTATATATACATAACACATATATGTGGTCATGTGCTTATGTCTGCATAGGTATGTAGACAATATCTATAAAAACAAAATTAACACTTGGCTTTTAAAAATACATTAGCAGAGGGGATCGTACATTTGTTTGCAAAAAATATGCCTTTTCTCAAATTATGTTTCTTCCTATACAAAGAAAGTGAAAGTGAAGTTGCCCAGTCATGTCCAACTCTTTGTGACTTCATGAACTGTAGCTTACCAGGATCCTCAGTCCATGGGATTTTCCAGGCAAGAGTACTGGAGTGGTTNAAATTATGTTTCTTCCTATACAAAGAAAGTGAAAGTGAAGTTGCCCAGTCATGTCCAACTCTTTGTGACCTCATGAACTGTAGCCTACCAGGATCCTCAGTCCATGGGATTTTCCAGGCAAGAGTACTGGAGTGGTTTGCCATTTCCTTCTCCCGGGGATCTTCCCAACCCAGGGATCGAACCCAGGTCTCCCACATTGTAGGCAGATGCTTTACTGTCCAAGTCACCAGGGAAGTTCCTCCTATACAAACAGATCAGAGCTAAAATTTACATATGTGTGCATGGTTTGGGCATCTTAGATATCCATCAAAGACTTGTCAACCTCCATCAGTCTTAAAGAATAATTTCTTATTTTAGAGGTAAAGAATTCAATATCAATTAATCATTCAAAACAAAACTAGAAAAAGGAATTTAGAGAATTAGTTTAGACAGATCAATGAATCAGTTAAATGTGGTTTACTTTTTCTTTCATTTTTCCCTCTCGATCAACATAGAATGCTAAAACTATTGATAAAATGTGTAAAACAGGGATGATAACAACTTTCTATTTATCTGCCATGAGTATCAAAAGTGACAAGTTATGTGAAAGTGTTTTGGAGTCTAGAATGACATGAGTATGTTACTATTGATGTTGTTGTGTCTGTTATTATTATTGTTGCTAACTTGAGGGTAGGCATAATGTTTGGATGTGAACTTCTCTATGTTCCCCATCTAGTAAGAAGCTTGGCCCAAGGAATAATGAATGCTGAGCTGTTTAGTGAGTCAGTATGTATTGATATATTTGAGTATATGTCAGTATGTCTGACTCTTTATGACACCATGGACTGTAAAGTCCACGGGATTTTCCAGGCCAGAATACTGGAGTGGGTAGCTTTTCCCTTCTCCAGGGGATCTTCACAACCCAAGGATCAAACCCAGGTCTCCTGCATTGGAGGTGGATTCTTTACCAGCTGAGTCACAAGGAGAGCACAAGTATACTGGAGTGGGTAGCCTATCCCTCTACAGTGTATCTTCCCAACCCAGGAATTTAACTGGACTCTCCTGCTTTACAAGTGGATTCTTTACTAACTGAGCTCTCAGGGAAGCCCTATATATAGCACAAACTTTCAATATAATGTGGAATCATAAATACAACTGTAATAAATATGTTCCATACACATATGCAATTTTCAGATTTCAAGTAGTTTAATCCTCTTATTATTTATTTTATAATTCTCATTTTTCTTTCAACTCTGACATTCTTTTATCTGTCTGTCCACTTCCCTAACAAATCTAAAAGCAGATCTGAGAATTAATGTACCTCAGTTCATGTATTTACTCACTTACCCTCTTTAAAAGTGTATTATCATCTCTAACAGGTGAAATTAGTGCTGGGAGGATGAAATGATATAATGTATATAAAAGGTCTTTGTGAAGAACCTGACTCATAATGGACAATCAAAAATATATCCATTAGTAATCTTTCAACAGATCCTTTATTCAGCACCAATGTGTGTTGGCTTCTCTACTGCTGACTAGAGATACATAGGCGAACAGAACAAAGTCTGCACCTCAGAGCCTCTGGTTCATCACTACATAACAATTAGCAGAATGCAGTATTCTGGACTTCACCCAAGGTAACAGACATAGCTAATTTCTAGAAGTGAAGTCTAAATCTGCATTTTAAAATACTTAATCTGGTTTTTCTTAAGTACAGATGTACAGTACGTTTAGCTATAGTGTCAGGAAGCATTTAACAGGAGGCTTCCTATGTGCTGTTTTGGATCAGTCAGGAATTCTCTGCTCCTTATCAATTCCTGAATACTCAGGAATTGAGGAGAGGCAAGCCTCTCCTGGGGGCTGAAGAATCCAGCCATTTCCTTCATTAGTTTTTCTATACAGTGATAAGTACCCTCTTCCTTCTTGTGAACCATACGGTAAAAGTGATTGTTTAAAACTCTCTCTTTTTAATATGGATCGCCTATGTTTTGTAAGTCTGGAATCTTAATCTTTATCTTTGCTGAGAATAACTACCTTGTAAGACAGTATATATGCCCACACCATGTTGATTAAAACACCTTTGCTCCATGGGAGCTCTGGTCCCCCTGTCTCTTTCTCTCTCTCTCAGGCTATTTCTTTGCAGCATAGAGGCCCTCTGAGTTCACTTTCCTGCCCAGGCTTCTAAGACCCTCTTGAGAAGGTGCTCTGCGCCTTCACCCCATCAAGAGGGTGCCTGAGGCCTCCGTGAACAGAGCAAGCCCCGTGCCAGGGGCTTTAGTGGCTCTCTGTGTAAACCAAGGAATGTCAGCCTCTTTCTCTCCTTTACTTTTTTATCATCGACTCCGGACCACCAGGTTCTGGTCCTTTAAAGGACCTCAACACTATAGGAACTGACTTTGCCAAATTCTGTTTACAATGTGGAGTGGATAACATCATTTATGTGTCACATTGATGCCTCAGTGTAGCATCTCTGGTCCTAAGCCAGTCACTTACTTTCCTGTTTCAGAGACACCTACTTCTCCAAACACAAACTCACAACCCAGTTGGGTTAAAACTCTACCCAATATCCTCTCATCTCTTTGTCCATTAATAAAGCATAAATATCCTTATTCCTTCTCTCTTTTGTCTGCCCCACAGTGGCAATAACTTCTTCAGACTCTTTGTAAGACTTGAGTCTAGTAGGAGGACCAGTGGAAGAATAAGAGAGGGTAGACAAAATGCAGAAGTTGGACATCAGGTCTGTGATTGTCGCATGATTTGCCTTGAGAGCTCCTTCTAAAATGTCAAAGTCTGGATTAGTTAACCCCTCTGTCTCTGCCACTCTGTTGGAAAAATGGTGATTTCCATAACTTCAACAGAAAAACAAAATGGAAATGAAAAGATAAGAGAGTTGAAAAATTACTTTGACACAACAAGGTTGTTACATTCAGAAAGCAAACTTTAGCTAGTGTGTAGAAGTTGCATTTATCATTTTTCTCTTTTTATTTCTGATATTTATTCATGTTACTCACCTTCAGAATATATATATATATTAAAAATGTAAAAGTATATGCACTAAAATTTATTAGTATTATACATTAATAAATATTGGGAATTAAGATAAATTACATGCATTCTTATGCATTCTGATTCAATATAAACATATAAACATGTATATATAAAACATTATAGCTTTCATGAATCAAAACAACTTAGTACTTGCCAACTTATCTTATTACTTAATATTAATTAATACATAGTTCATTTCTATAAATGCTGGGAGTTAACTGATTGTTGTATCTTCAGAGGGCACTCAAGTCAATTCCATAACCAGAACGCAAAGAGTGTGACACTTATTCACTGGATTCTGAAATACATCTATAACATTAAGGAATGAAATAAGACCATGGAGCCCAGAGGTATAAAAAACAAAACCTAAGTAGAAGACACAATGGCTTAAGCTGACAGTGCCAGCCTTTTAAAATCACCTTTACTCTGGCATCAAGTCTCAGTAAACCCTTCTTTTAAGTCCTTGACCCCAATTCAATGTCTTTCTCCTATCCTAGGCACTATCACTCTCTTTTGCCTGTTTTTTCTTGTAAAAGAAAATTGATCTGATAAATGNTGGCTTAAGCTGACAGTGCCAGCCTTTTAAAATCACCTTTACTCTGGCATCAAGTCTCAGTAAACCCTTCTTTTAAGTCCTTGACCCCAATTCAATGTCTTTCTCCTATCCTAGGCACTATCACTCTCTTTTGCCTGTTTTCTCTTGTAAAAGAAAATTGATCTGATAAATGTATTCACACTTATTTAATGTAATATTTGTTTCAGTGTAATTTGCATTCTAATGAAGACAGCGGGGAGAGGGAAACACTTTACACAGATAAATAAAACATTAACAGTGGGACTGCAGGCAGGCATAGCATAGAGACGTTTTCTGACTGGAAGGCCACCATAACAGTAATAGTCAGCTCAAACTGAGAAGAAAACCACGGCAGTGCCTAGCCATTGGCCACCCTGGAGGAGGGGCAANACACTTTACACAGATAAATAAAACATTAACAGTGGGACTGCAGGCAGGCATAGCATAGAGACGTTTTCTGACTGGAAGGCCACCATAACAGTAATAGTCAGCTCAAACTGAGAAGAAAACCATGGCAGTGCCTAGCCATTGGCCACCCTGGAGGAGGGGCAATCTCCTCTCCACTCTTCTCCTGGTGTATATGAGTAGTGAAGGAGATGCTATAGTAGACAGCTGTACTAGAAGTCTCCTAAACATAGAGATGGAGCCAGATGAACGCTATCAAAATGTCCAATCTGATGAAAGTACAGTTGAAATTCCTCTTCCCTAAAACCATCATTGTGACTTTATGCAAATAAATACAGTAACACTCAGTGAGGGTATTTGTTAGTTGGGCAAGCTGTAGTTAATCCATAAATCAGATCAGATAATATCCTATGAACTTTCTGTGCCTTATTACCTCAGTCTCAGTGTTAAAGTTTTTGTTCTCCAGAGTCCTGGTTTTCTGCATTTCTGGGCTTGCTCAATAATATGGCATCACTATTTCTCTTATTTCTAAATAAGCACCTCTGATCTAGAATAAGACTTAAAAATGTTTAATATCTATGTCCTTACACTACAAATTTTAGAAATGCTAAGGAAAACAATGGTGAAGCTTTGGATGCTGCTGGATAGAATGTGTATTCTGAGTTTATAATGAGTCAGGGAGTGTGATGAGAATTTGATGTGTCTTATCTGTGTTAATCTTCACAACATTTCTATAGAGTCAATAGCATGGTTATATCAATTTTATAATCTAGTTAATATCATAATTATAATGACTACATTTTTATTTATAGGTGAAAGTTTATGAATATACTTCTATTGTCATTATCTTATTAGATCTGCCCCATATGTCTAGGTCTCAATAAATCTGGCAATTTAGGGGAAGGAGAAGGATTTGCTCTTGGCTTCCCTTAATTTCAGGAACAGTGGCAGTCCCTAACTCCATTACACAAGAACAATTTTGGGGACTAAAAAGCCCTAGGTGATTGTTTCTATTTGATATCCATTTTTCTAGAAAATTCTATTGTGTTGAAACCCCATAATTAAGAAACAGCATGAGGTTGTAAGTTCAGTTTCTGTATCTTAGTAGTTTTGTAATTGCTCAAAACTTATCTGAGAACTAAGGCATTTTGCTTGTCCACATCTTGGAAATATTATATACAAAATGTAAAAGCATTTTGTAATGCTAAAGCTGTATGAATAATGTTGTATGTCATGTAGAATATATGACATGGAAATAGTTTAATTTTAACCTAACATAAAGTTAAAGGATAAGGTTTATGCACAAGTTTCAAGGTAAAAAGCACATCAGGGAGATCTTTGTGGTAACAGGATAGTTCTATTAATGTATCCTAATTATACTGGTATTTAAACAACCATGTGGTAAATTGGAATGGAACTCTAGACAGGCATAGTGCCAATATAATTCTTGGTTCTGGTGTTATACTGTAGTCATGTAGGATGTACCCACTGGGGAAGCTGGATGAAGGGTACAGGGAAATGCTCGATAATACTGTATCTTTGCAACTTCCTGTGAATCCATGATTAATTGAAAATTATGGGGGGGAGGATGGAGGGGGGTTCAGGATGGGGAACACATGTATACCTGTGGTGGATTCATGTTGATGTATGACAAAACCAATACAATATTGTAAAGTAAATTAAAATAAAATAAAATAAATAAAAATCTTATGCTTTATATGGATAAAATAAATAAATAAATAAGACCTTTAAAAATTTTTTGAAAGAAAAAAAAAGTTAAAAGAATAGTGAGGTTATATTAGCAATTACATTTGCAATACTCACCAAGCTAAAGAAACCATAGGACTCCCTACCTTAGGACTGGTTGATGGACTTAAAAAGAACTTGTAAAGCTGAAGGGCAGGACTCACAATGCAATTCAGAGCCTTTGTGATTAGCAATTTCTAACTTTATCGAACTTTCTAACAATAGTCATGGCTTTCTCTCCAAGGGACGTTCTTTCTATTTGGGTAATATTTCCCTCTCAATAGATTAGAAGAACTGAGCACCTATTATCAGTCTTGTGTATAACTGAGAAATACAAGGGATTGAGAAGATTAAGGAATGTGGTTTCTCTCCTTAACCCATTTTTTGTGCGGTAAAGTCAGGACTATTACATTTCTTTAGATCATAAAGCACAGTAATATAAGGAGAAAAAAATGGGATTTAAAAATCTTTGTTTTAAGGCTCAACTTTTTTGCTCACTGTATTCACTCATATTATATGAATTCATTTCTGCATTTATACTCCTCAGATGTATCGTCTCAAAGCCCAAGCACTTTCATTTCTCTCCTAGCTCAACCTCTGATGAAACAATGAACTAAACTCAGGAAACTGCCTTGGCATTTTATTTGGTGTTCTTGAAGGTCATGAGCATTCTGCGCTCTCCTTAACCGATTAGACAGATCATATGCACAATTAATCTCCCCTAATCCCTCCCCTCAGTTAGACCATAGCAGGAAATGCACATCCAACAAGGATAATGCTTTTGTACATCCGAGACTTCTTTCATCTGAGGATCTCAAAGTCCTTGCTACACATGTCAAAAGCTCTCTATCACTCTTTTGAAATGGGTATTACAAGATTAATTTGCAGAAGGGCAAATGCAGGCATAGAAATGTTAAGAGATTTTCTGAAGCGCATACACTAAGGAAAGACAGCAATAACACTCTCAAGTTTGGGGTTCCTTTACCCTGGGGGCATAGAGGACATTTCAATATAGAGGAGGCTTATCTTTTAGGAAATGAGATCTCACTGAACAGAAAATAAATTTCTTTATGTTATCATAGGTCATAGGGTTGAATAAAAGACCTCAGGCTTGATACTTTGCTTTGCCTTTACTTTTAGTCTCATGAGTTTAGTGAGAAAGGCGAGATGGCTTTAGCTGTCTCTAAGGTAAAAGTCTGTGGAAATTATAGTGGTTGATAGCATGTGTCCTTGAACCTTTTTTCTTTTTTTTCTAGTGGACTAACAGATCTTGTGGAGGTCCTCGGAAAAATAAGAGTTATATAGAAGAGTTTTTGCTTGTTTGTTTGCTTTAGTTGTTTAGTGAAGTATTGTGAGGACTATCATATTAAGCCTAATAAAAACCAGAAACTTTTCAAAGTAACACTGACATAAACACAGATAATTCTGCAAGACTGCTTTGAATTCATGTTTGGAACTCAGAACCCATGTTTCCATTGAAACTGTGTAGAAAGGAGATGAGATTTCCAGACCAACCTAGTGAATTTACTATATCAATCATGATGTTGAACTCCTATCCAACTCATTACTGATGAACATTTGTAAGGACTTCCCTGGTGGCTCACATGGTAAAGAATCTGCCTGCAATGTGAGATACCTGGATTTGATCCCTGGGTTGGGATGGCATGGCTACCCTCTCTAGTATTCTTGCCTGGAGAATCCCCATAGACAGAGGAGCCTGGTGGGTTGCAGTCCATGGGATTACAAAGAGTCAGACATGACTAAACAACTAAATACAGCGTATAGTGGTGATTGTTTCATGGAAAATAATATTTTGATATCTAACTTTCTAAAACATTATTCTTTACTAAAGATCTATGGTCAAGGTGACTACAGCAAAGAACGTTAATGAACAATCTTTTCTCTCTACAACCCAAAAATGCTGTTTGCAGGGGAAGGTCAATGACTATGCCCAATTCTGAGCCAGTGATTCCAACATTGTTGGAAAACTGTAGAGCTCTATGGAGAATTTTCTTAGGCAGCTCTAACAATGTTCATGCAAGAAGAGAATGTTGTTTAGAACTTGGAAAATCATGGTGTGGGACAATTCTTCCCATACTAGAGACAAACTTGCTACCTAGACTCCAGGCTTCATAAAGACAGGAGGGAGTTCAGTGATACAATAGACTGCTATATTCTCATATATACAGACACAGAGAACACAGAGAGGAGTTTTAGTAAATGTAAGTTTCTCTTTGATGTATGTTTCTCTACACACTGCTTTTCCAGTGTGCAGCACTCAACATCCCCCAAATATTCTCATTTTTACATTTCACTAATTCCTTGTATAAACCTTGTCAATGCCAAATCCTGAACTCTACCTGAAAACCAGGGATTCTTACCAGCTAAGCCTCCTCAGGCATTCTTTCTCTGACTGAATTATCCATTTCAGCTTCTATGTATTCTCCACCAAACAGAGTCATCTGCAGTAAACACAGCCAGCAATATATCTTAGGTGAAATCAAAGTCACTAAGATGTGTTCGACTCTTTGCAACCTCCTAGACTATACAGTCCATGGAATTCTCCAGGTCAGAATACTGGAGTGGGTAGCCTTTCCCTTCTCCAGAGGATCTTTCCAACCCAGGGATCAAACCCAGGTTTCCTGCATTGCAGGCAAATCCTTTACCACCTGAGCCACAGGGGAAGCCCATATCTTAGGTAAATACACCTTTTGAACACTGAGACCTGGGATGCCTCATTGCTATCTAGAACAACACATAGCTGGGTCAGTTTTTTCTTACTTTGGCCTCATTCCAGGAAGCAGGACTTCTTAGGTGGTGTTAAGATCCTTTTCCCTAACACACAATGATGGAAACACCATACCATGTTCTGAGCTCCCCAGGTACTATTCATGACATGTCTATGATATTTGCTCTCTGCAAGGAACTACACAGTCTTTCTTGAGATTAGTCTGTGTCTTCTGACCAAGGGGAGAAGGGTGGGACAGATATCACAATTATTTCCCACAGATGTTTAGGGGAAGTAGACATAAAAAAATATGCATTATCGTATGTAATGATTAATGATGGTTTTGGTAAAGAATCTGCCTGTAAGGCAGGAGACCCCAGTTCGATTCCTGGGTTGGGAAGATCTGCTGGAGAAGGGATAGGACATCCACTCTAGTATTCTTGGACTTCCCTTGTGGCTCAGGTGGTAAAGAATCTGCATGCTATGTGGGAGAGCTGGGTTCGATCCCTGGCTTAGAAAGATCCCTTGAGAAGGGAAAGGCTACCCACTCCAGTATTCTGACCTAGAGAATTTCATGAACTGTATAGTCCATGAGGTTTCAAAGAGTTGGACATGACTGAGCAACTTTCACCTTTGGTAAAGAAAAATTCCAACCAGTCCATTCTGAGGGAGATCAGCCCTGGGATTTCTTTGGAAGGAGTGATGCTAAAGCTGAAGCNCCATACCATGTTCTGAGCTCCCCAGGTACTATTCATGACATGTCTATGATATTTGCTCTCTGCAAGGAATTATACAGTCTTTCTTGAGATTAGTCTATGTCTTCTGACCAAGGGGAGAAGGATGTGACAGATATCACAATTATTTCCCACAGATGTTTAGGAGAAGTAGACATAAAAAAATATGCATTATCATATGTAATGATTAATGATGGTTCTGGTAAAGAATCTGCCTGTAATGCAGGAGACCCCAGTTCAATTCCTGGGTTGGGAAGATCTGCTGGAGAAGGGATAGGACATCCATTCTAGTATTCTTGGGCTTCCCTTGTGGCTCAGGTGGTAAAGAATCTGCATGCTATGTGGGAGAGCTGGGTTCAATCCCTGGCTTGGAAAGATTCCTTGAGAAGGGAAAGGCTACCCACTCCAGTATTCTGACCTGGAGAATTTCATGAACTGTATAGTCCATGAGGTTTCAAAGAGTTGGACATGACTGAGCGAATTTCACCTTTGGTAAAGAAAAACTCCAACCAGTCCATTCTGAGGGAGATCAGCCCTGGGATTTCTTTGGAAGGAATGATGCTAAAGCTGAAACTCCAGTACTTTGGCCACCTCATGCGAAGAGTTGACTCATTGGGAAAGACTCTGATGCTGGGAGGGGTTGGGGGCAGGAGAAGAAGGGGACAACCGAGGATGAGATGGCTGGATGGCATCACCGACTCGACGGACATGAGTCTGAGTGAACTCTGGGAAATGGTGATGGACGGGGAGGCCTGGAGTGCTGCAATTCTTGCGGTCGCAGAGTGGGACATGACTGAGCAACTGAACTGAACTGAAAGAAAATCTAAGAGAAACAAAGCAAGGGTATTAGAACAGTATATCACTGAAGAACTGTGCTGAAATATTGTTTCATTTGGAGGATAGTAGAAATACATCAGTGGATAAACCAAGAGTTAAATCCTCTGCCTTTTTTTTTTTTTTTTGGTCATCTTTGCTCTTTATAGAGATAATATGCTGCTACTGCTAAGTTGCTTCAGTCATGTCCGACTCTGTGCAACCCCATAGACAGCAGCCCACCAGAGTCCCCTGTCCCCGAGATTCTCCAGGCAAGAACACTGGAGTGGGTTGCCATTTCCTTCTCCAATGAATGAAAGTGAAAAGCGAATGTGAAGTTGCTCAGTCGCTTCCGACTGCCTGTGACCCCATGGACCGCAGCCCACCAGGCTCCGTCCATGGGATTTTCCAGGCAAGAGTACTGCTGTGGGGTGCCATTGCCTTCTCTGATAGAGAAAATATATGAGCTATTCAATGTTAAATCCTAAAATTTTCCAGAAGCCACCCCTTCCCCACTGAAGATTTGACTGATCATGTTTTGTCTGGAAAGGAACCTCCCAAATCAGAACTGAAGATCTACAATATAGGAATCCAGGTGCTTGTTTAAACAGAGTTTATTAATTCACTCTCTTCACAGTAGTTTTATTTTTTAATACTTTGATTGTTTTCAGATTGTCATAACCTAATGCAAAACATGTCACAACCATTACCTGAGTTTCAACTATATGTATATCATCCATCAGCTCATCCATTCCCTGTCTAAAAGTCTTATCACCATAAATTACATTTGAAAACCTAAAGTAGATGTTATTCATCCCTATTATTATTGAACAACGGGAGATGCACATTTTTTTAAATCAAAATACTCACTCTATATTCACTAATGCCTTTGAATATCTTATGGGATATTCAATTGGCAAATTAGTAATGAAGTTTTTTCTAAAAGAAATGATGCCCTTAAAAAAATAATTTCAACACAAACCATTTTGCAGAGGATAAGCATCTCAAATAATGGTCTGATGATCCCTGCACAGCTTGGGGGAGAATCTCTGCCTTTCAATCTATTCATTTTGACTCTTAAATGTGTTTGGAAATACAGCATTATTATTCTACCCGCTGAATTTATAAAAATGCTGCTTTACAGATCTTTAAGGTTACTTGTAAGTCTTATCCAAGGTCATTCCCATCTCTTTTCCACTCATGCTGTCTATTTCTCACTAGCAAGGACCACAGTGTGGGAAAGGCACAGTGGTATCTTATCTTTTAACACTTTCACAATCATTGTCATCACCATCAAGGAAAGCTACTTCTTATCAATTACTTCTTCAATAGAGAACAGAGAAACAAATGCTATGAGGGAATTTTGATCTATTATAGTTAGGACGTTTGTCATATAATATTTAAATTCACCTGGGGATTGGCCTTCTACTCACATACTAGGAGGTGTACTAACATTCAACCTTCAAATTTTGGCACCTCTATTAAGTTTAAAAAAGTTTTGTCAAGATTGCTTTTGATTATTACCCCCAGCTTTCACCCTGTTTATGTGAATACTGAAGTACTTCAATTAATTTTGATATTTACTTAATGCGTGCTTTCAAACACTAGATGTACTTTCTGTTTTGAGTTTGCATGTGCCTTGTTCAATCTATTACATTAATGCCTACCTGACAGAATACCAAAAAGGCAGCACCGAAGTGTGCCCTGCATTCTGTGATAATTAGCACTACTGCCCTCTGNTTGACTTGAGTAAGATTCCTGGGGAGAGGGTTTGAAGCTGAATCCTGATTTTATAGATTATCTAGATGTTTTTAGGACTTTAGAAATACTAGTGTAGGTTGCTTGAGGGATTACAATCTTTTTTTTTTTCCTTTTATAAAGTTGGAGATAACTTACTGTCTACAACTCCTCACACCAAGAGAGAGAAACGTTCCTAAATTTGGTCCATTTTATTAAATACTTAGCTCAGTCGGTAAAGAATCCACCTGCAGTGCAGAAGACATGTGTTCAATAACTGGGTTGGGAAGATCCTCTAGAGAAGGGATAGGATACTCACTTCAGTATTCTTGGGCTTCCCTTGTGGCTCAGGTGGTAAAGAATCCACCTCCAATGAGGGAGACTTGGGTTCAATCCCTGGGTTGAGAAGATCCTCTGGAGAAGAGAAAGGCTACCCACTCCAGTATTCTAGCCCAGAAAATTCCATGGACTGTATAATCCATGGGGTCGCAAAGAGTCGGACACAACTGAGTGACCTTCACTTTTGCTTATTAAGTACAAAAATTTTCAACTTTCATCTTGTGTCAAAGGTAAGCTCTTCCAGGGAGATTTTATATTTACCTGCAATTAGCAATTTTATTTTCATGCTGCAGAAATGTACCAGGGTGGTGACTAAAAATCAAATCTCCTAGATTATAGCACATACTGCTGGAGGACTGGCAGAATGGCTAGGAGGGTGATGTCTGTCACAGAAAAAGAAGCTCAAAGTCTCACTTGGGTGGAATTCTTTTTTCCATATCAATTGCTGTCCAGAGGGATTCCATTTTCTTCTTGAAAATATCTCCTAAATGATAGTGCACATTTTTTTGTGTCTCAGAAAAAGCTATTAGATCATCTTGTTAATGTAATTTTCAACTTCATAATGTAATACAATATGGCTGGTGGGATATTCCTCATATTTTGGCTCAACATGAAACACTAACAGCTGAAAATAAAACTCAAACTAAAACTGATGTGTCAAAACAGGCTTTCTCAGCTGACCCTAAAGGCTGGCACAAATGAGATCTGCCAAATCCTTGGAGTCAGAAAGGTTTGGTATTTTCTAAGCAACTTAGATATAAGAACATGCTGAAATGGCCATTCAGAATTCATAAAAGCAACATTAGAAGACTAATAAAACTAAGAATGTGTGTTTTACTTGCTATGAATTGTGGAGTTGGATTTAATGGCATACATAATATGTGTCCAGACTCTACAGAGGTGAGGATGTGGTAGACACTATGGAACAAAGGGAAAATATAAAGGATGGTTATACTTTACAAAGTTTATAACATAATTAATGAGATACAATATTTATTTGAGTTAACTACAAAACAGTTAATAGTTTTACTGTGTATACCTTGCACATGGCAAAACTCAAAAACATTTTAGGTAAGATTTTAAAACATTTGTGCTTATACATCACCAAGCTATATAGTGTAAAACACCATCAAAATGTATAATAATAATAACAAGCTTCAAAGATAATAATTGTGTTATTGTGTATTTGGAAATTATGTATTTGGAAAGGACATCCTGGAGAAAAAAAGATTTGAGCTTAGGCCTTGGAAACCAAATAAGATAATGATAGCAAAGGCAAACTGATGTGTTGGAACATACAAAGTATGCTAAATGAAATATGCTATTAAAGGACTGAATTCAAGCTCTTTCACTTACTAGCTGGTATGTTATTATCGATTACTATCTGTTTTCCATAGTTTCCTAATCTGTGAAACAATAACAACATTAACAAGGCCCAGGTTGTTGGATTTTTGTGAGTTTTTCATGAAAATGCTTCGAAGACCCAAAACAATCAATATGTATTCCCTTAATTTTGTATTGTCAGTCCACAAGGCACAGGTGTATATGTGTATGCACATAAGCATAGGTATCAAGGAGAGAATAAAGAATCATAATAATGTATTTAAAAAAAAAGTTGCCACTCTGAATTCAGATCATGAGTATCTCTGAAGAAAGAATTCTGATCACTGAAAAATGTGAGCAGACCTAAGCATATTGCAAGGAGAAGAGTTTGGTGGAAGAAAGGGGAGTTGACTTTGAGGGTACAGAGAAAATTGATCTCCCACCTTGGTAGTTCTTGATCACCTGTGAATCCTCCACAATAAATACTGTCATAACGGTCTGTCTCTCTTGAGTTCTGCCTTTTTCTTTTTACCTAGTTCTGCTCCCTGGCGGGTTTGCTGTCTGGCGTTTCCTTTTATAGTGTTATTAGAAAGCTGTGCTCCCTCTTTTTTGTTTCTTGGATGGGCATCTTTTCCTGAACTTGAAAAACAAGTTTTTGCCCATAGTCATGGTAAAATAGATCAAGCAATAGAGGTTGGCTTAAGTCTATATAAAGGGATAAGATATGGTGGAAGAACTTGAAGAGGAAATGAGCATCATTCCTATGGGTCTAACACACATATAAACTGGTTTTTCTTTGTCTAAATTGCAACCATTCTTGTCCTTACAGAGGTAGAGAGTCCTGCAGAGAGAAGGCAGATGGGAGAAAGTACCCACTTTGTGATACAAAACAAAACAGACCCAGCCCCCAGTGCCCCTGCAGACACTGAGGACAAGAGGGGAAGTGATAGGAGAATTCTTTAAAGCTTTTCCTTGTTCTTGTTTTCTCTAGTAGCTAGCTCAATTCATATTTTCTATCCCTTCCTGTCAAAAACATTATTTTTATTTTTTCACTGCATTCTCCTCTCTTTGTCCCAGGCTTTCAATCTGAAATCCATCTAAAACTAAAAAAAAGTAGTTGAGATACTTAGGTTTTCCAGTATCTCTGGCATTTTGGTCCCTCCTTTGCCTTTGTTTTTCTCAGGTTTCACAAGAGAGCCAGTGTGTAAATTTACTTGCAGCTAATCTGTAAGTTCAGTTCAGTTGCTCAGTCGTGTCAGACTCTTTGTAACCCCATGAATCACAGCACACCAGGCCTCTCTGTCCATCACCAACTCCCAGAGTTCACTCAGACTCACAACCATTGAGTCAGTGATGCCACCCAGCCATCTCATCCTCTGTCGTCCCCTTCTCCTCCTGCCCCTAATCCCTCCCAGCATCAGAGGCTTTTCCAATGAATCAACTCTGCATGAGGTGGCCAAAGTACTGGAGCTTCAGCTTTAGCATCATTTCTTCCAAAGAAATCCCAGGGTTGATCTCTTTCAGAATGGACTTGCTGGATCTCCTTGCAGTCCAAGGGACTCTTAATAGTCTTTTCCAACACCACAGTTCAAAAGCATCAATTCTTCGGTGCTCAGCCTTCTTCACAGTCCAACTCTCACATCCATACATGACTACTGGAAAAACCATAGCCTTGACTAGATGGACCTTAGTCGGCAAAGTAATGTCTCTGCTTTTGAATATGCTATCTAGGTTGGTCATAACTTTTCTTCCAAGGAGTAAGGGTCTTTTAATTTCATGGCTGCAGTTACCATCTGCAGTGATTTTGGAACCCCCCAAAATAAATTCTGACACTGTTTCCACTGTTTCCCACCACAATGTAAAACTGTCCCAGGATTGAAATGGGATTACCTATAGTAGGATTCAGAGCTAATGAAGAGATAAACTTAATCTCATGTAAATGAAAGGTTCTCTATGGCTTGGGATTTAAGAAGATGTCTGTCTTATAAAACCCAATTAAAACCAGATACTGTAGATGATTTATGTGGATGTATGGCAAAATCCACCACAGCATTGTAAAGTAAATATCCTCCAATTAAATAAATAAATTAATTAAAACAACAACAACAACAACAAAAACAACAGATACCAGGGATGGGAGCAGACAAGTACCAGGAAAAGAGAACACAGGCTTTCTCAGATTCCGCTTTCATTTTTTTCTAAACTTCCATAGCATTTCTTTTTCACTTTTCTTAGTACTTCTGTTATGGCAGTGTTCATGGATTTCTGTAATCTTCTGGGCCCCCACCCCAAGCCCATCCCCAACTCAACCTGATAGGGATAGAATAGGATAATCAGTTCAAAATTATCACTAGGGAGTTACAAAAAGAGAACTTTAGAGGACTTTAGGAGACCACAGTAAGCTAATGATCACTCAAAAAAGCAATGGGAAAATTTTAAAACAATGAGGGATTGTTTGACTCAAGTTGCTTAACATCAAAGCTAAATAGGCTTGCTAAGCAACAAAACTTGCTTAACCAAAAAAGCATGCAATGCATTAGCCATGCCACAAGACAATAAAACAATAGTTAAAAAAATAAATAATTAAGGCCTGCATCCTGCCTAGTGATGGCAACAAGTTAATGACCCCTAGAACACGTTCTCTGCCCACACAAAAAGCAGTAATTTATGGAAAGGTGACATTTCAAAGTGAATGACTCTCATTATCCTGAGACCTGAAATAATTTTTTAATAGTGCTATGACAGTCCCTGATGAGACATATAGAGTCAAAACTACCTTGCCTAACATGTAGGAGGAGTTAATGATGGAAGACTCAACGAATGTAGAAGAAGGTGATCATTTCCCTCTCTGCTCTTTGCCTTTGATTATGAAAATATAACCCACTGAGTACTCAGGACAGCACAGTGCCCACTTGCCTGCCCACCTTTAAACCTCACAGGTATCCTATTGTAATAAATCACTCCTTATCTAGCCTGAATTTTTTCTGTGTTGAAGAACTGGAGCTCCTTAGAGCCCCTCAAACACGAGCTAATGGTTTCAAACCTGGATGATAACTTTTTTGAAGACAGAGTGTTTGGCAACCAGATTTGTTAACTTTGGTGCACTTAGCACATTGTCTACCACACAGTAGGTTGAAACATTGTGTAAGTGAAGGAATGAATCATAGAAATTCTAGCATAAAGTTAGGAATCAATGCAAGGTGAGGGGAAAATGCTTGAGCAGAAAAGTATTATGTATTGTCTCCTCCCCTAGGATACCTCTTTCTCTACTGCTTGTAACTACAGTATCAGCAGTTTATTTCTGTTCAGGAAACACTTATTATGACAAGCTTTCTAGTAAGTTACAGGAAAACAAAACAAAGAAAAATATGGTTCTTTCCAGAAGGCAGTTACAGTCTACACAGTGCAACAGAAAAAGGGATGTACAAAAGTCCCATAGTGTATAAAACAGGAGAGACTTGTGAACCGCCCTGAGTAATACAGAGGGCATTGTGGTTCATCCCAAGCAATGGTCAAAGAAGAGGGACCACAGAATCATTGTTTTGTCATATGAATATGAATTTTTTGAATCCAAGAATGGATAAATTTGTTCTATGCTGACCAATAGGAACTATGTGTGCCTGTATATCAGTGTGTTTCTATCTGCTTATGCTACAGCTGCTGCTGCTAAATCGCTTCAGTTGTGTCTGACTCTGCGTGATCCCATAGATGGCAGCCCACCAAGCTCCCCCATCCCTGGGATTCTTCAGGCAAGAACACTGGAATGGGTGTCCATTTCCTTCTCCAATGGATGAAAGTGAAAAGTGAAAGTGAAGTAGCTCAGTTATGTCCCACTCTTAGCGACGCCATGGACTGCAGCCTACCAGGCTCCTCCATCCCTGGGATTTTCCAGGCAAGAGTACTGGAGTGGGGTGCCATTGCCTTCTCCACTATCTGCTTATGAATGTGTGTAACTGTGCATGACTGAGTGTATACTTGGGTGAAATGTGTGTTTCCATGCATGTACATGAGTGTAGGTACATGTGAGTCCAAGAATGTATCTGTGCGTGTATGCGTGTGCCTGTGTGTGCATGCATGTATGCCTATGTCACTGTGGGAGGGGATGGCTGCAGGGATGAGATGGTGATTGCACTAAGCAGTGGGCAACCTGCAAGTTTGGAAAGTGAGACTCTCAATGTTGGATTTCACTTGTAGAAATGGTCTGATGAGGATCCCAGAAGTAATGACACTAAACTGGAGGGCAGGAAGCATGAGCAGTAATTCCAATTCTCCTTCATGAAATCAGTGACCTTGGAAAAATCTTCAACCTCTTTGGGCTCCGTGTCCCAATCTATTCAATAAAGGTGTATAGTTAGAAAATGGAAAAGTGATAGCTGAAGCGCAGGACCTATACCGTTCTTTTGGTTGTCAGCATAAAGATCAATACCCATGGTTTATATGGCTTGACCTGGTTAGTGGGAGAGTGTAATCTATCCTGAGCCCCTTGGCAAGTTTGGTTAACATGCCACAACCCTGGTTATCATGCTGCATTCTACTTAGAGATGACAAAGAAAATTTGACTAGAAAAGTGTCTGGAATTCTAGATCCTTGCTGGATGAATTTTAAAGAAAAATATTGTAGAGTAAAATAAACCTAAAACAGCTTTTATCAAAATAGAATTCATTAAAAATTCTCCCAAGAGACTGAATTATACTCTTTCTCTCTCTTATTACTATTATAATAGTTTTCTTTATTGTGATTAGAGGAAAGACGTAGTTAAAGAATAGCTGGGATTTTGAGAATTCTAGAAGCCAAATCCTCAGATAAATGCTTGAGGGAATTGTAGGTATTTAGTTAGGAAAAGAGAAATCTCCGGGGACTGAGAGTTGACTGAGAGTCAACTTCAAAGGTTTTAATGGATTCCAATTCAAGAAAAGGATGTCAGTGTTATTATAGAACACAAGACAAAGAACAGGTACTGGTACTTAGTTGAGCAGTCTCTCCTGCCCTACTTCATGGGCCCTGTGTTCTGCTATGACCCAAGGACTGGCATAGTACTCATTCAGAGCAAGGTGTCATCAAAAATATATTAAATCAGAAAAGTAGATGGCACACAGAGACAGATTTCATTGACTCTAGAGAACAAAAGTTTCGGAGGGTTTTGCTTCAGACTTGACTTTGAATGTATTTCTCTTACTTAATAGTTGTGGCCTTGAGAACTATATTGAACCTTTGAGATTCCTCACCCTCAATTTGGAAATAATGATTATTATTCAAGAGTGTAAAGATTACATACTAAGACACAAATAAGCTTTTGCTGAGTTTGGCACAAGCAAGGACACATAAATGGGCAACTGTTATGGTCATCAATTTATTTGAGTTTTCCCAAAGCCTTCCATGTAAATATGATCATGTCCCTGTACTAATCAGAAAACCAAGGGTCCTTTAGTTTGAGTAAATTGCCTAAAATTATACAAGTAGTAAATGATCAGGTGGGGACATACACCCTCACCTGTCTGATAATAGAACACTTCCCTTTGCAGGAGGGAAACACTTCTTATTAGTAAGTAAGCTCAAGGCACTGTGTCTTACTTTCCTTGTCAGGCATGACACATGTGTAGTCCTTGTCACTCTACCTAACATGATGGAGCGGCCACTTTAGGACGCATCTGATCCGTGATCTGGAGTCAGGATCATGACTTCCTGACTCAATAGCATCTCAAATTGTGGAGCCTCAAAACTGGGATTTGGTGATTATTCCTTTTACTCTTTTGTCCAATTGAATAAAAGGCCAGAACAACAAGCCTTACTGAACTTAATTCCCAAGGCATTTCAAAAATTCTAGTTAGGAATCACCTGACCCTCTCTACCTTCCAGCACACAGTTTTCCTAGAAAGCTCTCTACATGTAAATACATGTATTTACATGTAAAGATCCTCAAAAGGGGAAATTGCAATTCACTTTTCCCAATGACATCTTTTCTCCATAGTAGAATTTATGTAGTTGTACAAGAAGAGGTTTTTATGTAAGAAAATAATGAAGACAAATTTTGAATAATACTTTTTCTTTGCAAATTTATTTGCAGATTTCTAAATTTGACTGAGAACTTTCAAGGCAGACAATGCTTTGACCACTACAAGCTCTGCCTTTTATGCTTTTTCCTTCTCTCTGTTTTCTTTCCTGCACCTTGTACACTCTCTTTTTCTCTCTCTCTCTCAGCCTGAAAATTCTAGTTAGCCTTGGTTTAGGGTACACATCTTGGTTGATCACTGATAACGACACTCTCTGTTCCAAGGTGCTAGAACACTTCCTTTAAAGCAGAGAGTGCACAGACTAACAATTATATTTCAAGCTGCATTTAATGTTGAAGTATGAGACAACAAATTGATCTTAGATTTCTTCAGTCAAGCGTAACCTCACCTCTGACTCTGGCAGAAGCTGCCTTGGTGCCAAAGCAGTAGTTGCAAAACAAATAAAAGGAAAAAAAAAAAAACAAAAAACAAAACTGAGTCTCATCTCTCCTAAAACAAAGGAGAGAGGAAAACCACCATTTTTGTTTTTTCCTGAATTAACAATACCTGTCTTCTTGAAAGGCACACAGTAAGTGAAACATCCCTGGCAAACCACGTCCTCTCAGAAAGGAGAATTCGTAGGGGTGTTTGTATAACCTGGCTCTTTTCATTGCAAGATAGAAAAATTGGTATATTTAAATATCTGCCACCAAAATATCTAGCAAGATACTTATTCAATGTCTAAGAACGGTCTGTAGCTGGCTATTTATTGAATCTCTATATAATAATAGCTCTTGAACATAAAAGGGAAGAGTACCTGGTTCTGAGAAAAGTCAGACACATCACATTATTTCATTAATACTCAGTTTCTTTGAGGTGAGCAAGTTTTATCTTGCTTTATTAGAGACAGAGAGAAATAAACATCTAAGAGAAACTGACAGATCCCAGAGCTATGCAGTTTGTCATTTCTGGAATAGAGAACCAAATCCAAAGGTAAGGAGACTATGTTCTAAAAAAGAAAAGGAAGAACAAGGAGAAAAATAAAGTGAAGGAAAAGAAACATCAAACAGCATTTTCTCTCAAGCTATCGATGAAGCTTTAAACTGTTAAAATATATGAAAATCAGGGGAAATGACTAAGTGACAACAGATTTAAGATATTGAAGTTATATTTCAAATCTTTGTTGTAAAATAGATATGGCTTCGTTAGCAAAGTTTCTATTGTGAGATATTTTCTGAACCTGAAATACTACCTCTAATCCAGAATTAACAATGGAAATATTCATCATTTTATTTTCATTTTTAATATTAAAATAATTTAGAAAGTGGACTAAATAAAAATCCTTTGTCTCTCCTCAAACACCAACATTTCTGAGCCAATTTCATTCTCAGTCACAGAATCAGACCTGTCACCAGAGTTCATGAATTTATGTGAATACTGCAGCCCTTGTAGCCTCAGTTCCCTAAACTGCCTGCTATTCCAGGATTAGCTGCTGTGTGGCGTTAGTCCCCTTCGAATGAGCATGCTCTCGCTTCCTCCAGCTCCAACTCTTCTGCCTTGTTGCTTGAAAATGGTTCTCTTTGCTGTCACTGTAACAAACGGTTCTAATTGCTAGGTTGACTGTTATGGTGGAAATTGCAGCAGTCCGCAGTTGAAGGCTTTTGCTCTGCTTTGGTAATGACACAGAGACCCAAACTGCTCCTTTCCTGAAGGAATGAAGAAGATAGTCTTGAAAAAAACAGTAATAAATAATAAACCATTTTTAAAGCAGAAGAAAACAAACACACTTTCTGAATGGTTATAGTCTAATCTAATTGTAATAAATTTCCCCTCATGAAGGGATGAAAGTTCTTGGGTATGTTTCTGTATATTTTTGATGGTGATGATGGTGGTGGTAGTGTTTGTTTTTGTCTGTGTAGTAATACATGGTAGGCAATGATTTGGAATTGTAAACTTTCCAATTTATTTTCATGGCAATCTGTGAGATGTGTCCCTGGAGGTAGGCAAACAATTGCAGTTTTAGAGCTGAATTGGGCTCTCTCTCCTTTCTTACATTAGAAAGCATGCAATCTCATTTTCAGTAGGATTACAAAATTCCAAATTCTTATAAAGGGCCAGAGGAATATGTGATGGTCTGAGATGGTCCATGTGTTATTGAAGACGCACTCCATGATGGGAGAGGCAAAAATAAGAGAAGTTATTGTCAGATTTTACCACCATGACAGAATTCAGGTTACAAAAGGCAATCCCTAATTTGGGAATTTAATCAGAGAGCAAGCACCAAGGACAGCAGCTGCTGTTACATTAGCTTGGATAAAATTATAGGGCCTATCAATTCTTATGCTTCAGGGCATAAGCTGATCACCAGCTGAGGTCAGGAGAAAATTTCCCCAATGGCAAACTTGCACAGTTATATCCATTATAAGAGATTTAACAACTAGTCCTAAAATATCTGATGTGATTCATTACTAAACAAATACAAACATACAGCATGTACTCACACCAAGCACAAGCGTGGGCATATAAAGAACTAGATGAACATGGAAGTGAGTACTGATCCAAATGCCTGTGTCTGAATGAGGTTATACCAGACCAAAGGCAACCCAGGCCTGTGTCTGAATGTGGTTATACCAGACCAAAGGCAACCCAGTTTCACATTGTCTGTTTTGCCCCTAGATTCCTTTTGTCTCAACTCTGTCAAGTGTACTGGTGTTATTTTTCCAGCATCTTTTCTCATCACATGTTCACATTTGTTTGTGTAAATTCAATCTTTAGAAATAAAGTGGTAGTCAAAGGGCTCTGTATGAGATTTATATTACTATATAACCAATCACTACACATTTAGCAGTTGAAAAACACAAACCTTTTAGTTCACGGTTTCTGTGGGTCACAAGTCTTGATACAGCCTTGCTGGATCCTCTGCTCAGGGTCTTACCAGCCAGAAATTATGGTGTCAGCTGGCACTGTGGTTCTTACCTGAGGCCTGTGGTCCTCTTCTAAGCTTACTGGATATTAGAAAATTCATTCCCTTTGCATGGATATGATTGGGTATGATCTGTTTTCTTGCTAGCCGTCAGTTGACTGGAGATTCTGCTCAGCTCTTAGATGTAACCCATGGTTCCTTGCTAAGTGGCCTCCACAGGCAATTCACAGCAAGGATGTTATCTTTCTTTCAGACCAGTAGGAGTAATCACTTAGATTCCTTCTCCCTCTGTAATTGGCCAGCAGAGAGCTATTTTGTCCTATTTCCAGGTTCTTCCCTCCCTCAAGTAGGAGGTGTTATACAAAGTGTATATAGCAGTGAGTGGGAATTCAGGGATCATCTTAGAATTCTGTCTAAAACAGGGCTGTAGTGAAAATGGGAAAGATCTATAATAATAATATAGGACTTAGTTTGGCTTACTCTATAAGGATTTTTAAAAAGTTATTAGATGGGATTCTTCATTAATCTCGAAGAAGGCAATGGCACCCCACTCTAGTACTCTTGTCTGGAAAATCCCATGGATAGAGGAGCCTGGAAGGCTGCAGTCCATGGGCTCTCTGAGGGTCGGACACGACTGAGTGACTTCGCTTTCACTTTTCACTTTCATGCATTAGAGAAGGAAATGGCAACCCACTCCAGTGTTCTTGCCTGGAGAATCCCAGGGATGGGGGAGCCTGATGGGCTGCCATCTATGGGGTCGCACAGAGTTGGACACTACTGAAGTGACTTAGCAGCAGCAGCAGCAGTCATTAATCTATTCTATTACATCTATTAGCAGCTGTCCACTAGGGAAGAATGTATCCTTGGCAAATTTGCAATTATAACTATATAAATAAAATTTTAGAATGGAAATTAGAGGTCATCTTGTTCAATCGTTTTGTGTGGCAGTTAAAAAAAAAAAAATGAGACTCAACAAAATTAGCTAGTGTGCCTAAATTGGCTCTGTCATTTAAAGCCAGNTCTATTCTATTACATCTATTAGCAGCTGTCCACTAGGGAAGAATGTATCCTTGGCAAATTTGCAATTATAACTATATAAATAAAATTTTAGAATGGAAATTAGAGGTCATCTTGTTCAATCGTTTTGTGTGGCAGTTAAAAAAAAAAAAATGAGACTCAACAAAATTAGCTAGTGTGCCTAAATTGGCTCTGTCATTTAAAGCCAGGATGAGAATATAGTTCTCCAGACTCCTAAATAGATTACACATTGCCTTTAACTCACCACCAGGGTCTTTCCTCACTTTACAGTACTTATGTTTCTGTAGATTCCAAAGTGCCCCCAGATATTTGTGCATTTTCACTCAACAAAACTGCTTCTTTTGAATAATATTCTTACTCACACTAAGGTTTCAGTGACTAATGGCATTGTTTTCTAATTACAATGATAGTAGCATTTTCACAGAAATAAATGCAAATGTGAAAAAGAGAAATGGTAAACTTAAGATAGAATCTCATGGTAGAGAGAGCCAGAAAGGAGAGGTGGGAGAGTGAGTGTGTGTATGTGCATGCCTGTGTACATAATGACTTGTTCTGTTGTTCCCAACAGCAAAATAGATTATTATCTGTTTGGGGTCAATTACTTAATGCATATAAATGAAATGGAAAAGTGACAATATTTTTCCTGCTCATTTAATCATGCAGTGAAGTCTTCCATTTCCTCAAGCTCTTATTATTGTTTAATGGATAACTACCAATTGGAGGTCTTTCCTTATGGCTCAGCAGAAAAGAATCTGCCTGCAATGTAGGAGACAAGGGTCCAGAAGATCCCCTGGAGAAGGAATGGCAACCTACTCCGGTATTCTCAGCTGGGAAACCCCCTGGACAGAGGAGCCTGGCAGGCTACAGTCAGTCCATGGGGTTGCAAAAGAGTCAGACACAACTTAGCAACTAAAGAACAACAAATCAATTTGGGAAGGAGATGATTCATTAAGGCTCTTAGGCTGTGAACAACTAGAAAGGCAGGAAGTACTCTAGTTAGAGAATCTTGGGATCAACAAACAAAATGCTAAAATCTATCCTACTTTTAGTAGAGGTGATAAAGTCCAGGGCAATCCTCCCAGTTTCAACATTAAGACGGATTCTCACACAATGCTCTCTCTTTTCTGAATGAGAGTCTTGATTAAATAGGCATCTGCCAGTGATTGAGACTGGAAGGAGGCAATGTTAGAGGCTGCCTTTGTAAAAGGCAGCACTGAAGATAGACTTCCTCAAGATTGTTTTCATTAAACAGGTGGATGTCAGGTGTTTATTTCTCTTATTTCAGCTTAGATCACCATCCACATTTTAATCATTGTTGCTGATGGATGATAATAAGAGGAAACATGATACCTAAAACTCTCTACTAAGAAACATACTTCTCTGATTTGGGTGGTACTGTCAAGATGCCTGCAAGCTTCATCCAGTTAGTTTCTTAAATACGTGCTTTCTTCCGAGTGAAATATATCACAGCCTTAAGATAAGTGCGCAACAAACTTTGTTATGTGTTCAGCATGAATTTGTCATCATATTAGACAGGAAAAGGCTGTCATCTTCATTTGAGTTATGAAGAAATATTTTCATATTTTCTACAGAATGCCAATATCTTAAGTAAAATGTTATCTCAAACTGAGGATGAACCATTAGCTCATCCAGCATTTACACCACCCTGTACTTTCAAGCAACATTTTGATTTCACTGTAATGAAAAACGCTTCTGCAGAAATGCCATCCTCTTAGTTCTATCATCTGGTNCTCGATGGACATGAGTTTGAGTGAACTCCGGGAGTTGGTGATGGACAAGGAGGCCTGGCGTGCTGCAATCCATGGGGTCGCAAAGAGTTGGACTCGACTGAGCGACTGAACTGAACTGAACTGAAATGATATAGTTCCTTGCCTGTAAGGAGGTATTTCTCACTGAATGAAAAGTGTGTCCTCAGTGAGGTAGCTACCAGAATGACTCAAGAAGAAAAAGACTGTTTTTAGTTTGGGAATAGAAACCAGTCATGAATACAAGAGGGTAAGGTGCTAAGGTTTACATTTTAAAGGGCACTGGCTCCAGAACAAACAGACATCTGGACAGAGAGGTGGAACTCCTATTTATTGATATATAAACATGGACCCAAAGCAATGAAGGAGTTAATGAGAGATGAAATATCAAACATGATCAAAGATGCAAAGCCAAACATGATCAAAGATGCAAGGCCAATTCATGATTTACCTGAGTGCTTTTTCTAAATTTGTGATTTCCAAGGAGGGAGGTTACTATTCTGAATTCACCAACACAATGTTGTGGGCACCACCCTGAAGAGTCCCTTCCTTATATCGCTTTCTCTCAAGGCGGAACTCTGGTTGCCATATGCAGCTCCGTTCACACTTGGGAGTGTCTCTGTCGTGTTGTTTGCTGCCTCTGATCAATTCCCAGCTGCCTGCAAGTCTAGACCCTTTCTCCAGCCTGGTCTCCCTATGGGAGGCAGTTCTCTGGTAAAGCCTGACTCCACATCATAACCTAAACCCCATCTCCCTTTTGCCTTCCAGTTCCTAACATGTACCTGATACTGCCAGGTTTTTTTTTACCTTTGTGCCTGATTGCATTCCATTGTCCATTGTCACCACTCTTGAAAGATTTGAAGGTGCAGTTAAATTCATGAGTTTGCTATCCAGCCCTCTTCAATAACCCTGATGTCTTACGTGTTTCAGGCTATTACTGTAGCCACTGAGCAAGGTCAAAGCATAGGAAATCTCGTCTCCTCTTTCTTATTTTTAGCTTTTACTTCCTCAGAACTTACATTCATTTAGTACTTGAGTTTCATCCTATTTTTTTGCGATGTTCGCTATGCCTAAAACACTATGATGGTTCTACTAAGTACCCAATAAATGCTCAATGAATTGACTTATATTTTAGTCCCTAAAGGCTATGTTCTCTAGCATCACAGCATGTCTTGAAATTGTATTTTAAGACATGCTATAAACTCGAAGACTCAAGTTATAGAGATATAGTAAATCAAAGATGAAACTCAAATCATGATAAGATTATGTAATTTTTGCCAACTAGAACTGTAAAGATAGAAAGAATGTGTGATGTCAACCACCCTAAACCCAACTCCCCTTTAAAGTGAAAGTTATAATGCAGAGTGAGTCACATATGTCATTTAGAATAGAAAACAGACTCCTGAGTCTCCTTCATGAGTCCTACTCCAGTGTCCTACTGATTGAGTCGATGACATGCTGTTATCTATAGGCTGCCCCTTACGTGTTATATTATATTTGGTATATACAATACTTGTCCTATTTACCTCTCAGGATATATCCTTGGGGCTTCCCAGGTGGCATGGTGTTAAAAAAATTTTCCTACCAATGAAGAGATGTAGGAAACTGGGATTCAATCTCTGGGTCAGGAAGATCCCCTGGAGTAGGAAATGACAATCCACTTCAGTATTTTGCCTGGGAAATCCTATGGACAGTGGAGCCTGGTGAGCTATAGTGCATGGGGCCACAGAGAGTCAGATACAATTGAGCACCTGAGCATACACAACCTGTTTTTAACTTTCCTGATAAAGAAGCATCGGATACTTTTGCCCAAAGTATCTCTCCAGCCAATAATGTAACCAAAGGTAACTTACTTGCATATGACACTCCTTCATTGATTAACGAAAATTTGTTTTAAACCAGACACTGTGTCAGGTGTATAGAATACTAAGCAAAAGTGACAGCCTGTCTCTGTCATTGAGAAGATTTTTGGTCCAATCAGAAGGGGGTCAAACAGAAATGTGAATCAGAGGCCCAGACTTCCGTGAGATTGTGGAAAGGATATTTAAGTAGAAATGATACATCCTGGGCCAAGTAATTACTGGAAGCAGAGACTGGAGGTTAAGCATTCTTCAGTGTGTACTCATCATAAGCAAAGCTTCAAAGACTAAAATGAGTGGCTTGGGAATTTAGATTCTGGCCTGGAGAATTCCATGGACTGTATAGTCCATGGAGTTGCAAAGAGTCAGACACAATTTAATGACTTTCACTTTCACTTTTCACTTGAGAATTTGGAAGTGAATTTAGTTAATGTATTAGACTGGGAGACAGAGAGGTAAGGAGTAGGCCTTGGGAAGTTTTATGGCCAATGTCCTTTCATTTTAACCTTAAAATTGTACGCTATGGAAACAGAGCAGTGATATAATTATATTCATATTAAGAAAGACTTTTAATGTCAGTGTAAATGAAGGTAATATCAAAAGAAAATTCAGAGCGCTTTAATGGTTATGAATATTTTATTGGTTGAGTACAAACAGTTCACAAACAGGTAGACTTCAAACTGAAAGTAGTTATAAGCACAGCTTTCAGCAGTTACAGCTTACTTTATAAAGCATGATAGAGGGTGTACATTCTTTTTTACTATGAATGGCTATAAGAAACTTATATTTATTTTCCCTGTATAAGCTTACTTAGTAGCTTATTGGCCAGGATAAGGTGATGCAGACAAGAAGAGAACTGAACATTTATTTAAGGTCAGAGTCAACATTTTGGGGAAATCATGTCAGTTTTAGATTTAGGTTACATAACTAATATTGCTTGGTCTAAGGGAATATTCAAGCCATGGCCTCCATTCTGATTACTCTCCAAAGTAAATATGGGCTCTACAAAAGAAAAGAAGAACCTGCAATCTCTTACAGAAGTACAAGTGAGATAGCGTGAATTTCTGAATCAATGAAATGAAGATAAGAGGATAAAATGCCAAAAGTCTATCACAATAAAATTTTATCAGACCAAAGGGACTGGGAGACTGATTTGTGTTACAATGAACAGTAGTAGAGAGGAACACAGAAATAGGAGCAAGTTAGAGGATAGAAGTCATCAGTTCATTTTGAACTTACGGGTTTTGATGTGCCATGACAGGCTTCCAGGAGGAGGTTGGATGTCAGAACCTGGAACTCAGGGAAAAGGACAAGGCTGGAAAGATAGACATCTGTGCCTTCCATATGGAAATGATGACACATTGAATCACCATGACACTGGCTTTTCCCCAACATTAATCAGAGACACATTTTTGGATAAAACAGGGTGTGTTTTGGTGGAATCCCACCATGCACAGTGTACTTCTTTCTGATCCTAGCCTCTTACCCTTGTCCTCAACTCTATCCCAATTCCCATCCACTTACTCTTCCTAATACATCTTTTTCCAAACAAAAGTTATTAGAAAGTTCACGTGTAACTCAGCTCCCTATCCATTTCCCCTTTAGGACCTTGGAAGATTTAAAAATGTTCAAAAAAAAACAAAAAAAAGAGAGAGAGAATAAAGCTCTAATGATACAACCACAAAATAAATTAGTCCCCTAGTAGCTTAATGTGGGTAATAGTAGCCGTGAAGAATGAGATCTGGACAGTGGAATATACCCATCATAATCACACTGAAAAAAAAAAGTGAAGTCATTCAGTCNATATTCAAAAAAAACAAAAAAAAGAGAGAGAGAATAAAGCTCTAATGATACAACCACAAAATAAATTAGTCCCCTAGTAGCTTAATGTGGGTAATAGTAGCCGTGAAGAATGAGATCTGGACAGTGGAATATACCCATCATAATCACACTGAAAAAAAAAAGTGAAGTCATTCAGTCGTGCCCGATTCTTTGTGACCCCATGGAAAGTAGCCTGCACCAAGCTCCTCCGTCCATGGGATTTTCCAGGAAAGAGTACTGAAGTGGGTTGCCATTGCCTTCTCCAGGGAATCTTCCTGGTCCAGGGATCGAACCCAGGTCTCCCACATTGTAGACAGATACTTTACCATCTGAGCCACCAGGGAAGTGATCTCAAATCATAGATGCATCAGAGGAATAGCTGATGCTTCTACAGCACTCACTATATACCAGAAACTGTTCTGGCCACTTAACAATCACAAAATCATTAGGTCCTCTATTTTTTCAACTTACAGATGAGGATCCTGAGTTACAAAACAGTTGAGTTGAACGTGGCTTGCAAGTGTAGGAAATACAACTCAGCCCTAGAGAGGCTGACTCCACATTCTGTCTCCAATTGTTCCTAAAATGAATGGATTAACTAATTAATATCATTCACTAAGGTTAAGTAGTGTTATATAGAAAAATAGAGGAGCTAGCTCAGTGTTTCTTGAGTTGCAAATCATTTAACAATTGTACTTTTGGTTCATAAATTCATTAAAGACATTTTGGCATTGGGGGAGACCAGGAGAAGAAATTCAAATTCTTCAGAGAAGAAATCATTATATTCAAATAACTTGTAAATGTATTGTGATAAACAAAGTGAGGCAGTAAGGACTGAGTGAAACATTACCTTGCTATTCACGACAGAGGACAATATAGAAAAAAGCATTAGCTTGGAACTCAACCAGCAACTGTTGATTTTTTTTCCTTTTCGTCTTCATCTTTTTTTTTTTAATCCAAATATTGTGGAATAACCTGGACCAAATTAGTTGAAATCTCAGAGATTCTTGATTTATTCATCTGTAAAATAGAAACAGTATTACCTAATTCACATGAAAACTCTAGTTCATAGCTTAGGAAATATACAATTTCCTATAAATACCTGCTATCACTATCATTCATGTTAACTTAATCAAAGAACTAAGAGAAACAAAATGTAATCTGTCAGATTAAAATCATATAATCGTACACATTTTGTTTTACCATCAGAACTTCCCTGGCCAAAACTTAGGGTAGGCATATTATTTGACAAATGAGGCAACTGAGGTTCAGAGAGATTAAATTAATATCTTAAAGTCTCAAAGCTATCAGTTTGAAAACTACTGCCTTAGGTTTCTGCAATATGGGTCTAAACCGTTATTTCTTCTATCTTTTGTTAAACTGCAACATTACTTCCTCAAACCTAAGTTGTTTGACAGTCACCCTTAGAGTTATTGGCCAGTTAGGACAGCCCATAAGAGTAAAATTTCTGGAACAACCATGTCAAGAACCACAACTATCTGCCCTTCCATTTCCTAAGTGCCACATTTACAAGTCCATTTCCATGAAAATGCATGATTTAGTTCTTGCTTAGAAGGTAGACTGAAAGTCAGGCCTGCAGTCAAGCAGCAGAAAGCTGCCCACTGTCTTAGCAGTTTGCCTACAGCAGATGGATTTGTCTTGATGTCTCCTCTATCAAGTATTGACTCATCCCAACTGTGATTAGTTGTGAAGTTTAAGATTAGAGCCCAAGGAGGTATGGGCCAGCATCCAAGTTGGAACTGGACCTGATTCCTCTGTCCTCTAGAAGCAACCACCTGAGACATCCTTGCAGCCCACCAACAGCCCATCCCATGCCACACCTGCAGGGTCCACACCTCAGCTTCCAGAAGATTACCACTAAAAGCCAAAACCACACAGCTCCATTTCCTCAGGCAGAGACAGTGAACACTTTCAAGCTGCTTTCAGCCTCCCAAATAAGTGAAATGTTTGACATGAAAGCATATGTTTTTTGGCAACTTTGTTTAATCCACATTTTAAAGGGAAAATTGAAACTCCTCAAGGTGTGAAAAAGATTACTGTAACGTTTCAGTATCTGGTGGAAAGCAGATCGTGTTCCCTCCTCCTTCTGTTCTCTCTTCTCTTCCTTCATGTGCAGATATTTGCTTTACAAAAGCTGCCATCAAAATGAATCTTTTAATTAAGAATCTGAGCCACCTAACTGCAGAACAGAGAGAAATATCAAATTACACAGGATGTAGGAGCCATCTGTAAGAGGATATGGCATGTCTGTCCTGGAGATACTTTACCCCTCCTCCCGGAAGTTGCATGTGGGATCTTAAATCGACGGTTTAGGGATTCGAAAATTTGATTTCTGCAGAAGTTAAATTTCTTACTACAAGATGACATCTTACTACAGGAGGAAAGTTATCTTGCCAAGATCTGCTTATCTTTTTAGAGAATGTAGAGTCTAATCAACAGCTGGCTTCAGAAACCATTTTTCCAGAAGTTCTGATTGGACTAGTTATAAAGACTTATATATTTGGACTCTGATTCATTCAAAAAGTCCATAGAGACATCTCTTGTATAAGACAGGTCTGGAAGGGCCCAGAGATGCAGACCAGGCCTCCAAGACTGGAAGAGTGAAGGGGAGCCGAGAGGGAAATGACTCCATGCATTGGTCTCACATGCTCCATTTTACTGACCCCAATAAAGACCTTGGCTGACAGCAAGGACAAAGCTAGTGCTGGAGATCTATGGCCAGTTTTCGTACTCAGTTTCTTCTGCTTTGAAATTCAAACCCTAGAATGTTTCCACTAAATATAGCTAAAAACCTATTGGTTCTGAAAATATTGTGTTCAGAATAAATCATGAAACTGTTATTTGATTTATTTTAGAATTAAAAAATAATTTGGGAAGCATCAGGATGATTCAAGTGGTGACATAAGAAAATGGATTTGGAGCCAGATGTTGTAGATTCAAATCTGAGTCTACTTGCCCACACGCACATTTATATGACCTTAAAGTGAAAGTGAAAGTGAAGTCGTGTCTGACTCTTTGAGACCCTGTGGAAGGAAGCCTAACAAGCTCTCCATCTATAGGAATTTCTGGAAATAGGTTGGAGTAGGTCGCCATTTCCTTCTCCTTATATGACCTTAAGCAAGTTATTAAACTACATTTCAACATTTTTTAAATAGATATAATAATAATGAAATTTCCACATACTAATATTGTAAAGACAAAAATAATGAATATAGGTAAAGCAGTCAGAATGTGAAAGAAATAAATGAATAGTAAACTTTAGCTAATTCTGTTATTATTGTTTTATTTAAAGGTTTCAAGCTGGGTTTTATTTTGCATTTTTATTGTGGCAAAATGTACATAACATAAAATTCATCATTTTAACAATTTTTAAGTGTATATTTCAGTGGCATTAAGTAAATTCAGTGTTGTACAGCCATAATCACTGATACGTCTCCTATATTTGTGTGTTTGGAGGTTAATGCTTTATCATACATATGACTTGCAAATATTGTAGTCCATTCAATGGATTATGTTTTCACTTGATAATATCCTTTTATGAACAAAAGTATTAATGTTATTAATATCAAGTGATCTGTTTTCCCCTTTGTTGTCTGTAACTTTGGTATCCTATCCAAGAAATCATTGCCAAACCCAATGTTATGAATTGGTTCCCTGTTTTCTTCTAAGAGTTTTCCAGTTTAGGTTTTACATTTAGGTCTTTGAGGCATTTTGAGCTATTTTTCTAAGGGATTCCCTGATACTTCAGTTGGTAAAGAATCTACCTGCAATGCTGGAGACCCTGGTTTGATTCCTGGGTTGGGAAGATCCACTGGAGAAGGGAAATGCTACCACTTCAGTATTCTTGCCTGGAGAATTCCGTGAACTGTATAGTCCATGGGGTTGCAAAGAGTCGGATGTGACTGAGCAAATGTTTGATATGCTGTTAGGTGATGGTCCAATGTCATTCTTTTGCTTATTTGAACATCCAGTTATTCCAGTGCCATAAATTGAAAATACAGTCCTTTCCCCATTGAAAGGTTTTAGCATCATCACCAGAAATCAACTAACCATATGTCTGAGTTTCTTTCTGGGCCCTTTAGTCTATTCCATTAGTATCTATGTCTGTCCTGATGCCAGTACCACATTGTTCAGATTGCTATAGCTTTGCAGGAACTTTCACATTCAGGTAGCAAAATGTCTTCAGCTTTTTCTACTTTTTCAAGATTGTTTTGGCTATTTAGAATCCCTTGAGATTCCATATGAACTTCAGGATCGATTTCTTTTTTTAACCTAACAACAACAACAAAAAGGCTGTTAGAAATTTGATAGAGTTTGCATTAAGTTTGTAGACCATTTTGGACAGAAGTGTCATCTTAACATTATTAAGTCTCCCAATTCGTAAACACAGTGTGTTTTCTCATTTGTTTATGGTTTAATTTCCTTCAATGATGTTTTTATAGTTTTCAATATATAAGCTTAACCTCTTTAGTTAAAACTTATTCTAAGTATTTTATTCATTTTTATTCCATTATTAAAGAAAACTTGCTTTTATGACTTAGTTCAATTGATATTAGCAACAACATTTCTGTGAGTTTAAGAGTCAATTTTGTCTTCATATTAAGACTGATGAAGATATGCAAGTAAAATCAAAGGGCTGGTGTGTAAGATTCTGATTCTGATTTCAGGCTTGGACCATACTCCTGTGCCAGATCTGTAAGCAGCATGAAATGGAGACAGGAATTCCTTTACTCCTGGCTTCATGAATCTGGTATGTGGGTCAAATTGGGAGATTCCTTTGGGAGCTCCTTGGAAATTCTCAAGACTGCTGTCTCCACCTACTCAATCTTCCTGACAGTTTGTATTTCATGCAGTAGATCCAGTTGATACTGTAGATGTTTATCTCAATATTAGGATGAAAGCAAGGTCATAAACAATTGATTTGTAAAGCTCTGCCAGAAAAGTGGATATGACTTGGTGATGGAAACTGAATTTGTCTTCATTCATAGTAACTATATCTCAAATATTGTAACCATGGGAAAACAAGATTGACTTATTTATTTAGTATCTTATAAGTTTATTTGTGTCATTCTTTGGTTGATGTGTGACCTTATAAAGTTTGAAGATTAATGAGATATATATATATATATATATATATATATATTAAAGATAGCTAACTTACCTGCAAATGAATTGATTGTATCTTCTTTAGAAATGGACCACCTGACTGTAGGAAGTGATTTTTGTGCCTATTTTTCTCCACTATGACACTAATGGCATTTTTAAGAATTGTTAATTTGTATGTTGCTGAATAAAAAGACAATTTCAGATACAATGATTCTTAGTTATATAATTAAATAATCATCTACTTATATTTGTGATAAAGCATATTCTTGTAAGTAAAATTGTTATTAATCATTTCAAATTATTTCATTTAGTTTCTGAAATAACTTGTTTCAACACATCTGAAATGATAGATTCTTTAACATTTCTTGGTGAAGCTGTAACAAATTACTATCAAGTTAGTGGCTTAAAAAGAGCATGATTTTAACATCTTAGATTTTTGGAGGTCAGAAGTCTGCAATGAGTCTCATTGGCCTAGAATCAGTGTCAGCAGGGCTGTGTTTCTTTCTGGAGGCTCCAGAGAAGAGCGTTTTCTTGCATTTTTCTAGCTTCTAGAGGCTGCTCACATCCCTTGGCTTGTGTTTCTCTCTCTTCATAAGTCAGGTCCTTCTCAAGCTGCCACCCCTCTGGCTCTCTCTTGCATTCTTCTTCCACTTGTAAAGACCCTTGGTATTACATTGGGCCTACTCTGATAATCCAGGAAAACCTCCCTATCTCAAGGTCAACTGTTAGCAAACATAAATCTATGTANACATCCCTTGGCTTGTGTTTCTCTCTCTTCATAAGTCAGGTCCTTCTCAAGCTGCCACCCCTCTGGCTCTCTCTTGCATTCTTCTTCCACTTGTAAAGACCCTTGGTATTACATTGGGCCTACTCTGATAATCCAGGAAAACCTCCCTATCTCAAGGTCAACTGTTAGCAAACATAAATCTATGTAATTGTAGTCTCCTTTGTCATGTAATCTAATAATAATAATAGGTTCCAGGATTAGAATATGGACATCTTCTTTTTCTGCCTACTACAGTCATTAAACATATATGTATATATATATATTTACATTTTATAGCTAGAAAGAGTCTTTCCCAAATTTCTTCATTTATGAAAAATAAGGGCTGAGAGAATGAAAGTGACTTGCCCAATCCTGTCCTCCTCGATGTCTTCCATCCCCAGTAAATATTGTCTCTGAAATGTATCAGTCAGGTTGCCATTCATTTTCCAGCCTCTTCAACAGCAGAATCTCATCTGTTATAAAGAACCAATTGCAACTATGATTTTTCTTTTTCAATTTCTATCATGTATAAACACATACCTATCACATTGCATAACACTTGATATTCCCACTGATAATTTTTTAAATGCTCAACAACAACAACAACAAAAGAGAAAGTAGTTCAAAAGGAATCAAAATCAGGAGTATTCTATCAACACAAGGACTTGTCCTAAGATATGTGACTATCAAAAGTGGTTATCTTTTTATCAGTTCTTAATAGAAATGGGCAACCTCCCACTAATAAGGAAACTCCAGTTCTATTGGTCTCCAATCTGAGCAGCTTTTAATCAGGAAAACAACATGTCAGAAAAAAGGGGGTATGTCTAGATTGATATACTCTTTCTCTATGAGTGCATAACAAGAAGGAAGTAGGAACAACAGAAGATGCGTGAAGCATTCTAACCTTGCCCATTCACAGTAACAAAAAATATTCCTCCCTTCCCTTTGAAGTCTCCCTTTTATTTGCTATTTTTCAACTCTAGTGTTCAGGAAGAGACATGTTGATTCTGACAAATGACAGTAATTACAAAATCTACAAATCATGCATAGAAATAGACACTTTGTTGTAACTCACTTTTCCCTCATTGCAGATTGTGTGAAGGACTCAAATATATATTGAAAGAAAATTTAAAAGACTACAAAAATTAAATTCTAATTACATTATTTTCTTCTCAAGTTGTAAGTAATTGAAAGATGAAAAATATGTTCTTTATGTGGATGCATTATTTTAGAATATGAGGTCAGATAGGACTCTCCAGTAAAATGAAATATGTAGAAAATATGAATCACTTTGAAAGTTAGGGCACCTGGACAACATGAATCTCCTTTATCAAAATTATACAATTGGCAAGGAGGCAGAAGCCATGGTTGATAATATCACAGTGAAACCAGTGGGAAGTGTTTAAGCAGGCATATAGAGAGCGTAAATATAACTACATGCTTAACTTTGTGAAAACCAAAATGATAGAATATTAAAGTTGGAAAGGAATTTAGAGTATATTAAATACAGTTATCATATTTTATAATTTAAGAATTTGAAGATCTCCCAAGTCAAATGACTTATATGATATTTTGAATTTAGCTTATGCTGGAGCATGCATGTATATTACGAAAAGATTTAAATACTGTTTATCATATGACTACCACAAAAATAGCACGTGCTAACACATTTCATTCATTTCATTCAAAGCACATTGAATGATTTTCTGCTAACTTCCAGCCTATGCTAAATTCTGGGCTAAGCTGAAGACCATGCCCTTGTCCTGAATGAATTTAAAATCTAACTCAAGAAACAAAATATATTTACAGTAGAGGTAATCTAAGGCAGTTGATAGTGAAAAGCATAGTGTACTTTCTTAGTTCAGAACTTAATTTTACTCACCAAGAATATTTAATTATCTTCATAATTGGACCCTCTGACCTCATCTTTCCCAGCATCTTCAGAATTATCTTCATAAAATTTGTATCTGATCAAGTTTTACCCAGTTAGTAGCTGTGCATGCTCTCCAGAACTTTCTAGACTCAATTCCTTAGCATGCTTCCAGTCCTTTCATACTCTGCTTGCTACAGCATACGTCATCCTACGTTCCATGCACTCCTGCCTAACCATCTTGCACCACCCAAGTTCCCTGCACAGGTCATGCCATGTCGTTCTTCCGATTGTCTATGTTAATTACAGAGCTGAATCTTCAGGTTAACAAAAGAAGTTGGAGAAATCTTTTTCATGTCTTTCCTTTAGCTTTTGAAACTTGGAGATGGTATTTTTGTATGATCTCTAAGGGTCCTTCACACATAAACATTCAAGGACCCTGTGATGAAGATCGTGACAATTGCAAGGATTCAGTACACAGGACATTTCAATGGTATGATTAGTTGAGCAGACCTCATATAGGATGTAAATATCAACAGTGAAAGAATAAATCAGGAAATGTGTCACATGATTACTTCTTTTTTCAAAGGTGATTTTAACATGGTCGAGAAATGGTCCTCAGGGCGTCCCTGAGGCTTAGTGGTAAAGAATCTGCTTGAGATACAGGAGACAAAGGAGACATGGGTCCGAACCCTGGTTTGAGATGATCCCTGGAGAAGAGCATGGCAACCCACCCCAGTATTCTTGCTGGGAAATCCCACAGACAGGGGAACCTGCTGGGCTATGGCCTATGGGGTTGGACAGGGTCAGATATGATTAGAGTGACTGAACACACACACAGAAATGGTCTTCACACACTCCAGAAGATTAAAAGCAGTGACATTATACCTTTACTCTTTCCTTGAACTGTCAGAGTCTGCCTGTCTGGCTCTATTGTGACACTTGCCAACATGCCAATAATGTCCCCAAATTTTATCCAAGGTACCACAAAGGCCACCAGGTAGGAAAGGTACCAGAAAGTATAATCTAAGATTCCCTTATTGGGCTCACAATTCCCATAGTATCCTCTGTCTCAAGGTTTCCAAAATCACAGACCTTTTCCTGGTCAATCTGCTACTTTCAAGTCCCACCTTCCAAGTACTCCTCTTTCCTTGTTTTCTTTCCAGGAAAAATGCTTTTATAAAGCAATACTTGGCACTAGCTTTCTTTGGTGAATAAAACTTTGTACATAATTCCTCTGAATCCTGCAGTATACTGTAATCAGTTTATTCAACCTACCAGACAGAATCTACTTAGCTATACATGAGTATCAATTGTTGATTTATGAATGCTTCGGTCATCATTTATGCACTTGGGCTTTATCATCTCCAATGGAGTAACAAACCACTCTAAGTGACAGTCTACTATTTAAAATTCCACACCTTCCATCTGATTACCCCATTAATCATTATCCTCCCCAGGTTATAGAGATTTTTAAGGTAATTAAATATCTCCCAACAGTTCTAGGACTTTGGCCATGGACTTTTAGTCTCACTTGTGCTGTGAACTTTGTAAGAAGTAGTTGTCTAAATTCTGCAATGCAGTGAGAGCAGATGTCAATCAACTTAACCAGTGCAACCTCAGTGGGAAAAGAATTACACTTATAATTATAGGGGATGTACAAATTATTGGCTCTGCACATTCCTCATGGTGTAAAACTCTTCATGTAGTTTACGTCTCTTCTTCTTTTGTGAAGCATTCTTTTTCTTGGGAAATTCATGGCTCAGACAGTAAAACATCTGCCTGCACTATGGGAGATCCAGGTTTGATCCCTGGATCGGGAAGATACCCTGGAGAAGGAATGGCAACCCATTCCAGTACTCCTGCCTAGAAAATTCCATGGATGGAAGAACCTGGTGGGTTACAGTCCATGGGGTCTCAAAGAGTCAGACACGACTGAGTGACTTCACATTTTTTCTTCATGAATTTCCATGGTTTCAACTTTCATTGAAAGTTAATGACCCTTACATGTCTATACACATTCTACAGAAATCAAAAATGTACAAGTTAAAGCCATACCCTTTATCTTCCCTTCTACTCCTTTCCCTTTGCCATCACCATTCACTGAATCTCAAAAAACAAAGGATCATTACTTTGAAATTTTTCTCAGTCAAGCATGGATCTCTCCTTTCTCTATATTTTGTTTGCTTGGATCTTAGTCGACTTGTGGTGATTAAGAAACATAAATCTGGAGTCAAATGGCCTGGTACCACTTTTCTCAATTCATTTAAGTCCCTGGGTTCACATCTTCCTTGTTTATGAAACACAGATAACAATATTTATTTTATAATATTGTCTTGGTAATATATTAATGTATTTATTAGGCTTTCAGAATGGGACAGAGGGGAAGTAGTGGCACATTTTATTTTCTTGGGCTCCAAAATCACTGTGGATGATGACTGAAGCCATGAAATTAGAAGACCCTTGCTTCTTGGAAGGAAGGCTATGACAAACCTAGACAGTGTATTAAAATGCAAAGACATCACTTTGCTGACAAAGATCTGTATAGTCAAAGCTATTATTTATCTTTCCAGTAGTCAAGTATGGATGTGCGAGTTGGACCATAAAGAGGGCTGAACTTCAAAGAATTGATGCTTCTGAATTGTGATGCTGGAGAAGACTTGAGAGTCCCTTGGAGAGCAAGGAGATCAAACCAGTCAATCCTAAGGGAAATCAACCCTGAATAGTCATTAGAAGGATTCTGAAGCTGAAGCTCCAACACTTTGGCTCCAATACTCCTTCTGAATACTTTGGCCACCAATGCTAACAGCTGACTCATTGGAAAAGATCCTGATGCTGAGAAAGATTGAAGGCAGGAGGTGAACAGGGCAACAGAGAATCACATAGTAGGATGGCATCACTGATTCCATCAGAGTTTGGGCAAACTCTGGAGGTGGTGAGGGACAGGGAGGCCTGGCATGCTGCAGTTCATGGGGTCATGAAGAGTCAGACACAACTTAGTGACTGAACAGGAGCAACAATAATAGCATGTCACATAGAAATCACTCAATAAGCTTCATTGGTTACTAGTAACTCCCTGAAATGCTTCTTGTGAAAGTGATGTTAAGGGACCAGACCAGAGGCATGACAGGCTCGACAGGCTATATCAGGCCTAAGTTTTGGGCTCTTGCAAATCTGAGTCATAATTCTAGGAAACCCCACCCTGGGAAAGTCCTGCTCCACCAACCTCGAGCCAATCAGGATTGGGATTTTGATTCAAACCAAGCCAAAGAGATTTTGTGATTTGAAAATCCCACGTGTGCGTTTGGCTTAGCCAATCATTATACGCCAGCTATGAGGTTGCAGAGACATAGAACCTCCCATATAAAAGCAGTTGTAAACCAGAGCTTGGGGCTCTCGTCAAGACTCCACTGCATTGGATGAGACCTGAGCCCTAGCTTGAGCTAGCAATAAAATCCATTTATGCTTTTGCATTACTGTGGATGTCTGATTCTCTCAGTTTTGGGGATTTGGACTTCGGGCATAACAGTGAAATGAAAGTTACTCAGTCATCCCCACCTCTGCGACCCGATAGACTGTAGCCTGCTAGGCTCCACTGTCCATGGAATTCTCCCAGCCAGAATATTGGAGTTGGTAGCTATTCCCTTCTCCAGGCGATCTTCCCAACCCAGGGATCAAACCCAGTTCTCCTGCATTGCAGGAGGAGTATTTACTATCTGAGCCAACAGAGAACCACAAGCATACTGGAGTAGGTAGCCTATCTCTTTTCCAGTGGATCTTCCCAACCCAGGAATTACATCGGGGTCTCTTGCATTGCAGGTCGATTCTTTACCAACTGAGCTACCAAGGAAGCAAAATGCTTCCTAGACTCTCTAAATGTGGTTTCTTCTGTGCAAATAATCAACCAGACTAAGGGTGGTACTGAATTTCTAAAACATGGATGTAATCAGCAGCCTCCTCCCCCTACTCAATCCTGCTGTGCATTTCTCAATATGATGGGGTTCTCAGTGCTTTATCCTAAATATCTGACATGCTGATATTAACACTCCATTCACTGTTCCAGAACATGCCCTGTTCTTCCATACCTGGCACTTTGTTCATGCTAAAATTTACACCTGAATTATTTCTATAGCCCTTTCTTTGACTCTAACAGCTATCAAGATAGTTGGGTCTTTGCTATTCATGGTGTGACCCTGAGGCCACACCTGAGTTTATGTTCAAAAGATAACCCATGAATGGCTTCTACAGAGTTTCAGGATTGTGACTGACCATGCTGAACAAACCAGCCGTGTTATTAGAGTGTTGGGGCTTTAATCCATGTGACATCAACCCAAATTTTCAACCTCTAAAGAAGGAAATATAGTTGAAATTTGAGTTTAGTCACATGGCCAATTATTAAATCAATCATGCCTACGTAAGGCAATATCGATAAAGATTCTGGATGCTAAATCTTAGGTGGGCATCCGGATTTGTGAGCACAGAGATATGTTACAAGAGAGATGTGCCCTGATTCTTTGTCAAGAGGACATGAAAGCTCCATATTCAAGTCCAACCTTGATCTCATTGTATGTGTGACTTCTTTTGGCTTGTTCTTATTTTATCCTTTATGATAAAATTATTATCATAAGTAGTAGCATTTTTCTGAGTTCTATGAATTCTACTATTGAGTTATCAAACCCAGGGTGGAGGTGGGAACTGCCAAGTTTGTAGCCAGTTGATCAAAATTTGGGTGGCCTAAGAATTTCAGAGTATTTAATCAGTGTCTGAATTGAAGGCAGACTCATGAGGGTCAGTGCTCTTAATTTGTGAAGCCTAAATTAGCTCCAGATAATAAGTGTCAAATTTGCAATAAGATGACGAGCTCTGGAAAAATCAGAATAAGCTTTTTTAAGAGATACAGTAACTGAAGAAAAGATAGTTTAGGTAACTTGAGTTCAGTTGAATTTAGTCACTCAGTTGTGTCTGACTCTTTGTGACCCCATGGACTGCAGCATGCCAGGTTTCCCTGTCCATCACCAACTCCCGGAGCTTGCTCAAACTTATGTCCATCAAGTTGGTGATGCCATCCAACCATCTCATCTTCTGCTGTCCCCTTCTCCTCCTGCCCTCAATGTTTCCCAGTATCAGGGTCTTTCCCAATAAGTCAGTTCTTTGCATTAGGTGGTAACTTACCAGAAATCAAACAAAAAATATAAGTGAATTAGTTCTAAACTTTAATTCCATTGCTCTAGCACTACACTGCACTCTCAGTCAATAGTGTATGTTAACTTTATGGAAGTCAAGGGCAGGGATATACAATATTTTCTTAACTTTTGTCTCCTGCAGTGAGCAGTATATGCTTAGACAGATACCGTGAATAATAAATATAAGCATTTTTAAGTTCATGAGCTTGTTAGTTAAATATTTTTCACATACAGATTCCTTGCAACGACTGGAGTTGCATTCAGGTTGAGAGGACACATGTAAGTTGAAGAGGGAGTAAGAGGAAATGGGTATAAGTCACTGGCAAATATGGGAGTAGCCAAGCCCCTATTTAAAAAAAAAAATCAATTTTCTGGTGGACTGAAATACATTCAATAATAGTCTGTGAGGTTGTCTTCCTATATGATTCATCTTGTTTGTATTGAGGTGTTGAGACTATATGTGGCCTGTTTGCTGTGAAAGGTATGCAAGTCCATAACGTGGTGCATCTACTCTGAAAAATGACCATTCATGCCAACCTGAGCTTGACTATCTCCATCTAGGCTGTGCACTGAGGGACTCACCCTCATAAGTTGGATGACCCTGAAATGAGATACCTACCTGTTCTCCAAAGAGATCTGAACTATCTTCAGGTAGACTTGATATTGGTCCCGTTTGCCATTTGGATTTGATCAGAACAGATCAGGTAGAAGTGAGAGAAGTCTTTGCCATCCAATAAACAGGGACTGTCTCCTTGAAATATATGATCTCTACTGCATCTATTCCTATGATGCTCTGATAAGAATGTCATTTGAATTCATACAACCATTTTACACTTAGAGATGGAAAGAGCACCCCTGAGAAATTAGCTTCCAAAGAAATCTGTCTCAAGCAATTTCTTTGTTTCCCCCCTTTTCCTATAGACTTCCTCAGATGCATATTTTTCTCTATTAATCTCAAATTTGTGCAAATTAGCAGTATAATGATGTACAGGCTGAACAATAGAATAATTCCTTTTATTTCAATCATGTGTTTTCCTAATTCATGGCCTAGTTACCAAGGACCCATAATCTACAATCCTGGCATTTCTTTTTAGTTCTATGAGCCAAAATCCATCATTTTTTAATATTTTCAAGACAAGGAATCTGAAAGGTTTATTTTAATCATTAATCAGTCCCCTCCAATTAAGCTCAATTATACCCTATAACCATTGCTATAATTATTGATTGATTAATCTTTCAACTATTAATTAAAAGTCAATTAAACTTTTTTCTGATGTTATTTAAGCTAAAATATAATTATTATGTAATTTCCCTAGTATAAGCAACATGTCTTCTGAGCCTTATGGTACAGTCATAGTCTACTAATTATGAATCACTCACTAGCAGGATCTGAAAATTCTGAGGAGTGAGATCATCTCCTTCATGTCCACTTCTTATATACATATGCATATGTGTGGACACAGTCAAGCTCATGGATAAAAAGGTTGAGAAGAGTAGGCAATGCAGGCTAGCTAATTTCGTACATCTAATAGGCTGGAATCAGGACAGGGATAGAACAAGAAAAGATAAGTCACAAGATATTCATATTTCCATGTGGCACTCCACCTCCCAACCTCGCCCATGTATCAACACAGGAAAGAGGCAAATTCCAGCTGTATGAAGCTGCCAGTGTGGGCTTTGTAGAAAGCTGGGTTTGCTGGTTTGGTGGAAAAACTGACAGGGAGTTGGGAAGAAGAATAACATCTAATCAGTAAAAATCATAATCTGAAGACTTGGAATTCTTCATCACTTTTACTCCTCTCAGACACCCTAAGGGAATAATTATGTCCATTTTATAGACGAGGAAATATAATCAGAGATGGAATTACTTTGAAATCATACATATCAATCTCATAATTTGTCATAATGTTCTCCCTGCTCTAGGAGATGTGGTGGGTAAAACAGAACCAAAATACTTGTTTAACAGAAGAGAACACTTTAGAATAATAAAAATGGGGTTTATATATCAGGAACTCTATTGAGAGAGAGCTTGGGACCTAGGACAAGTGACATGAACACTTGAAATCTAGAGTTCCTAATCCGTATGTTAGGAATAAAACATACTTGCTAGATTTTTTTTTTCTTTAAGATATATGACAATGCAACAACTGAAATTAAAGGCTTTTCACCAATACTCCATATTATTTGCTACTTAATGTATCCCTTCTCTAGAGTTATTAGATATTGTCTTTAATCCAAGTTCTGCTGCTGCTAACTGCTGTCTGCCCCTGTTGGAAGCTACCCTTCACTCACATACCTTACACTGCATCTCTGCATGCTGGTTCTTGTAGAATGGTAATAGTTGCAATGATCTTAGAAATCCCACAGACCAAACCTGTGCCATGATGAGGACACCAAGGCCCAGAGAGGGTTAAAGCCTTGAATGTGGATGGGCTGCTAATTACTGACAGAATCAAGTCTCTAGACTCTCAGTTCAGAGAACTCTTTCCACCACCACTCTACATTGTCCCTCAAGCTAACATTTGCCCTACATTTTGTACAGGGTTGTCATGAGGATCAAATATGATTAAATATGGGAAAGTGCTTTAAAAAGTGAAAAATTATGCACAAGAGCAAAGCATTACTATTAATGGGCTCTTTACTGGGCTTCTTTGGATAAAAATGAAGTGTTATTTAAAGTGGCTTTAAAAAATGTTTAACTGTGCACTATTATGAATGCGTGTGATTACATTTTGCAATATAACTGACAGGACTTGAAGAGGGTCCAGTGATGCGAATTTCACCTGTGTCATGTGAAATTCTACAAAGAGTAGGATTCTTTTCTGACATGATGATTCCAGAGCAAATGGCTTGCTTGAGAGGTGATCCCAGGGAACTCTTTTAAGCAAATGGAGAAGTAAGGCAGGAATGGAGAAAAACCAGTAAATGATGAGGTATTAAGCATATTTGAGGGGTGGATTGAGAATAGTAGATGCAGATCATTACATATAGAATGGGTGAACAACAAGGTCCTATTGTATAGTACATGGAGCTGTATTCAATATCCTCAGATAAACCATAATGGAAAAGACTGTAAGGTTTATCTCAGGACATTGATTATATATATGTGTACACACACACACACACACATATATATAATGTATAACTGAATCACTTTTCTGTACAGCAGAAATTGACATAATATTATAAATCAACACTTTTTCAATTAAAGCAAATTTAAAAAGAAGTATGTTATTACTTTAGGAAGCTGGCTCATCATCAGCCTGGAAATACTGGGAGTCAATTTAAAGAGTCTGTCAGAGGTATTCCATGCAAGGTTATAACCAGAGTATTTATTCACATATTCCCATCAGCCCTTTCTTAAGGATGTCACACAAGAAGTATTAAGTCACATATACCTGGTTCACAGCACTGAGTGGGCACTTGCAAGGAAGAGAAAGCCCTGAATCAAATAGTTGCTGGTGCCTTTCATTCACATCTGGTCAGCTTACTTGGAAATCATGAAGTGCTGAGGTGACAGGAGCCCTAGGTACCAACATCTTTTATGCTCATGACCCCTTAGGAGAAACTGAGCTCTTTGTTTCAATATGTTAGCAATCTCATCCATATGTACTTTGTTCTTATCTAGGTCAAGTCAAAGAAGGACTGTGTAATGGTCATTACTTGAAAATTACATTGATAAATGGCCCAGGATTGCATTGGGGTCATGAGGATTGCATCTGTTGTTTCCTATGCCTCATATTCTAGGTGTTTCCTGAGCAAGTACTATGTCTTCCAGGGCGAATTGATGGGACTAAAATAATAAGTTGGGAAATTAGATGCTGCATTGCCACCAGCAGACTTTTAAGTTCCCTTTCCTGTGGATACCCTCCAGCTGTCAGCTTTAGTAGAACTGCCAGCCAGGGTTATCTCCCTCTGCTGAATCCCCTCATTGTTTCTTTTCAACATTTATATCCCTTGCTCTTTGGCTTTCAGTTAACTCATAACAGAATAACAAAATGTGAATTTTACATATGCAAAGATGTAACTGTTAGGTGAGAGTTTGTAGTATTTCTCTTTCCAGAAGTCTGTTAATTTTTACAGTGGATTAGCATAGGTCTGAAAAATGATCTCAAAAATTTAAGTCACAAAGTCTGAAGATACTAGCTACTCTGTCTACATCTAAAATACTTTTGAAGAGCCATAGAGGAATGTGGTCTAGAGAGCTTTTTCCAAGGTAACCAATTATGAAAACCACAGGGATCACAGAGAGTCAAACAATTCACTTCACCTGGAATTTTGGTTGGCTATTGATGAGCTGAACCCTGAAGAATCAGTTCAGTATCGCTTCCTAATTCAGCCTGCTGATGCCACCCCTCACTTAGAATTCATTTTTGCCAAACATCTTCATATACAGCATGCACTTTCCATTTTATTTTCTATTACTGCATAAGGGGTACTCTTACCCCCACAGCCAGATTACAAGTTGCTTGAGGATAAGAACTGTATTTTGTTTATTGTAAATAGTATCAAGCCTTCAAAATCTGTGAAACTCAGGTTGGAGGTGGATATTCACACACCTTAGCTCTTTTGCTCTTAGCAGTACATTGTGAGGCACCTTTTTTTTAGGCTAATTTGACTGGCTGAAAAATCAGTTTCAGGAAGATGAAAAGACAACTTCACCATTGCCATCTCCTTCTCTTTATGATGCCCAGTATGCCTCAAGTATACAAGTTGTGGACCAGAACATGGCAATCAGTCTTCTATCACAGAGAGCACATGCCGTGTTCTCTGTATTACACAAGTATCATGTGACTTCTTGTAGCAAGGATGTGTGCTAGAATCAGAAATTCTGAGCCTGAGACATTGCTCTGCTACTTATCAGCTCCCTGTAAGTCAGATCTTCCATTTCACTGCCTGTAAAGTGAGCGGATGCTGGCTCTACCCCTCTCATAAAGTTTATAGGTGCAAATAAAATAATGAATGTGGAAACACTTACCATAGTTAAGCACTTGGCACAGCTGTTATGACCATGAACTTTGGAATCAGACATGGGGTTAAATACCTGCCCATCACTAGAATTTGCCCAAACTTGAGCAAATTACTTGCTTTCTCATTGTTTCTTCTTCTTTTTATTTTTTTTTAAAACAAAAGAATAAGTCATCTTATCAGAGATGTTTTGATGATTAAACAAGATCATTTTTTAAAAGGCCCCATGACACATTAAATATTGATAATTTTTAGCTGTTTGGATTTTGTGCTATTGTTGTGGTCATTATTACTATATATTTCCAAGAAAATATATATTCCATGATTATAGATATTAATGTTAATATAATTGAAAATACTATGTAGGCTTTAAAGACTCAGGAATTGGCATCTTAAACTGGTCTTTGAATTATTTAATTATAACACCAGTGCAATGCAGCTTCTTCAATTGTAAATAGCAAAATCCTGTGCCCATAAGTGTTAAATGAGACAATGTATGTAAGTACATAGGAAAACATCTGGCAATTCATTGATATTGAAAACCTGGATCATCTTTTCTTCTTATACTTTAGATACAGGGATGATTTTAAGTGCTTTGACAATTTTAGGATATCATTACTGAGATTCTTTTATGAAATTTTACAGTTTTCCTAATATGTTTCCTCAAACAGGTAAATATGTGTACTTTAACAAATATTAGCATCAAAGACCATGGAACACACCTATTTGATAGATACAAAGGTATTAAAGAAAATTACCCTGTATGTCCCATTTTTCAAAGTAATGGAGAAGGGGTAACTATCTGATAAGTAGGAGTTGGAAGAATGTAATCAATGGTAAATTTCTATTATGGCAGATGAACAGAAAGTACCTTGATATATGATCCCTCACTAGGCAGTGCTACAGCTGGTTGGATGGCATCACCGACTCAATGAACATGACTTAGGCTCCAGGAGTCAGTGATGGACAGGGAGGCCTAGCGTGCTGCAGTTTATGGGGTCACAAAGAGCTGGACACGACTAAGTGACTGAACTGAATAGCTGAGGTAGTGCTGCAAAGCTCATGACAGATTTTGGACAGTATTTAAAGTGCTTGTTAATGGCTAAAAAATATGGTCTACTTTATTGTAAGAGTGGCAGAGATCAATAATGGGCAGAAAATTCCAATCATCAAATAAGCAGATAAAACTTCCAATATCCAAGACTTAAGTGGACCTCTCTTGAGCAGCAGCCTCTTCAAAGTAGGAGACTTCTAGCCTTTCAATCACTCAGCTGGAATCTGAAGGAAGACAGCAGGATCAGGAATTGTCAGACCCTGTTTTAGGATTCATTCTTAGTTCAGAAAAGCGAGTTGAGGAACCTTGCTAAGGGATGCCACTTCTGTGTTTTCCTAACAATGCTGACTTGATTTTTCATTCATTGTGCTATTTACCTCTAGAGCTCTATTTGCCTCCCATATATCCAGAATCTCTTGCAAATAACCTGTTGCATCCAAGTGGCTTTTTTATATTACTGAAGCTTGCATATGTTATCATGTTGTCTAGAAAACTTTCTAAATAGTTTTATAAGCTTCCCTGCTTTTTAGAGAAAAGAAAACAGAAGAGAATAAAATCAACATTGTTCACTATTGTTTTTGAAACAGCATAGTCTCATGTCTTGGGCACTTGAAAACTGTCAGTTGCACATTTAGAGTCACATCTTTCAACAACATCCCTTTTATTTTTGTCCACACACTCCTCTCATGGAGACACAGGTTTTGTGGGCTTATTCATAAGTTGATGGAAATATGCATGCATGCGTGTATGCTAAGTCACTTCAGTCAGATCCATGGGATTCTTCTTGCTAGCTTCCAGGAGATCTTCCCAACCCAGAGATCAAACCCATATCTCTTATATCTCCTGCATTGACAAGCAGGTTCTTTACCACTAGCACCACCTGGGAAGCCCATTATTGTATGTATATATATTTATATAAAATTGATTATATCTACAGTTTTTTATTATTCATATATATTTTATGTATAGGATAACATTTTGAAGGAAAAAGTCATGGCTTTCATGTGTGAGCATCTCGTCAATTACTTTGTGAACATAGAGCCTGTTTGACGGCTTCATAATAAAGCCTTTTTTCTCGGAATGTTAGCTTTTGAGACATCTCTTTTTGACATAAGAGCTTTCATGACTCACATGGAAATCCACACAGAAAACCTCAAATCCATATTTATAGGCTGAATCATTGCAAAAAGTGAGACATATTGGTCTATAGGAAAATATGAAATCGGTGGATCCCCAGCTTAGTCACTTATTATTGAATTAGTGTGCTGCTAGTCCTTTCTGCACCGGTTTCAGTCCTTGATTCCTTTTATTTTGCCTCATAACAACTCTCATTGTGTGTTCAACTTTAATAACTCAGAGTGTTCCTTTCTTGATACTCAGAGTTTGGACCACACATTGAATTCATGTCTTAGTTGGCATCAATTTCTTCCAAAGGATTGAATGCATGGCTGTATTCTAGATTCTCTTTCCACTAGTGAACCTCTCTGATTCTGATTATCTGATGTGCTATGCTAAGTCACTTCAGTCATGTCTGAGTCTTTGAGACCCTATGGACTGTAGCCTCCCAGGCTCCTCTGTCCATGGGGATTCTCCAGGCAAGAACACTGGAGTTGCCACGCCCTGCTCCAGTGGATCGAACCTGTGTCTCTTATGTTTGTTGCATTGACAGCTGGATTTTTTGTCACTAGGATTCTTTATCACCTGGGAAGTCCAGTCCTGATTATACATCTGTTTATATGTCTACGTGATACCACTCACCAAACTTTTCCAAATTATTTCCTCCATATACATGCTGAAATATTTTCTCATTTATTGCCTTATACCTGTCTGATGTTGAGGCCTAACTGCTTGAGTTTCGTTGTTTGGCTATTGACACCTTTCTTTTTCTGTGCTTCTATTCTGGCAAATGTTCCTAGTTGTCTTTTTGGCCCAGGTCACCAATGAATATCTGGTACTGCTTCTTCCTCCCTTCAGTCCTTGCTTTCACCAATTAAAGACTAAAATTTTGATAGATAGAATATTGATAGTTTTATTTTTTCTGACTTGATATATTCAAATGTCAGTGCTAAATCCAGCTATGTTAACACTGTAACATAAGAAAGTACAGTGGTTTAAATGCTTAGGGGTTCTCGCTGTGTCCTTCTTCCTTGTCTCAGCATTCTTCTTTCCTTCTTTAGAGGCAAAGACATTTCACCTCACTACCCAGCCTACCCCCTGCCATGCTCAGCAGAGCATACATCTCTAATCCAAGCTTTTGTTTCTGCAAAAGATAACTTCCCTCATAAAGAACAAGTGGGTGGAAAACTCATGAACAATTCAGAAGATACTAGGTAAACAGCATACAATAGCCTCAAGCAGACATCCAAGTCTAGTGAAAGGGGAAATGTTTTGAATGTAATTTTCTCTCTCTCTCTCTCTCTCTCACACACACACACACAGACTTTTTCCATTGCTTTTTTTTCCCTTCAAAACGTTTGATGTACATAATTTTAAGATCAAATATTCTCTACAGCTTGAAATTTTACCATAAGATATTTATACTTAACTAATAACTCATCTCTACTGGTTTCTTGCATTTCTCCTTTTTTTCCCTAGAGGAAATGTGCAATTGAAGCATCCTAGGAAGTTTCTCTAGGGCACAATAATCCGTCTAGTGGAAAAGAACCATTCTGGCCCAGGAGAGGAATTCTTCCCCATCTCCAGCATAAATAAGAATATGATTTTTCTCCGTAGGTCGTGACAAACCTTAGTCACAGTCTGCCCATATGGCTGTTTGATGTCATAACACCAGAGAGAGGTCTAGGCAAAAAATAATGTAGGAAAAACCTTTTTCAGTGTTCTCTGCTTCATTTACTTGAATTCTGACCCCACTGATAACTCAATAGTCCCTTACCCACCAATCACCTACCATCAATACAAACCTGAAACATACACACTAGTATGGTTAAAAGAGGGCTTTCTTATCCATCCCTAGATTCATCCATTCAAGTAAATAATATGAGTACCTACTGTATATTCTTCTATATACTCTGTTTGCAAAGAAAAATAAAATAGTTTTGTATCCAAGGGATTCCATGAGTGATTTTTAAAAAAAATTAGATATTGGATAAACTAAATTATAGAAAAAGTTAATGAATTAATAAGTTGCTGCTTTCAATGCTGTCTGTATTTTAAAAAATGGATTGCAAATGTTTACTTTGAAAGAACATGAAATTATTAGACTTCCAGAAAACAAATGCAGAGGAATGGAAATAGGCCCCTGGACTTCGTCATGCATTTAAATTTGCATCTCTTGACAACCAGTGGTAGGGCCTTCTTTATATATTTTGTAAGTTGTCAGATAGGTTTTTCTTTCCTTCGTTTAATAATACATTCAAAAATCAGTTTCAGATACATCAAATCAATCAGTGCACTAGCATTTGATACCAACCCCATTGTAGACACTGTGCAAGTCCTTCTGGTGGACTGAGTGGAGTGAGGAGCTCTAGGGTGTACCTCCAGCAATACTGCTATTTTTATCTATGCCAAACACAGTGCTAAGTTCTTCATGTCTGTTACCTCACTGAATAATATCAATAAGGCAATTTTTTTCTTCACATTTTACAATAAAGAAAATTGAAAATTGGAGACATTAGCAACAGAGTGATGGAAAGCAGTGTTAAAGATTGCCTAAGCTCTTCAGTTCAATTCAGTCGCTCAGTCATGTCTGACTCTTTGCTAACCTATGCACTGTAGCACACTGCAACCTAAATTGTTACATGGAAAAACTAAAATCTGAACCCATATATACTTGACTCGGCAAGCTGACTGTTAACCTTTGTATCAAATTTACCTCAATATAATTAAAACCTGATGGGAGATACATCATATGCAAAAGAAAAAAGTAGCCAACAAAACAGGGTATGATTAATGCACTGTGATTGATTTGTATAATTTATGGCTTGAGTTTCATTAGTCATGATTACATTTTTTGTTCTCTCTTGTTTTACAACATTTCCTAAAATTTCAGACTCCTAATAAGTATTTGTTGACTCAATTCATTATATAATATTGTGAATTGTGTATAAAATATTGGCCAGAGCTTTTTATTTCTGCTCATATTGGATGTGGGATCTGGTAGGAGAAGAGTTGGAATGCCTGTGATTCTTAGTTCAAAGTAGAATGGCACTTCCCACTATCTTTCAACGTTCAGAGAGCCAAACGACCTCAGCTGTGGAAAATGCAGAATCATCTCAAATAACAGGAGTGATTCCAGCTTTGACTTCTCTCAAAGATCAAACTCGTCTTCAGAAAGGAAGACTTATCACAACTCTGAATATACCCCTGTATTGGCAACAGGATCAAATACCAGGGGACTGTTTTGTTTATATCTGTTTGAAAAGAAGAATCAAAGGGCTAATTACTTTGCACATAGATCAAGAAAGATTTTGAGCTACTACTTAGAACACAGTCATAAGTAAAGTGGTGGTTCAAGAAGAGGTGCAACAACCTTGAACTAGTGTGTGTGTGCTAAGTTGCTTCAGTCGTGTCTGACTCTTTGTGACCCTATGAAGTGTAGCCCACCAAGCTCCTCTGTTCACAGGATATTTGAGGAAGAATCCTAGAGTGGGTTGCCATGCTCTTCTTCAGGGAATCTTCTTGACCCAGGAATTGAACCTGGGTCTCCTGCACTGGCAGGCAGATTCTTCACCACTGAGCCACCTGGGAAGCCCTCCTTTAACTAGAATCCTCCTTAATTGCAAGGTCATCTCTTATGCTCTTTTTTTTTTTTTTTTTTTAAGACTCTGACTATACTTGAAGTTTCTGTATCTATGCTTTTTCAATGATTGTACCTGTCAGTTTTGTAAACTGACCAGATTCATGCTTTTAAAACAAACTTATTACAACAATATTGCTATTCAAAAAAGAATTTGGTGAAACTGTTGAGAAAGATAATGTAGTTTCTAGTCTCTTGGTTATACTGTTAAATCATACAGATGGATAACTAGATCTAAACTCTGTNGAGAGAGAGAGAGAGAAAGAAAGAGCCCTTTGGCTCTTTTTTATATGTTTTTTTTTTCTTCCACCTGGGCCTTTCCTATGCGAATTGTGCTTATTTAGGAGTGTTGTTCTACCTGAAGTCCTCACTCTGGTCCTCAGATCTTCCTTTGACCTTCTTCTGTTTTATTTTCGTAAGCTTTTCCCTTCCTTGTCTTTTAGCCATTCCCATTTTGGACTCCGTTTCCCTATTCTAACTACTTAACACTCTGATAATTCCAGACAATATTATAATTAGAAGATTCAGCAAATTTTAGCACTTGGGAATGGGAGTTAAGAACAGGCAAACTTTTTTTCATACACCTGTAGTCTTAGAGGGAAATGGAAGAGCAGAAAGGGAAATCAGAATGAAAGCACATCACAGAGTGAAAATTTAGATAAGAAAGATTTTCATAGACCAGGTTGTTTGGAGGTAGGAAAGGTCAGGTTGAAACTCTAGGACTCAGTCTCAGGGATTTCCAGGGTATATTGGAAATCAGGCAAATTTTGGATAGCAGTGACATCTATCAGCCTCACTAGCATTCTGCGAGTGGATATGTTCTCCTGGTCCTGAGTTACTACTTTATCCCCACGATTATAATTTTAGCAGCNCTCTAGGACTCAGTCTCAGGGATTTCCAGGGTATATTGGAAATCAGGCAAATTTTGGATAGCAGTGACATCTATCAGCCTCACTAGCATTCTGCGAGTGGATATGTTCTCCTGGTCCTGAGTTACTACTTTATCCCCACGATTACAATTTTAGCAGCCATGCTACATGATCCCGCCAGCTGGACATTGTTCAGTCTCTCTTATGTGGACAGCCAACTACACATGAGCTAACCTTTATAAAAGGTAAAGGTCAGCTAAAGGACAGGAGGTAGGTACTCAGGAGACCCTTATTCATTGCTTGAGGATAACATGCACTTTACACAGTTTCCTTTGAATCTGCTTTGCCCAGCAACTCACAGCTGAGATTCTCAAAGGTATTTTCCACCTCTAGGCACTCTCCTGCACCAGACCCTGAGTTAATTAGTCCTAAGCAGGAGGGGAATTAATCCGGTGTTACATCCGTGCATTGCTTTCCTTACCTTCCAATCTAGAGAGTAACAGGTAGGAAGGTAAGGTGTCCCCAAGTGGAGGAAACAGGCTGCAAGTGTCATATTTTCTCTCTCTTTTAAGCGGCAGGAGGAAACAAACTACAAGTGTCAGACATTTTTTGAGGAGGTTTTTTTTTAAAACTTCATGTTGTCATGATGATACCTGGTTCCACCTGAACTCAACTTTTCTCAAACTTTGAGCTAACCAATGTATCTTTCTTATGACAATGCTTTTCTTAAGCTATGTTAATGAACTATGTATTTACCTTAGGCTCTGTCTGTCTTCAAGTTAGTTCTGCTTAAGATAGAGAAAGGATAATGGCTCAGCAAACCAGTGTGTTTTACTCATGGAAATGTTCTCTTAAACTATGCTAATGAAACTATGTATTTGCTTGGAAACCTGCCTTTCTTCACGATTCACAACAATTGTTTTATGGGATGACTCACCTTGGCCAATGCTACCTCAAAATGCATGTGATGGGTGAGGAGCCTGGTGCCACTCTCTGAGTTTTGAGACATGTCCTTTCTCTAATTAGCAGCTTGCTAATATATATATATAACTTCAAGCTAAAAACTAGCATGGGGAGATTCTTTCTGTCCCCTTCTGATGTCTATGTCAGAAGCTTTCTCTATCTTTTTTGTACTTTAATAATAACTTATTACACAAAAGCTCTGAGTGATCAAGCCTCATCACTGGCCCCAGATTGAATTCCTCTTCCCTGGAGGCCAAGAATCCCAGAGTTGTTCATAGTGACAACCTTTCACAGTCAAGAGAAGCATAAGCTAAAGTTATTCATCTAGATCTAGGACTTAGGCTCCAACCAAGCATGGATACCAACCCCCACCAATAATTTTTTCTTCTCAAAGTACCTAACACTAATATTGACCATGAATCCACCTGACCTTCCTTGTCCTCAGCCCATAAACTCCCTCTTGGCTCATTTCCCTAAAATTGGATTTCTGTTACCTTGGAATTCTAAGCAGCTATTTTGTCAGGTTTTCTAGTGCTATGTTATAATAACAATTGTACACTGAGATTAAAATTTTCATTTAAGTGCACAGCATTGTTCCTCTTAGGACTTTATTCTACTGTGAATGGAGAATATTTTCTTCCAGAGCCCAGGAATAGTGTTCTCCTGCCCAGGGAGAGAGGTCCTAATAATTATGACTTTTCTCCCCAGTCCCAGTATTGAACACACTCTCCCCTTTTTAAAGCCCAGCATCCCACCTTAAACTTTGACTCTGATGATTATCTGAATTTTGACAAGCTCTTTCAAGGAGCTGATTCCCTTAATAGTCCCAGCCCCCTTCACACACTTTCCTCCAACAGCTGTAAATGAAGTGAAAAGAAGAATATCTCTGCTGACAGAGACAAAGAGTGGGCTGTGTTCTCTTGCACACAATCCTGAGAGGGTCTCCCACAGTTACAACTTGTACCTGGCTTTGGAGAGCTTACAGTCTAGCTGAGACATAACTAAATTTGAAACAATAGGCCACCTTACATTCATAAATATGAGAGAGTTCTAATAGGATTGTAAGTGTATGAGACTGGAAATGTTTGGAGGGTTTGTAGAAACTGCATTAATGGTGATGACTTCATTATTTAAAGCCAGACACTGTTGAATGTTACACCTGTAAGGAAGATGCTATTTTACAGATGAAACAGAGACTTAAAAGTTAACTAATTTCCCAAGATCACACAGCCAATTGGACTTAAGTATCAAAATTTTGCCATTTTCTGTAAAACTACACCCTCCAAGCTCTTATGAAGGGGAAAAAAAAAAGTATAACAAAAATCTTAATGCTGAAATTGAAGAAGGATACAATTTGAATTGTTTGATAGCATGAACAAAAGGAATATGATTGGAACCCATATGGCTTTGTCAATGTTAATCAATCACTTGTGCCAGTCAATTTTCATTCAAATGGAAGAAACCAGCATGTGATTTATTGAGCATTCCTACTAATTCTATTAGGACTCTAATGGTGAGTACTACCTGGCTACTGCAGCAGGAATCTGGAAGCTCACGGGCACCAGTTCTCAGTAAAATGCAGCCCTGGATGATTGGGAAAGAAAGACAGACCCATTCAGAGTGGAACCAATTACTTCTTACCCTCCCCACACTCTCATCTACAAATTGCTTTTTTCCCCTTTTCTCCAGCTCTTACCTGTTTTTCAGCTTGTGCTTTCTCTAATGAGGTATTTGGTACCTAATCTTTCAGAATAATGAATGAGTATGAGTCTATCTCTCAGTAAATGTGGGTCCTGTCTTGGGAACATTCTGCTAGCTCATCAGGATACCAGGCTATTGCTCCTCAGGACTCCATGAGGCTGAATCCATGAATGTGTCTGACTTTGAAGTTACTTTGCTTCCTAGAGATGGGGCAGCCTGGGAATGGCAAGACTGTGAAGACGATTCCCTAACCTTGACAAAGATAATAGCTTAAAATCTCTGTGTGATATTCTCAAGAGAAGTGAGATTTGTGGCACAGACCATTCTACAAACTAGAGTTGTCAGCAAGATAAAATAGTTTTCCAACTTTCTAAAAAACCTGCCTGTTCATATAAATACCTTATTCTAAAGCTGCATATTATAGCCATTAACTGCAATGGGTATTTAAATATAAACAAATAATGATTAAATAAAATTTATAAACTTAATTCCTCAGTTGAAGCAAGCACATTTTCTGTGCACAGAAGCCACATGTGGCTAACTCCTTCTAGTATTGGATACCACGGATATAGAGAATTTCTGTGCATAAGTGCTCAGTCACTCGGTCACGCTCTGTTACCCCATGGACTATAGCCTAGGCTCCTCTGTCCACGGGATTGTCCAGGCAAAAAATATCAGAGTGGGTTGTCATTTCCTACTCGAGGATCTTCTCAAAAAAGCAGTAGAACTCAAGTCTCCTATGTCTCCTGCATTGGGAGACATAGAATATTTCTAATGTTTCACAAAATTCTACTGGGCAACACTGTTCTAGAAGAAAAAGACAATGAATTTAACATTCCTAATGACTACCCTAGTAGCTACATTAAGCACATTCCAATATAAATAATAAGCAGCTGGTACATATCTAAACNTCATATAAATACCTTATTCTAAAGCTTCATATTATAGCCATTAACTGCAATGGGTATTTAAATATAAACAAATAATGATTAAATAAAATTTATAAACTTAATTCCTCAGTTGAAGCAAGCACATTTTCTGTGCACAGAAGCCACATGTGGCTAACTCCTTCTAGTATTGGATACCACGGATATAGAGAATTTCTGTGCATAAGTGCTCAGTCACTCGGTCACGCTCTGTTACCCCATGGACTATAGCCTAGGCTCCTCTGTCCACGGGATTGTCCAGGCAAAAAATATCAGAGTGGGTTGTCATTTCCTACTCGAGGATCTTCTCAAAAAAGCAGTAGAACTCAAGTCTCCTATGTCTCCTGCATTGGGAGACATAGAATATTTCTAATGTTTCACAAAATTCTACTGGGCAACACTGTTCTAGAAGAAAAAGACAATGAATTTAACATTCCTAATGACTACCCTAGTAGCTACATTAAGCACATTCCAATATAAATAATAAGCAGCTGGTGCATATCTAAACAAGAGAAAGAAATCTCACATTATTAACCAAACAGACCATTTTAAAACCATACACTTACCTCCATGGGACTTAAGATAAACAGTACAATTCCCCAGACTGAATAAACCACTGTTTACATCAAGGTTAATGGGCTGCACATCCCTCAACTCCTTTCACAGTGCAAGAATTAGTGAATCCTCTAAAAGAGTGCATCTCATGGTGTGAACTCGAGGTCACCTGCATCACAAAATAACCAGAATGTTTAATAATAAAATAAAAATAGAGCTTGGGATCTGCATTTAATGAACATTCCAACGTATTTTTTCTTACAATTTGAGAACACTTTTTGTACAGTCAGAGAGAAATAACCTCTTCAGTTTAGTTCAGTTCAGCCGCTCAGTCATGTCCAACTCTTTGTGATCCCGTGGACTGCAACACATCAAGCTTCCCTGTCCATCACCAATTCCCAGAGCTTGTTCAAACTTATGTCTATCAAGTCGGTGATAACATCCAACCATCTCATCCTCTGTCATCCCCTTCTCCTCCTGTCTTCAATCTTTCCCATCATCAGAGTATTTTCAAATGAGTTAGTTCTTTGCATCAGGTGGCTAAAAGTATAGGTGTTTCAGCTTCAACATCAGCCTTTCCAATTCAGGGCTGATTTCCTCTAGGATTGATTGATTTGATCTCCATGCAGTCCAAGGGACTCTCAAGAGTCTCTCCAAGGGACTCTCCAACATGACAGTTCATAAGCATCAATTTTTTGGTGTTCAGCTTTCTTTATAGTCCAACTCTCATATTGATCCATGACTACTGGAAAAACCATAGCTTTAACTAGATGGATCTTTGCTGGCAAAGTAATGCCTCTACTTTTTAATATCCTGTCTAGGTTGGTCATAACTTCTCTTCCAAGGAGCAAGTGTCTATTAATTTCATGACTGCAATCACTATCTTCAGTGATTTTGGAACTCAAAAAAAAGTAAAGTCTCTCACTGTTTCTATTATTTCCTCATTTATTTGCTATGAAGTGATGGGACAGGATGCCAAGATCTTCGTTTTTTGAATGTTGAGTTTTAAGCCAGCTTTTTCACTTTCCTCTTTCATTTTCATCAAGAAGCTCTTTAGGTCTTCTTTGCTTTCTGCCATAAGGGTGGTGCCATCTGTATATCTGAGATTATTGACATTTCTCCTGGCAATTTTGATTCCAGTTTGTGCTTCATCCAGACTGGCATTTCACATGATGTATTCTGCATATAAGTTAAGTAAACAGGGTGACACTATATATCCTTGATGAAAATAACCTCTTGGTGCCTGCTATTCACTGCACAAAAGACCAAGTCAAATTTCCTGGGCTTAAATATTGGCTCAGTCCCCTACAATTGCATTACCTTGGGCAGATGGCTTTTCTAGAAATTTCCCAGTGGATGTTTCCTCCAATATCATTGATCAGGTTTGGATGTGTTGTATACCTTTGAATGAACTCAGAGTGGGCAATCGGAATAAATTATCAGGATTGCTTAAGATAAGCTGTCATCCTAGAATAGTAGAAAGTGCCAGGGACTCCATGGTCACCCAATACTTAATTAAGGTTTGAGATCTTTATGAAGGAAGAAGATGTGTGGGATGGCTCTTAAGAAATAATCAGCGTTGTGTGGCACCAACAGTCTCTATTTTTCACACATGGATTATTATGGCTATTTCTATGTGACAGATAAAGATAACAAACTACAGAACTGTTTAAAATACTTACTCAAGTCTGCATAGCTTGTTGGTTAGGGATGTATAACTATAGTCACTGTCTTCTCAGTTAGGGATGCATTTTTTCCTACTGTTTTATGGCTTCTAATAATTTCCCTTTATCTTGCCACAATGATTTCCCTTATATATGTTGTATACGTCATTCTTTTTCTTTTATATTTTACATCAGGATTCCCCTCTGAACATTCTCCAACTGACCCTACCATACCTCCAGACATGCTACCAGACTTAAAAATATACCCCAAATTCCTTCCCTCCCCCATTTTTAGCAGCAAATATTTGTGAGATTTTATTTGTCCACTTGATCATAGTTATTAGCCATATAAAATGATCATTATATATATACATAGATCAAAAAAGATAAAATGGATAAGAGACCCAAGGCATCCTTTATTATCAGGCTTAAAGTCCAATCCCTAAGAAAGGCACTCAAACTATCACACAGTTGTGATCATCTCACATGATAGTACAGTAATGCTCAAAATCCCCCAAGCCAGGCTTCAACAATACGTGAACCATGAACTACCAGATGTTCAAGCTGGATTTAGAAAACGAAGAGGAACCAGAGATCAAATTGCCAATATCCGCTGGGTCATCAAAATAGCAAGAGAGTTCCAGAAAAACATCTATTTCTGCTTTATTGACTATGCCAAAGCCTTTGACTGTGTGGACCACAACAAACTGTGGAAAATTCAAAAAGAGATGGGAATACCAGACCACCTGAATGCCTCTTGAGAAATCTGTTTGCAGGTAAGGAACCAAGTTAGAGCTGGACATTGATAAGAAAAGGAGCACATAAAGGCTATATATTGTCACCCTGCTTATTTATTTAACTTATATGCAGAATAAGTCATGAGAAATGCTGGGCTGCATGTAGCACAAGCTGGAATCGAGATTGCTGGGAGAAATCTCAATAACCTCAGATATGCAGATGACACCACCTTTATGGTAGAAAGTGAAGAAGAAGAAAAGAGCCTCTTGATGAACATGAAAGAGGAGAGTGAAAAAGTTGGCTTAAAGCTCAACATTCAGAAAACAAAGATCATGGCATCTGGTCCCATAACTTCATTGCAAATAGATGGGGAAACAGTGAAAACCAGTGGCAGATTTTCTTTTTTTGGGCTCCAAAATCACTGCAGATGGTGACTGTAGTCATGGAATTAAAAGACACTTGCTCCTTGGAAGAAAGGCTATGACCAACCTAGGTAGCATACAAAGGTCTGTTCAGTCACGGCTATGGTTTTTCCAGTGGTCATGTATGGATGTGAGAGTTGGACTATAAAGAAAACTGAGCACTGAAGAATTGATGCTTTTTTACTGTGGTGTTGGAGAAGACTCTTGAGAGTCTCTTGGATGGTAAGGAGATCCACCAAGTCCATCCTAAAAGATATTAGTCCTAGGTGTTCATTGGAAGGACTGATGATGAAGCTGAAACTCTAGTACTTTGGCCATCTGATGTGAAAAGCTGACTCATTTGAAAAGACCCTGATGCTGGGAAACATTGAAGGTGGGAGAAGAAGGGGACCACAAAGGATGAGATGGTTGGATGGCATCACGGACTCAATGGGCATGAGTTTGAGTAAACTCCGGGAGTTGGTGATGGACAGGGAGGCCTGGTGTGCTGCAGTCCATGGGGGCACAGAATCAGAGGCGACTGAGCGACTGAACTGAAATGAAGAGAAGTGTTGTAAATATGAGAAAATCTGACTTTTTTTTCTTTTTCTAATCCTCAAAAGGGTAACTCGTGTGTAAACTTGTGAAGATGTGATAGAAACACCAAACCTGAAAAGACATCTTCACAAAAGTAAAAGAAGCCAAAACCCCAGGAGTTAGACAGCTCCCAGCCCATTACAGTTTTTGCAACCATTTGGCTGCATTTTGAAACCTCATATTTATGAGATTTCATTCAGCATTCCAGCTGTCTCAGGCAATGGCCTAAAAGGAAGATGATAGCTTCAGGTGAGGAATGAGAAGCATATGGGGGATGGTCACTTGAGGCATGGGGCCCTGTTATCATCACCATGCATTTGATTCCTTAATTATCAAGGAATGAGGGTAGAGACATTAAGGGAATGTAATGAGCATTTTCAAATAGGCTGTGTATTTTGCAAAGTGCCCATGAGGAAGCACCTGTTTTGGTTACAGTCCTTACAGAGTGTTTTGGCATTTCTGTATATTTGTTTTTTTCCTATGTCTGTTTATTTCTAGGAGGAAATTTTATCCTTTATCATTTAATTCTAATAGTAATGATCACATTTATCCTCAAAGGGGCAACGTATCCACCAGAAGCAACAATTGAACGACCGTATGGCATCATAGGTAGGCTACAAGAAAAGTGACATCTATGCCATTTAGGTTTGTTCTTTAAAATTTCTTAGCTTTTATTTCTGAAATTGTAAGATAGAGAGGATATCAATGCTAGTTATAAATATATCCAAGCTCATTTCCAAGAATAGGGTAAATTAGCTGAAATGATTAGAATTTTGTACAATGAGATGGAAATTGTAGTTTGACCTCCATGTGAGGCAACTAATGGAAAAAAGTTGCAAGCAACACTGTAGCAATAATCACCAGTGTCTTGAGCTCCAAATTTAGTTTTATATTCTGTCCAGTCATCTCACAGATGGTCACTGTTACATGAAATATAATAGATGTGGAACTACTCTACAGAATTCACCTTTTCCAGGGAAATAGATGAGTTAAAATGAGAATGCTTTCTCTCTGTACAAAAAACCACTTATGAAAATATATGAACCCACTGGTGCGCACCTTGAGACCATGTGAACAAGGGGCTTGAGCTAGATTTGAAGATAGTGAGGGAAAACAAAAAATGGAATGGCCAGTTTAGGTAGCTAACTATGCTTTAGGGGAAATATGAGACATAGATTAGCCCTGAAGTATTAAAATGGATCTAGCAAAAAGAGAAAGATACATTCTAGGTGAGGAGGATTGCCAAAGCTCAGAAGCAAAAGCATGAGCAAAAACCCTTGTGAATGCAGGGTACAACAAGAAAGAGAATTTTATAAAGGCAGAGATTTGTGTTTGCTCATAGCAATATCAGAAGTGCTTTACAGTGCCTAAATTTTTATCAAGTAAAATGACACAATGCAAAAAATAGTGAGTCTTTCCTTGAAGTTGTTAAGGATATTTGTGATTTGCTCAGTAAAATTATATGTTTCTTAGTTTTACATAATAATAATGAGACCTTTTTATACTAAAATTCAGATTCACTGTGAAAAATACTAAACATGTTAAACTCCCTAACTTTATTATAACAACTTTGAAAATGGACATAATGGAAAAGAAACAATGACCTACATTCCTCTAACATACATTAGCATGCCTTCTGATATCCTGTGGAGTCTATAGAACAGGAGATGGCAAAATATGGTCCACGGATCACAAACAGGCTGTTGAATTTTTTTTTTTGTAAACAAATTTTATTGGAATACAATCATGTCCATACATGTACATATTTCCCAAGGCTAATTTTGTGCCACAACTGCAGAAACAAGTCAAGAACTGAGACAGAATACATCGTTTACAAAAGCTACTATATTTACTATCTGATTCTTTACAGAAAAAGTTTCCACATTCAGCTTTGAATATAAGCATATGCCAGTCCTAACAAGAAAGAAAATTTGGCAACTAATCATGAATTCATCAATTTTAAGATAGATGAAAGCAGGAAGGAAGTGCTTTATGGAATATGATTTCTCTTCCTCTTTTTATTTTTCCCCCCCAGGAGCCACCACTCTTTCCTTGCCTTTCTTATTCTTGATATTAAACAAGAGCAAAAATAAAGGATAGAGAATAGATGACCGTCCTTATGATGACTTGCTCAAATAAGAAAATGTTTGGACACAGTTCTATTATGAAGAGTCTTACACTGCTAAATATTGAAGGCTTGATTATAAATTTCTAAATCTGGCTATATTACTATGAATTCTCAATATCTTCAGTAATTTTATTTTTCTCACTATGTCTATTAGCACAACTCTGCTTATAATTTTATGTTCTGCATATCAACAATGTTCTTTATTTCTGAGACAGTCTTTCAAAGTGAGTTCCAGCCATCCACTTCTTTGGTACTCAGAAAAATCTTAAGCTCTCTAGAGGTTAAGTGAATGTGTAATTGTATAATTAGGCTATTATGGCTTCTGTTTCTCTGGTAAAATTGTCCGGCTGTGCCACAAGACAAGGTCACTGAGCAGCTGTAGACTAAAAATGGAAATGAGCTGGCTGGAGAACCTGACAAGAATGACCTGCTGTGGACTTTTTGGTGTGGGCATGAGGCCTCATGAGATCACCTCCTAAATTAGACTCCCCTGCAGTTGCATTCAACCCTTTTCAAACAAATTTATTTTTTCTCCTCTTCTTCACTTACTTTTACATAGAAGAGGAAGCCACCCAGGTAATTAGATTTGAAAGATATAAGAAAGCTGCCTGACCCAGGAGAAAAACGCATCTCAGAGTCTGCTCCAGAAACAAAATTCCACTATTAGTTTGCTGTCCCTTAGTACTCACTAAGGACCCAGTGCTCAAGTGAGAATCTAGGGAATTCAGTGATAGGTGACCAGGCTTGGGACATTCACTATCCACAGTCTTCTCCTAAATTACTTCTTTTATCCAAACTCATATTTTCCATGTATAAAACTTAAATATGTATAATAATTATCTTGAAAAATGTTTCAAGGATAAATTACATAATTTATATGAATGTCTCACTATAAATTATGAAGTTATAATTGAGGCCTTGTTTCTCTAACCATTCCTTTTCAAATCCCAGTGCCTCATGGAGGTGGGTATCATTCTCACTCTGGTGGTATAATTTTATTAGATCATTTTCTTTCTGACATTTAAGGGCAGGCAGTGAGCTACAGTCCTCTAAAGGTTGAAAAGGAGGAGAGAGAAAAAATTAGGGGAGGCGGATCCAAATATGGGAATATTTACTTTAGGTGATATGTATATATTTTGATGTATAAAATAGGAGATCATAGACATAGAATGTTGAGACCACAGCCACTGTATATAAACTTCATCTAGTCTGAAATGCTACCAAAGGGAAGTCCTGATTCTAACTAGTGTTTTTTGTTGTAGCCAAGAAAAATAGAGTGAATCTAATTTGCTGCTTTTTTTTTTTTTTTTTTTTTTACCAAATGGAAGATTTCAGTTAAAAAAATTAATTTTCTAGGGAATGAATGAGCCCCAGGAACATAACTCTGCCCTTGCATAAATCAAAAAGAAGAAAGAATAGAAGGGCAGACTTGCCAAATGCTTATAAATCAAATGTGCCCCCAAATAAACTGCATTCCTAATAAAGGCATGCAAATAGCCCTGGAAAGAGGCGTGCAAATCATTCAGAATGTAAATCACAGTAAGTGGGTGCTAATAAATTTCAGCTTGACTGAAATGGCAAAATTTCAGAGGAATTAGTGGAAGGTGGGGATATTTAGAAAGCAGATGGAATACCGTTAATCATTTGATCAAGCACAACTGGACCCAATAAATTATTTTAATACATTTTGTGTCATTTCTGGCATTATCAGGGAATCATTCCTATTCGAGGCCCATTTTCTAGGTCTCAATTAAACTTTACCTGAATTCCTTCCATGTGAGAAAACTTCTCACTCTTTCTTTGGTGTCTCTAGTTTGGGATTAAGTCAGCTTTGCCCATGTCTGTATCTATAACTCCCTTCCAATTTTTCCCCCCTAAACTTATTGATCCCCAAGAGTACCATTCTAAGCATGGAAAGTTCCATTTTTTCACACCTGCCTCCTCATTTGATCCCCTTTATTTTCTCCTCAGCCATGAGTGCATTTATTATTTAACTGATTTAATAGTTGTTTATTTTTTCCCAGTTTTATTTATTTTTTACTTTTACGATGTAAGACATGGTTAAGGAAGCCTGAAAAGACACAACTGCCATTTGGTCAGGTTTGTTTTCACTCACTTTAGTCTCATTGCTATTCCTGATGCCTGTCTAAATGCTGTTGGTATCTTCATTCTTTTAAGTTTCTAGGTAATAATAACATATGACATACTCACTGGTATTTGATATGAAGAGCTGAGGAAAAGCGAGCTGTATTCCAAAAGGCTTTAATAGTGATTGATTTATATGAGCTTTGAGTCACACTTGAGTTTCCCTTTTAAACACGGTGCTCACAGTTGGAACACATTTCCAGTATTTGGGTGGTTATCTGAGGGGAAAGGTAGCTTCGCAACCATCTCTTGATCACAAGGGTCATCTACTAACTGCCACAAATGAGTTTCTATTTTCTCAGGCCCAAGCAGACTGAACTGTTTCACCTGCTATTAAACTGAAACGGGAAGTAATTTGAAAAATAAACTTTGTCTATGGTTTCTAAAATGTTGAGGCTCATATCCGTACAATCACTCCCTCCTTATAGGGATAGACAAGTGTCCATCTCTGCAAAGGGCAGTGGTTTGTAAATGTCTGTCTGCATTGTACACATCCCCTTAACTGCACAAATATATGCAACTCATACATTTATCCTGGAGGGGAAAAGAACACCTGAGATATGATTTACCCCTTGCTGTGGAAAAGTCTTTATTTGGGAAGAATCAATTCAATTAGGCAGTCTTGATGAGAAAGCTCCTTTGTTACCTCTGCTAACTCTTGTGTTGACCTATAAAAACACATTGGATGCCCCTCTGCGGTTGGCCCCTTCCAGCCCCTAAGACTATGGGATTCACAACAAATAAATTCCGACTCCTCAGACCAAAATTCTACCTTTTTTTCAAATAGTACAGACTTAAATATATAATTTTATTGTTTTATTTAAGAAGATGCTTTTGATCTGTGGTGGTGGAGAAGACTCGAGTCTCTTGGCCTGCAAAGAGATCAAACCAGCCAATTCTAAAGAAAATCAATCCTGAATATTCATTGGAAGGACTGATTCTAAAGCTGAAGCTCCAATATTTTGGCCTCTTGATACTAAACGCCAACTCACTGTGAAAGTCCCTGATGCTAGGAAAGATAGAAGGCAGGAGGAGAAGGGGATGACAGAGGATGAGATGGCTGGATGGCATCACCGACTCAGTGGACCATGAGATTAAGCAAGCTTTGGGAGATAGTGAAGGACAGGGAAGCCTGGCATGTTGCAGTCCATGGGGTTGCAAAGAGTCAGACACGACTGAGCTACTGAACAACAATAAATAGTGGCTCACCTAACTCTCAACAGTCATTCACATACATGGTACACATGCAATCAAATCAGACATACATGTACACATGCAATCAAATTAGTCTCACATGCTTAATGCCCATGCCTCTGCATCTGCAGCTGCGGAAATGAGAAGAAACAACAATGTCTAGAAAAATCTCTGAGCTCCATCTGGGTCTGGAGGAATAGCTTTGGGCATATCAAAAGAGCATTTGAGCCAAAGGCCAAACAGAGAAAAATACAAAGTGAGTGAGAAGAATTATTAATAAAGCNGTTAAATAAGCAGGATGACAATATACAGCCTTGACGTACTCCTTTTCCTATTTGGAACCACTCTGTTGTCGGTAGGAATTGGTAATGTGACATGACAATAAAGTATGTGTTTTTATTATTTAGAACATGAAACCAGTGTGCCTTTCCATCATTATGTCCGGAAAGTCAGGCTAAAGTACTAGACTCTTCATTTTTAATTACCCTTTCATCTTTGAAAAGACTTCCCTCATAGCTCAGATGCTAAAGAATCTACCTGCAATGCAGGCTCAGTTCAGTCCAGTTACTCAGTCATGGCCAACTCTTTGTGACCCTATGAATTGCAGCACACCAGGCTTCCCTGTCCATCACCAACTCCTAGAGCTTACTCAAACTTATGTCCATTAAGTCAGTGATGCCATCCAACCATCTCATCCTCTGCCAGCCCCTTCTCCTCGTACCTTCAATCTTTCCCAGCATCAGGTCTTTTCTAGTAAGTCAGTTCATCAGGTGGCCAAAGCAGGCTACCTGGGTTCTGTCCCTGGATTGGGAAGATTCTCTGTAGAAAGAAATGACGACCCACTCCAGTATTCTTGCCTGGAGAATTCCATGGACAGAGGAGCCATGGCTAATGTCCAAGGGGTAGCAAAGAGTCAGATATGACTGTGATTAACACTAACATCTAATATCTTTGGAAATGGTCTCTCTGGATGACTGTAATTTATTCTATTCCCTGGCCTTTTAAAGCAGTCTGAAATGGCCCTTCCATAAAAAGTGCTTAGAAGAGTCACTGATGTTATGTAACATAGTCAGCTATTGTTAACATTGATGTTGACCTCCCTCACACCAACTAATGTTCTATTTAATATTTTACTTGTTGTTCAGTCCCTAAGTCATGTCCAATTCTTTGCAACCCTATGAACTTTAGCACACCAGGTTTCCCTGTCCTTCACTATGTTCCAGAGTTTGCTCAAACTCATATCCATCCAGCCAGTGATGCCATCCAACCATCTCATTCTCTGTTGCTCCCTTCTTCTTACTTTCAATACTTCCCAACATCAGGGTCCTTCCCAAAGAGTCAGCTCTTCGTGGCAGGTGGCCAAAGTATTGGAGCTTCAGCTTAAATCCTTCTAATGAATATTCAGAGTTGATTTCCTTTAGAATTGAATGGTTTAATCTCCTTGCTGCAAGAGACCCTTGAGAGCCTTCTCCAGCACCACATTTCAAAAATCTCAATTCTTCTGCTCAGTCTTCCTTATGGTCCAACTCTCACATCCATAGATGACTACTGGAAAAACCATAGTTTTGACTATATGGACCTTTTTTGGCAAAGTGATTCTCTGCTTTTTAATGCACCGTCTGTATTGTCATGGCTTTTCTTCTAAAGAACAAGTGTCTTTTCATTTCATGGCTACAACCACCATCCACAATGATTTTGGAGCTCAAGCAAATGAAATATGACACTGTTTCCAGTTTTTTTACCATCTATTTGCCATGTAGTGATGCAACCAGATGTCATGCTGTTTGTTTTTTGAATATTGACTTTCAAGCCAGTTTTTTCACTCTCCTCTTTCACCTTCATGAAAAGGCTCCTTAGTTCTTCTTTGTTTTCTGCCATTAACAGGTATCATCTGCATATATGATGTCATCGATATTACTTCAGGCAATCTTGATTCCAGCTTGTGAGTCATCCAGTCCAGCATTCTGTATGATGTACTCTGCATATAAGTTAAATAAACAGGGTGACAATATACAGCCTTGACATATTTCTTTCTCAATTTTAAACCAGCCTGTGGTTCCATGTCCAATTATAATTCTTGCTTCTTGTCCTGCATACATATTTCTCAGTAGGCAGGTAAGGTGATCTGGTATTCCCATCTCTTTAAGAATATTCCACAGTTAGAGACGCATGTACCCCAATGATCATCTCAGCACTGTTTACAATAGCTAGGAAATGGAAGCAACCTAGATTTCCATTGGCAAATGAATGGATACAAAAGCTTTGGTACATATATGCAATGGCATATTACTCAGCTATTAAAAAGAACACATTTGAATCAATTCTAATAAGGTGGATGAAACTGGAGCTTATTATACAGAGTGAATGACTCAGAAAGAAAAATACCAATGCAGTATATTAGCACATATATATGGAATTTAGAAAGCGGTCACGACGACCCTATATACAAGACAACACAAGAGACAAAGATATAAAGAACGGACTTTTGGACTCTGCAGGAGAAGGTGAGGGTGGAATGATTTGAGAAAATAGCATTGAAACATGTATATTACCATATGTGAAATAGATCACCAGTCCAAAAATGATGCTTGAAACTGGGCACTCAAAACCAGTGCACTGGAACAACCCAGAGGGATAGGATGGGGAAGGGTGTGGGAGGGGGGCTTAGGATGGGGAACACATGTACACTCATGGCTGATTCATGTCAATATATGGAAAAAAACACCACAATAAGTAATTAACCTTCAATTAAAATAAATTAATTAATTAAGGAAAATAATATTCCACAGTTTGTTGTGATCCACAGAGTCAAAGGCTTTTGCTTAATCAATTAAGCAGATATTTTTGGAATTCTCTCGCTTTTTCTATGATCCCGAGGATGTTGACAATTTGATTTCTGACTCCTCTGCCTTTTCTAAATCCAATTTCTACATCTGGCAATTCTCAATTCACATACTGCCTAAGTATAGCTTGACGGATTTTGAGGATAATCTTGTTAGAAAATGCAATGAGTGCAATTGTATGGTAATATGGACATTCTTTGGCATTGCCTTTATTTGGGACTGGAATGAAAACTGACCTTTTCCAATCCTGTGGCCACTGTTGAGTTTTCCAAATTTGCTGGCATATTGAGTGCAGCACTTTAACAGCATCATCTTTCAGCATTTAAGTAGCTCAGCTGGAATTCCATCACTATTCTCAAGGATGTATGTGGGAAAGACAAGAGTGACATGTTCAGGGACACATTTCATGGCCAACAGCTGTCCTTCCTCTATGCTTTTTCACATTTCACTATCATCGATTTTCAGAGAGTCTCATTCTGTGTATTGGCTACTGCATCAACATTATCATCATCATCACTCTTATAATTCTTTCATTTTGTTTATTTTCTCAGCATCTCTCAAAAATGCATGTTCCCCAAATTGTGGCCACATTGCTTGATGAAGCTTAGGTATTCTACATGTCCATAGAACATCATGAATTCTGTCTCAGATCTTTCCTCCAAAGTAAATCTAAATTATTAGAACACAAATCCTTGTGAGTCATGTAGATATTGACTCTCTCTACCCCTCAGTACACATATACATTTGAAGTTAAGTCATTGGCTCAGCATATGCAGTTACCTAGTATCAAATCTGAGACAGATCTGAAAGGCTTAATGCTCCCAGAATATCATGTGCCTTCCTAGAACCCCTCCTCTGTGCTGCCTTCTCTGAATCTGCCTCCCAGCAATGGTTCAGGCCTTCACTGATCTTTAATCTCATAAATGTTCTTGCCCTGGTCCTATCTCCCATTGTCTTATGGTCCTTCTTTCAGTCAGGATTAAATTGATTCAGTTCAGTTCAGTTCAATTAATCAGTAAATGGTATTAATGTCTAATAATATATTTGCTTTTTATAAGAGACATTAATATTTTAATTAACAGAGATATATAATGATAGGCAGTCTGTAATTTTGGAATACCAGCAGAATGAATTCAAATAGAGAATCATCTGACTGCTCTCAAATTATGACTCTACTTGACTAAGCATGTGTTACAGAGTTGTAGGAAAAAAAAAAAAAAGTGCCAGAATCTCTTACAGACTTCTGACTCTATGTAATACTTGCTTAATAAGGGAAAAATTTTTATTTGGTGTACATTTCAGGCCATGAGTGCATACTAGCTAATGAAGTATGGCCTTCTCACTATCTCAAAATACAAAGATTCAGATATTTGGAAATCAAGTTTGAAAAAACTAATTTGTGATTCATATTCCTGCAGCCTTGTTGTGGGCAGTCTGAGTTCTTAGAACACAGGTATTTTTATTAAATAAAATACACATAAAATTCATGTTGATATATCAAGAAAACCATCATAATATTGTAAAGTAATTATCCTCCAACTAAAATAAATAAATTCATTTTTTAAAAGGAAAAACAAAACAAAACATTACACCCATGGCTGATTCATGTCAATGTATGGCAAAAACCACTACAATATTGTAAAGTAATTAGCTTCCAATTAAAGTAAATAAATTAAAAAAAGATAAAAAGAAAAAGAAAAAAGTCCTAAGGACTTTAAGAATGCTTGGAAGAAAAAATTGGGGGAAAATATGAATCAATTTTTTGAAGTTCAGTAAAATAATACTTTATTCTTTCACTTACCTTTGACTAGGACTGAGATCCAAGTGTTCTTGAATACACACAGTGGTTCACAACCTTGAAAAACACAAATTACATTTCATTGTGTTGCAATGAAACGGAATTGTCTGGATTCTCTTCATATTCCTTCAGTTTTATTTAGCTTGTTCCATCTTAAGATAAAAATATAATAAGATGGCAATTATCTACTGAATGGTGAATGGTAGATAACCAGATAGAGAAAATGGTAACAATGCAAGTAACAGATCCATATAGTGTGTAATTTCAAACTGAACATGGAAATTGTACTGCTGTGCTTTCAAAATGCGTGTCCTCAGGAGCTATACAACTGTAAATAAAAGCAAATTGGAGTGATTTAATCATTTACAGCTTATTTTCACATAATTCTTTTCTTTATGACATATAGACAGATAAAAGATATATCAAAGCTCACCATGGAGCCATCTCTGAGCAAAGCAACTCATGTGGATCCCCAACCTCTGTGATTCTCTGGAGGATTTCATGCTTGCATCACTAAGAGAAATGAGTTATAATATAGTTTCTGTATTTTCACAGGACCTAGAACAGTTCTGGAAATAGTCACTGTTCTTCACTTACATCTAAGTCCCCTGACACTTAAATCTAAGTCCCCTGACAGAAATATTTCTTCTTGGGGTTATCAAAAGCTCAAGGAGATTGGGTCACTAAGAAGTTAATGTTTTGACCAAAAATAGGGTGTATATCAGAAACAGAGCTGATTAATCAGTTCATATATCTGCTTTCTCTTTGTTTGTTTTCCCATCATTTGTTAATTCCTTTTGTCCAAGCATTCAAGTATTTCAGGCCTTCTCTCATAGCTCAGTTGGTAAAGAATCTGTCTGCAATGCAGGAGACCCCAGTTCGATTCTTGTGTTGGGAAAATCCACTGGAGAAGGGATAGGCTACCCACTCCAGTATTCTTTGGCTTTCCTTGTGGCTCAGCTGGTAAAGAATCTGCCTGCAATGTGGGAGACCTGGATTTGATTCCTAAGTTGGGAAGGACCCCTGGAGAAAGGAAAGACTGCCCACTCCAGTATTCTGGCCGAAGAATTCCATGGACTGTATTGCCACGGGGTCACAAAAAGTTGAACACAACTGAGCAACTTTCACTTTCAAATGCTTCAATGTTTTTTCTCTCAAAAAATAAGAAAAATTGTCCTAAACAAGGTGAATTGAGGAAACACACACTTCCCAGGTGGCTTAGACAGTAAAGAATCTGCCAGCAATGCTGGAAACCTGGGTGAGATCTCTAGTTTGGAAGTTCCCCCTAGAGGATTCGGAGTATCCCCTGTAGGAGGGCATTACAACCCACTCCAATATTCTTGCCTAAGGAATCCCCTTGGATAGAGGAGCCTGGCCAGGCTACAGTCCATGGGGTCTCAAAGAGTCAAACACTACTGAGCAACAAAGCACACAGCACGCATAGTCCAAGTAATCAGAAATATAAGATCCCTAGAACAGGTGATAGAATGATGCATAATAAGTCCCACTCTCAAATAATGAAATGACAGCCTCACTCAAGTCATGATGATATAGACCTTCTACTTTTTATTATTTGTAATTTGGAAATATCCTATTATTATGATTTTGTTAACAGAGAAGAGCCATATAGCATTAAGAAATACATTAGTAATCATTCATTCATCATATCGTGTTAAACAGAATAAAACTTTTGAGTAATGGGCTTTACTGGTGGCTCAGATGGTAAAGAATTTACCTGCAATGCAGGAGATCCAGGTTCAATCCTTGGGTTGGGAAGATCTCCTGGAGAAGGAATGGCAACTCATTCTAGAAATCTTGCCTGAAGAATCCCATGAACAGAGGATCCTGATGAGCTACAGTCCATGGGGCCGCAAACAGTCAGACACAACTGAACTACCAACACTTTCACTGTCTATGAGTAAAGGGAAAACTACTTTTGGAAGACAGCAAATTGAACAGGAAAACCTTAGTTAAGGAGAAAAACAAAGTTAGGGAGAACAGAGAATCTGTAGGTTATCCATTTTGATAATATCATTGTTGAATATTTTGTCTGTTATACTGTAAGTATTAAATAATTTTTATTCAATAAGTAAAAAAAATATTGCATAAAGCATGAAATATTAGGTGTTTAGGAATTGTTTCACTCAACAAGGAAAAGATGGTATTGAAGAAGAAATGGAATAAATTTTAGTAGCTTCATAATTTTATCTGGAGCAAGAATTTATTTCAAATAATGTTTAAATGCAGGGATTCTTGTATATCTGCAAACAATTTATTCAGGTTCACATTTTGTTCTATCACTAAGAGTTAATAAAAAGTAACTTTATCTGGAGTTTCTAATATTTTTTATAATATAGAATGTTTCAAAGTGCATGTCTTTGCATTGTTATGCTAAATAGGCAATTGAGTATTTTGTTTTCCAACAGCCATGGCCAGTTCATTGTATTCCAGAATACCCAGCACACAAAAAGAAACCATTTGGCTGTAACAGCATAAAGACATACTATAACCAAATTTGCTGGAGAATATGTAATTTTTTTTAATAATGGAATTTTAAGTATGTAACTCAAATTGAAACTTTCCTGTGTTCTTTCCCTTTGATGTGTAAATGTATTTAATGCAATGGAAATCAATATGTGTGTTTTCTTTGTTCCTTTTAAATCAAGCCTAGTTATGATTACAGGACGGGTGCTGATGCCCCTGGGTGTATGAGCTTGTCCTCCTCTGTAGAGTAATTGTGAAGTGCAGAACTGCAGGACACAGCCCTCAAAGCAACCCTGGCCGACAGGGGCCTCCTTTTTCACGGCGATCCTCCCTGCCAAATGTATTAAGAATGACACTACCTGAAGAAACATTTCAGTCTGTGGTCTTTCCACTTTTTAAAATATTTGAAATGTGATAATATTATTATAATTACTAGGGGAATTGAGTTCTATTTTTCACTAGGTAAAGTCAATATGTCTTCTGGAATTAGTATATTTGGTTGATTTTACTGCAACTTCTCTTATTTGAACCTCTTTTCAACTTAATCCCCATAAAACTTGGTTTAATCCAATAGCTCTTAACCTGGGTGATATTGCCCACATCCCCGTCAGGGCACCTGGCAATGTCTAGGGACATTTTTGGATGTTACGAGGTAGGGAAGCATGAAACTGGCATCTAGTGGGTAAAGCCCAGGAATGGTTAAATTCCTATATTGCATCATATAGGACATCATATAGGATGTACAGGACAGCATCTCCCCACCCCAACAAAGACTAATGCAACCCAAAATGTCAATAGTGCCATGGTTTAGAAGCACTAGGTTATCCTATTTGTCCAAATAATCCAAGTTTCAGGAAGACTTTTTTTTTAATCTCTGTTCTATGTTTCATTCATCTTCATTTTCAATCATAAAGCAAATGTCATTTGAATAAGTCTCAGGAGCCAGGCACTAACCTAGGAAATAAAACATTTGATGTGTGTATAAGAGAGGGAGAAGAGGTAGGGTGGAATTGCCATTGACTTTAAGGATCTTCTGGGCTAGTGTACCAACCACAATATATGTCGTTAGCCTACCAGTCTACCATTCTAATACTTTATTCCAACCTTTCAAGTACTCGCTGTGTTCTAGTCCATCTGTGTCTACTCACCTTACTACTCTTCCCTACTACCATACAAGCACTGTTCCCATGGAACTTTGCATTGCCTGCCTGTCAGCCGCAACAATCCAAATCTTTCATATACAAACCAGCCTTACCCTTTGTTAATATTTATTTTGAACAATTATAGCATTTATGTTTTCCCATATGAATTTTTTATTTTTCTGGTATTCTTTTGTGCATGTAAATTTTATCTCACCAATTAGACTGTGGCCTTCCCAGGTAAAGAATCCGCCTGTCAATGCAGGAGACACAGAGATGCAGGTTCAATCCTTGAGTTGAAAAGATCCCCTGGAGGAGGAAATGGCAAGCCACTCCAGTGTTCTTTCCTGGAAAATTCCATGGACAGAGGAGCATGGTAGGCTACAGTCCGTGGGGTCACAAAGAGTTAGACACGACTAAAGTGACTTAGTACCAATTAAATTGTAAGATTTTGCAAATGGTCACCATGATTAATGATTTTTGTAACACTTGGACTCTTGAGAGTCCCTTGGACAGCAAGAAGGTCAAACTAGTCAGTCCTAAAGGAAATAAGCCCTGAATATTCATTGGAAGGACTGAGGCTGAAGCTAAAGCTTCAATACTTTGTCTACCTAATGTGAGAAGCAGACTCACTGGAAAAGACCTTGATGCTGGGAAGGATTGAAGGCCAGAGAAGAAGGGAACAGAGGGTGAAATGGTTGGATGGCATCACTAACTCAGTGGACATGAGTTTGGGCAAACTCCAAGAGATGGTGAAGGACAGGGAAGCCCAAAGTGCTTCAGTCCATGGGGTTGCAAAGAGTTGGACATAACTGAGTGACTGAACAAAAACAAAACCTTAGACTAGCTGGTATTTTGTTTTGAATAAGTCCAAGGGTTTATTAATTTTATAAAAATAATTCGAAGTACAATTTATTGAGGAATTACTTAGTCCAAACTGTGCTGAAGCTTTATATACCCTGTTCTACTTAATAATTATGACAATATTGTGAGATATGACTCATGCATACCCCATTTAATGGATGGGGACATTGAAGCATGAAGATATATAATCTTCAATATGACTTTGATCATACTAGGATGTGAATTTAGTTCTGTCTAATCACAAAGCCAAGTTATAAATATGTTACTTTTAATAGCAGCAACAGCAAAGACAGCTATTATGATAGGTTGATAATTACTTCCAAAGATATCAAAACATAATTTTTGCAACCTGTACATGTTACCTCATCTGGAAAAAAAAAAAAAAAAAAGATCTTTGCCTACGTTATTAAGCAAAAGGTCTTGAAATCAATAAATTGTACCCTAAATACAACCACAAGGGTCCTTATAAGAGAGAGACACATAGAGGTTTGACACATAGACAGAGGGGAGAGGCAATGGAACCACTGTTCATAGTATCCAGGCACAAGCATGGAAAGCTAGGGACTGCCACAAGCTGGAAGAGATAAGGAAAACTTTCTTTCCTAGAAATGCCAGAGGAAGTGTGCTCTGCTAACACCTTGATGTTGTACCTGTGATACAGGCTTCCAGTCTTCACATTAGTAAAAGGGGAAACATTTTATGCTGTTATAAGCCACAAAGATTTTGGTTATTTGTTACAGCAACCACAGGAAATATATATATATCATCTATTATGTGCCTTTTTTTTTTTTCAGTTAAACAGGATCATAGGAATATACCAAGTCTAAAAACCCAAGATGAAAGTTCTCATAAGATCTAGGAAAGTTAATAAAATCCATGAATTTTTGATAGTGTACTTATTGTTCCATTCTTTTAACTTCAAAAGTTAGTAAAACCTCCTAAATACATGGGTTTCCTTTTCATCCAGTAGTATTATTTTTCCCTATCTTTTGAACTAATTCAATGTCCATAATATAGGCTATTTTATGCCCCTTCTACACTTGTCCCTTAAGCAAGACTTCTTTTTAATATGCCCTAATTTTTTAAGATTTTATAATACCCCTTTAATTATATCATGCTTATTTGTCATACAAGCACTATTAATTCTAACTTTCAGTAACTTATAAACAATTAACATATTTACTGGCCACAAACCATAAGAAAGTAATGTTCAACCTCCTTTTTTAAGCCAAGCATATAGGCTTTACCCCTGAGAACCTTATAATTTGCTTGGGGAAACACAAGATAAGTATACAGAAAAAATATTTTAGTTAAAATTTAAGACCACTGTAGAACACACTGTGTGGTTAGTTAACAGATGATTCATACAGGCCAAAAATGGAGTCGCTTTCAAAGGAAGATCACTGAATCACACTTTAGCTCTTCAGAGCCTTTCCTCAAGTAGAATTCTAAATGATCTGTTTTCAAATGGCAACATCCCTAAGTGCTGGATAATTATGACCTTCTGGCCACTTTAATAGAGGCTTGTATCCTCCAATTCTGAGAAACACTTGGTTTCTATAAAGAATTTCAATCTGAAGTCTCGTGTTACCTGGCACAAACTTAACCAGAGCTCAGCCCTTTAAATAATTGCCTCTTCAAGTCCAACTCAGGACCTTGGACATATATATATATATATATATATTTTTTCTCATTTCCCTTATACCCAGTATGTTTAGTCACATACCTTAAAGAAGACTTTCAAAAAATGAGAATTTAATGTAATTAAATGATGACAACATATCTTGTCAGTAAGAGCAGAGAACAATTTGGTGACCCATTTGTTTCCATATAGAATTAAAAGTAGCAAATCCTCCTCACAAGAGCTGAGTCTTTGTGATAAAGGAGGATTCATTAAGAATTATCTAACCATGCTCATAATGGAAGCCATGCCGTGGTACAACTTAAGAGGAAAAGGTTTTAACAGACCAGCTAGCGTCTTAAGAAAAAAAGTCTCCTCTGGAGCAAAAAGAATGAAGAAGTAGCTACACTTCAGTGAGATCTTGAGGAAACCAGCTAGAATTTCAATAGCATTTTTCTGAATAGGAATCGGTGTTCTCTCACACTGGTGTTTACCCCATCGTTTAGGCATGAAAGCTACCTTTCTGAGGTAGCCATGTGAAGGAGAAAGAGAGACAGCAGAAGCCAGGCAGGGCACAAAGGAGCAACAGGAAACCCTTTAACTACAGAATAAAACACTCAATTGACTGGCTAAAAGAAAGAGGAGTGTCAGGTGAGTAGAAAGGGCAAGGGGATACTTGGATATAGGATGAAATAATCAAATGATTTCCATCCACCTCAAATATGCCTTGCTCCTTATTCTCTCTGGGGTTTTGTAGCTGTCCTAACTGTAATCTATGCCGTTGTCACTCTTACTGTCCCAGATTATAGATGCAGGCAGTTCCTTGCTTATTTGGTCCTATGGTTGTGATAATGAGTTTCTGCAGCTCTTACAAAACTTTATACAAATTTATGCATTGTCTTCAGTACCAAACTCCTATTTTATTTTTTTTAAGATTAGGTGTCATTCAGACATTTAAAATTGGATCTCAAAAGGTTACCTTGTCAAAATTGTAGTAAAATTAAGTACTAAAATTAAAATTGTACTAAAATTAAGTTCTTAGAGCACTGAGAGATTTTACAGTCTCTTAGAGGAGAAGGAAACAAAGACTGATGCTTTTAACATAATAGTCAGGTACAGTTGATAAATTTTTTATGTTTTAATAATATCATACTTTATGTATTAGTATTTAATTTAAATCTCTTAACTTACATATTAAGGCAATGGCACCCCACTCCAGTACTCTTGCCTGGAAAATCCCATGGATGGAGGACACGACTGAGCAACTTCACTTTCACTTCTCACTTTCACGCATTGGAGAAGGAAATGGCAATCCACTCCAGTGTTCTTGCCTGGAGAATCCCAGGGACGGGGGAGCCTGGTGGGCTGTCATCTATGGGATCGCACAGAGTCAGCCAAGACTGAAGCGACTGAGCAGTAGCAGTAGCAGTAGAGGAGAGGGAAACGAAGACTGATGCTTTTAACATAATAGGTACAGATGATAAGTTTTTTATGGTTTAATTATATCAGACTTTATGTATTAGTATTTAATTTAAATCTCTTAACTTACATATTGTTATTTTATGAGATGCAAGTCTTTTATATCAATAGAAGGGTTGAAATGTTGAAATATAAGATAGAGTGGACTTTGTGGTAAAAATGGAAATGAGTAAAAGAAGGAAGAATTATTTATTTGTGTATAAGTGGGATATACTCAATACACCATGAGCTGTGCATATTAAAAGAACATAATTTATTTAGGTTTGAGATATGTACACACTAGTGAAACAACCATGATTAATATTGTGAACACATCCATAATCTCCCAAAGATTAACTTTCCCCCTTTGGTACTGTTTCCTAATTGTCTCCAGGAAATCATGGATCTGCTTTCTGTCACTTTAGATCGGATTGCATTTACTGCATCTTTATTTTGGAGTGGAATTATATAGCATATATTAAAATATCTATTATTATATTTATCCACATGTTGTGATCAATAGTACCTGATATTTTACTGCTGAACACTTTACATTATATCTATATAATTTGTTTATTCATTTACTTATTTGGATTATTCCCAGATTTTGTCTATTATAAATAGAGCCACATGAACATACCTGTACAAGTCTTAATATGAACTATCCCAGTCTGGAGGTACAAATCTTTAGTAATGAGTAGAATATTTGTTAATATGGTAGGTATGTGCTTAGTTTTTCAAAAAAAAAAAAAAAGCCTGTTTCTGAAGCAGTCATTTCAATTATTCTATATCATTACCAATATTTGCCATTATTGGTATTTGCAGTTTTGACATTTTACTAATGTGCAGTGGTATCTGGTAGTAATTATAATTTAGATTTTCCTGGTGACTAACTATATTTAACATATTTTCACATACTTACTTGCCTTTTGGTTAAAAATTCTCCTTTATGAGCTTTGAGTATCCTTTCTATACTTAGGACACAAATTTGTTATTAGATATTTGTTTTACAAATTTATTTTTCTCTAGTGATGGCTTTTCCTTTCATTCTGTCAGTGTCTTTTGATGAAAATAATTTCTAATATTGATGAAATACAGTTTTTCATTTTTAATCAGTCATGTTTTTAACTAAGAACACGTTGCCCAACTCAAGGTTACAAAGATTGCTCCTATTTTCTTCATCAAGTTTCTCGATGATAAATTTGTAATTCATTTTGAATTACTTTTAATGTATGGATCAAAATTTTGTTTTGTTCTGTTTCTTTGCTTTCTTTTTGTGAGTGTGTGTCTGTGTGTATATATGAATATAAAGCTGTTCCAGTGTCATTTGCTAAGAAAATAACCCTTCCTCGATTAAATTAACTTAGTAACTTTAGCACAAATAAATTTAGAGTAAGAGGAAAGATTATTTAAACTTCAGAAGGAAAAACTAGGCCACTTGTTTATGAATTCCTTGCGTTCATAAAGATGAGAAGATACAAGATGAGAGTGATCTGATGCAATTATTATTTATGTCATGACCTATCACTAACCACACAAGATCTAAACTTCATCTCACATGAATCTCATTTTATACCCTGAAGCGTTAGAACATGGATAGTAAAGCTGCAGTGATACAGGTAAATTAATAGTATACATCTTCTATCAAGTTGGCCCACAAATCCAAACATTGTGAATTGGCAATTAATATATAGTTAGTTTATACAGTACTTAGGGCTGTTTATTTTGGATTTGAACTACTTTATTTGACATCCTTTATTTTCCCCCTTGGACTTATTATCTGTTCTTCTCACTCTGCAGTGTTTAAGGAAGAAAACCTGTATTGAATTGGTCAATTGCTCTCTCTTATCCTCTAGTTTCTGGTTGTTTTGAACAACTGGAGAAATTAACAGCAGACTAGAATGATTGAGCAGAGATGAGTAGGGGGATATATTTTCCAGCTTGATTTCTGAAGGGCCACAAGCATATAGTAGCTGTATTTCTTGTCCAAGAGTGACCAGTTCCTGTGTGATGTACCACTGCATCATAGCTCTCTTGGGTCTCATAACTTCTTCCTCATTTACACCTTAAGCTTCGAGTTATTAGTGGCTACCCTTGCTACCTACAGGAAGCTGCCCTATCTCATGCCATTTTTCTCCTAATCCTTATCACACCTTTAAAAATTGTCTTTAAAAATCTTTTCAATAACCATTTTGTGTGTTGAAGGGACCCTAACAAAGCAAAGAAACAAAGCTCGTTGAAGTGACAGAATTTCAGCTGAGGTATTGAAAAAATCTTCAGATGATGCTAATAAGTGCTGCACTCAATATGTCAGCCAGAGAAGGCAATGGCACCCCACTCCAGTACTCTTGCCTGGAAAATCCCATGGATGGAAGAACCTGCTGGGCTGAAGTCCATGGGGTCGGTGAGAGTTGGATACGACTCAGTGACTTCACTTTTCACTTTCATGCATTGGAGAAGGAAATGGCAGCCCACTCCAGTGTTCTTGCCTGGAGAATCCTGGCGACGGTGGAGCCTGGTGAGCTTCCGTCTATGGGATCACACAGAGTTGGACACGACTGAAGTGACTTAGCAGCAACATGTCAGCAAATTTGGAAAACTCAGCAGTGACCACAGAACTAGAAAAGATCAGTTTCCATTCCAACTTCAAAGAAGGGCGATGTCCCAAAATATTCAAACTACCATACAACTGCACTCATTTCACATGCTAGTAGCACTTTCCAGGAAGCATTACTGGTAAAGAACCCAGCTGTCAATGCAGGAGACATAGGTTCCACCCCTGAGTCAGGAAGATCCCCTAGAGGAGGACATGGTAAAACACTCAANAAGGGCGATGTCCCAAAATATTCAAACTACCATACAACTGCACTCATTTCACATGCTAGTAGCACTTTCCAGGAAGCATTACTGGTAAAGAACCCAGCTGTCAATGCAGGAGACATAGGTTCCACCCCTGAGTCAGGAAGATCCCCTAGAGGAGGACATGGTAAAACACTCAAATATTCTTACTTGAATAATCCCACAGAGGAGCCTGGCTGGCTAAAGTCCATAAGATCACAAAAAGCCAACATGACTGAAGGGACTTAGTACACATGCACACACATGATAGTAAGTTTATGCTCATAAACCTTAAAGCTAGGCTTTCAGCAGTACATGAACTGAGAACTTCCAGATGTACAAGCTGGGATTAGAAAAAGCAGAGGAACAAGAGATTAAATTGACAATATTTTTGGATCAAAGCAAGGAGAAAGCAAGGGAGTTCCAGAATAAACCTCCACTTCTGCTTCACTGACTAAGCAAGAGACTTTGACTTGTGGATCACAACAAACTGTGGAAAATTCTGAAAGAAATGGGAGTACCAGAACACCTTACCTGTCTACTGAGAAACCTGTATTTGAGTCAAGAAGTAACAGAAACAGACATGGAACTACTGACTGGTTCCAAATTGAGAAAGGAGTATGGCAAAGCTGTATATTGTCACCTTGTTTATTTAGCTTATATGCAGAGTACATTACGCAAAAATTCTGGGATGGAAGAATCACAAGTTGGACTCAAGATTGCCTGGAGAAATGTCAACAACCTCAGATATGCAGACTATACCATTTTAGTGGCAGAAAGTGAATAAAATCTAAAAAGCCTCTTGATGAAGGTGAAAGAGGAGAATGAAAAAGTTGGCTTGAAATTCAACATTCAAAAAACTAAGATAATATCATTCAGTTCCATCATTTCAAAGAAAATTGGAGGGGGAAAAGTGGAAACAGTGACAAATTTTATTTTCTTGGACTCCAAAATAACTGCACATGGTGACCAAAGCCATGAAATTAAAATACATTTGCTTCTTGGAAGGAAAGCTATGACAAACCTAGAGAGCATATTAAAAAACAGAGACATTACTTTGTTGACAAAGATCTGCCTAGTCAAAGCTATGGTTTTTCTAATAGTCATATGGTTGTGAAAGATGGACCATAAAGAAATCTGAATGCCAAAGAACTGATATTTTTGAATTATGGTTCTAGAGAAGACTCTTGAGAGTCCCTTGGACTGCAAAGAGGTCAAACCATTCAATCCTAAAGGAAATCAACCCTCATTATTCATTGGAAATGCTGATACTGATGTTGAAGCTGAAGCTCCAATATTTTGACCCCCTGATGCAAAAGACTGACTCCTTGGAAAAGACCCTGCTGCTGGGAAAGGTTGAAGGCAAAAGAAAAAAGGTAAGGAAGAAGATTAGATGATGAGATAGCATCATCAACAAACTGGATCTGAATTTGAGCAAAGTCTGGGAGATAGGCAAGGACAGAGGAGCCTGGTGTGCTGCAGTCCATGTCCTTACAAAGAGTTGGACATGGAATTAGTGACTGAACAACCACCACCAAAACAGATATTAAATGAATTTTCTTGTTTTTGCTAGTTCTTTGGTCAATCAGTAAGACATATTTCATAATGGATAATTAAATAATGGAATTATAGTATAAATAACATTGTTTTACCAATGTAAAATCCTAGTTCTAATACTATACTTACGTAGATGTTATCACTGGAGAAAGTGAGGGGAAGTTAATTACTTAGGAACTGTACTATTTTTTTTAATGACTTTAGTTCAGTCACTCAGTCATGTCCGACTCTTTGCGACCCCCATGAATTGCAGCACGCCAGGCCTCCCTGTCCATTACCAACTCCCGGAGTTCACTCAGACTCACACCCATCGAGTCGGTGATTCCATCCAGCCATTGCATCCTTGGTCATCCCCTTCTCCTCCTTCCCCCAATTCCTCCCAGCATCAGAGTCTTTTCTAATGAGTCAACNTGTAAAGTGAAGGGAGCCTTTGCAGAAGAAGAAATAAATAATTGATTTTTATGAGAATTCTTAGTATTTATTCATCCAACAACCTTCATATATAATAAGCTGTGTTCTTAATAGTATTAATCATGTTGTACATTACATTCCTAGTATTTATATATCTTACACCAAGATGTGTGCCTTTTGACTACCTTCACTTAATTCCCTCTACTCTCCATCTCTGGTAAACAACTGGTCTGATCTCTTTTTCTATGAATTTGTTTTGTTTGGGTTACTTTAAATAAGTAAGGAAGTGTTAATTGTCCAGTCATGTCTGACTCTTTGCAATCCCATGGAGCAATACCAAGGAGCCTGTTAGACTCCTCCATCCATGGGATTTTCCAGAGGAGAATACTGGAGTGGGTTGCCATTTCCTTCTCCAGGGAATCTTCCTGGCCCAGGGATCAAATATGGGTCTCCCACATTGCAGGAAGACCCCCTTACCACCTGAGATACCAGGGAAGCCCTATTTTAAGTAAAAGTAGCCTAAAATTCTATTTTAGTCCCAGATGCAGAACATAGTGATGCAATGTTTTGATACATTGTAAAATGATCACCTTGATTAGTCTAGTTACTACCCATCACCATGCAAAGATATCACAGTATTATTTACTACATTCCACATGCTGTGCATTTCATCCCCTTGACTCATTTATTGTCTACCCAGAAGTTTACTCCTCTTAGTCTTCCTGACCTATTTCTCCACACCCCCTGCCACCCCCATTACTTTCTCCTCTGGCAATCACCTGCCATCTAGATCTATGGTTCTGTTGTTCTGTTTATTTTCTTGATTTGTTTTGCTGGTTCCATTTATATGTGAAACTACGGGAAAATTGTCTATCTCTGTCTGACTTATTTTACTTAGCAAGATACTGTCCAATTCCATTGTATATATATTTACCACACCTTCTTTATTCATTCATCAATGATGTACACTTCTGTTGCTTCCATATCTTAATTTTTATGAAAAAGAAATGATACAATGAACAAAAACATTCATATATTTCTTGGATTTCGTTTTATTTTCTTCAGAAAGTGGAATTTCTGGATTATATGGTAGTTTTCTTTTTAGTATTTTGAGGAACTTCCATAGTTTTTTTTTTTTTTTTTTCCATAAAAACTGCACCAAATTACATTCTTACCAACAGTGTACTAGGTTCTTTTTTTTTTTTTCCCCACATCTTATCCAAAGCTTGTTATTTATTGTCTTTTTTTTCCCTTTTATAATAGTTATTCTTACAGGTTTGAGGTAATGTATCATTGTCATTTTGATGTGCATTTCCATGATGATAGGCATTGTTGAGCATCTTTTCATTGCCTGCTGACCATCTGTATGTCTTTTTTGAAAATAGAATGTCTATTCATGTTCTCTGAGCACTTTTCGGTTGGGTTGCTTTGGGTTTGTTTGTTTTTGATTTTGAGTTGTATGAGTTATTTATATATTTAGAATATTAATTCTTTATTGGGTATGCCATTTCCAAATATCTTCACCCATTCAATGGCAGTCTTTTCATTTGATTGATAGTTTCCTTTGCTTTGGAAAAGCTGTTTAGTTTGATGGAGCACCATTGTTTATTTTTTTGCTTTTGTTTCTCCTGCCTGAGAAGACATAGTGAAAAAATTGATTAGACTGATGTTAAAAAGTGTACTGCCTTTGTTTCCTTCTATGAGTTTTAGGTTTTCAGGTCATACATTTAAATATTTAGCCCATTTTGACTTTATTTTTGTATATGGTATGAGAAATTCATCTAGTTTGAGTATTTTGCCATATAGCTATCCATTTTTCCCAACAACGTTTATTGAAGAAACTGTTTTCACAATTGTATATTTTTGACTACTTTGTCATAGATTAGCTGACCATTTAAGTGTGGTTACATTTCAGGGTTTTCTATTTCATTTCATTCATCAGTTTGCCTGTTTTAGTGAATATACCATGCCATTTGTTGACTATAGCTTTGAGGTATAGTTTGAAATCAGGGAGCCTGGTATCTCCAGTTTTGTTCTTCTTTCTCAAGAATAGTTTGGCTATTCAGGGTCCTTTGTGTGTCCATAAAAGTTTAGAATTATTCGTTGTAGTAGGAAAAATGCCATTCTTTTTTGACAGAAATTTAATTGATTCTGCAGATTGCTTTTGCAGGATAGTATGATCATTTTAATAATATTAATCCCTCCAATTCATGAGTATGGTGTATCTTTCCTTTGTGTGTGTATGTGTGTACTCTTTGATTTCCTTTATTAATGTCTTATAGTTTTGTGAATACAAGTCTTTTATGTTTTTAGTTAGGTTTATTCCTAAGTATTTTACTATTTTTTTGTGATTGTAAATGAATCTTTTTTTCTTAAACTATTTCTGATAGCTTATTGTTAGTATACAGAAAATAAATTTATGTATATAATTTTATATTCTGTAACTTTAATGAAGGAGAAGGCAATGGTGAACTTTAATGAATTCATTTATTAGTCCTAATTTCTTTTAGCATCTTTATGATTTTCTATATATAGTAGTATGTCATCTGTAAACAGTAAGAGTTTTATTGTTCCTTTACAATTTGGGTTCCTTTTCTTTCTTTCTCTTGGCTGATTGTTGTGGCTAGGATTCCTACTACTATGTTGAATAAACATGGTGAGAGTGAATATCCTTGTTTAGTTCCTGATTTTAGAGGAAATGATTTCAGCTTCTTACCACTGAACATGATGTTAATTGTAGATTTGTCATGATCTTTATTATGTTGAGGCATGTTGCTTCTGTACTCATCTTGTTGAGTTTTTATAATAAATGAATGCTGAATTGTATCAAAAGATTTTTCTGAATCTATTGAAGATGATCATAAGACTTTTATTCTTCAACCAGGTAATGTTGTGTAGCACATTAATTGATTTACAGTCTGCTGTTGTTCACTTGCTCAGTCATGTTTGACTTTTTGCATCCTCATCAATGGCAGCACACCAGACTCCTCTGCCCTTCACTATCTCCTGGAATTTGCTCAAACTCATGTCCATTGAGTTGGTGATGCCATTCAACCATCTTATCCTCTGTTGGTCCCTTCTCCTTCCTTCAACATTTCCTAGCATCAGAGTCTTTAATAGTGAGTCTGCTCTTAACATCAGGTGGCCAAACTATTGGAGTTTCAGCTTTAGCATCAGTCCTTACAGTGAATATTCAGAACTGATTTTCTTCAAGATTGACTGGTTTGGTCTCCTTTCTGTCAAAAGGACTCTCAAGCATCTTTTAATTTCATGGCTGCAATCACCATCCACAATGATTCTAGAGCCCAAGAAAATAAAGTCTGTACCTGTTTCCATTGTTTCCCCACCTATTTGCCATGAAGTTACAGGACCAGATGCTATGATCTTTGTTTTTGAATGTTGTGTTTTAAGCCAGTTTTTCACTCTCCTCTTTGACTTCATCTAGAGTCTCTTAAGTTCTTCTTCATTTTCTGCCACTAGAGTGGCATCATCTGCTTATCTGAGGTTACTAACATTTCTCCCAGGAATCTTGATTCCAGCTTATGCTTTATACACCCATTTTTGCATCCTTGGAACTAATCACATTTGATCAACATCTATGATCCTTTTGGTATATTGTTTAATTAGATTTACTAAGGGTTTTGTTTGTTTGCTTGTTTTCTTAAGGATGTTTTGTTTTGTTAAGGATTTTTGTTTTGTTAAGGATATTTCATATAGTAACACATTCATCAAACATATCAGTATATAATTTTGTTTTTTCTTTTGGAAACGTCTTTATTTAATCTTGGTATCAAGATAATGTTGGTCTCTTAGAATGAATTCAGAAGCATTTTTTCCATTTTTTGAATATTTTAAGAAAAATAGTAGTTAACTCTTCTTTAAATGGTTGATATAATTATTGACCATATCAACATCTGGTCCTGAACTTTTGGGATTTTTTTGTTTTTGTTGTTGCTTTTTTTTGGCTTGTTTGTTTTATTTTTATTACTAATTCAATTTCATTACAGGTAATGGAATTTTTCTCATTTTGTGTTTTGTCCTGATCATCCTTGGTACTCTAGAATTTATCCATTTCTTCTGTTATCCATTTTTCTGTCATGAAATTCCTCATAGTAATCTTCTGTGATCCTTTGTATTTCTGTGCTGTCCATTGTAATTGTTCTCTCTTTCTCTTGCTATATATATATATATATATATAGTTTGATTCTTTTGTCTTTTTTTAAATGAGTCTGACCCAAGGCTTTTTTTTTTTAATCTTTTCAAGAAATCAGCTCTTAGTTTCTTTGATCTTTTCTGTTATATTTTTAATCTTTATTTTATTTATTTCTGTGCTCAACTTTACTACTTATTTCTTTCTACTACTATTTTCCTTCTACTAATCTTGGTTTTGCTGTTGTTATTGTTCTTTTTTTTCCAGTTATATTATGTGTAAGATTAGGTTGTTTACTTGAAAGTTTTTTTTTTCTTGTTTTTTTGGTTAGTTTGTATTACTAAAGAGCTCCTTCATGCTATTTGAATGCATATTTGGTAAATACTTTTACCACTATAAAAATAGTGTCCCATTGGTATTATCTTCATTAAGTAGATTAAGAAGCTAGATCTCAAATGAATTCATTTATTCAAGGGACTGAATTCTTAGATGTCATAAACTTACAGAAAATGAAAAATTTAAAAAAATGTTAAATAGAATTTTCATTTTAGACAATTTGACTCATAATTCATAAATCTGTTATACACAATTAAGTATTGAACATAGTATCACTTTTTAATTTTTTTATAACAACAGTGAAAGAAATGATAAATATAAATTACTGATAATCACAGTAATTTAGTTTTGGTATAATTTTCATTCTTCTTTGTATATCTTGACTCCTTGCTCTTATAATTAATACATTTAAATCTTTTATAATAATTTAAATATTCTTTGACATTTTGCTTTTGTTACTTACCAAAAAACAAGAGCCATTTGTGTTCAATATAGAGTAATTCAGTTTTACTGATAGTCTGTAATATNGAGTCAATATTGTTTCCATAAATAATTTTGGAAGCAGGCATCAAAATAATAAAATAAAAACAGACAAGAAAATGTGGGATGCAAGAATAGCAAACTTATCAACTTTATTTATGAGGAAATAAAATTTTCTGACCTGTAGTCATGACAAAGTAAACCATCAATTGAGTACAAATATTTTTGTATAGCTTCCAAGAGAAGCCAGGGGACATGATGACATTCTATCCAATAACAACCAGAAATAATATTGAAGAGTGAAAATTCCCATTTAGTTTATTTCTCAGATTTCAACCTAATAAATATCCACCTTCTAAGTAAAAACCGTGGTAGAATTGACATACTTTTGCAAATGTATATTAGTTCTACCTAGAATACTGTGCATTTTATTTTATCCTTGAATTTGACTTTTAGGAAAATTTATTACTTTTTCCAAATGATAAGTTGAGTAATGTTATAAATTTCATGCCATTTGCTACATGTATTTTCTTTTATAAAAAGTGTTTTATACAGTGAAAGAAATTAAAAGCAATCAGAATTCTACTAACCAAGAAATTGCTAATCAATATTTTGCCACATTTTTTTCCTTAATATATTATTTAACCATTTTAATTTGATAATACTTTAATCATTATTCCTTGTAATTGGCCCTAGTAAGCATGCTCAACACAGTTATGATCCAATGACTTGACTATGTGATTCCCCTTTGAGAACATTAAAAAAAAAAAAAAGAAAAGAAATTGAACTAGGAAATGTAGGACATATAGAATGGAGATATGAGTTAATAGTGAGTGTGGAATTATGTGATGATAATAAAAACAACAGCAATGACTTATGGGTACAAGTGTCAGCCCTCATGTGGAATGATCTACCTTGATCCTCACAAAGATGCTCTGTGTTAGACAGTATTTCCAAACACATATTATAGTTGAAAGAAAAACAAAAGAAAGAAAATTAAATCGAAAGATTTCAGAAAATGTGTCCAAAATCACATATAGCAAAAACAACAATACAGAGAGTCTGGCTATGTATATTTCTTTCAGAAATGAATACTGTTTATAACATGACTCAAGTATTTTTGCTGATTATTGCATTCTGTTTTGTCTCAACTCACTGAACTAGGAAAAAGTATAAGAAGTGAAAAAGTTAGAGGGCCTAGAGTTATCATAATACAGGAATGAGCTTGGTGCACATCAGTGCAAATTTGGTGTGACAGATCAAACTTTGGAAATTCTGACAATTTAGGATTTAATTTCTCAGGATATATCCCCTGATTAGAGGTGATAACTTATACAAGATCTCCATATTCTGTGGACCATAACTAATGACTATTATGAATTCACTTTTAAAAGATTAAATGAAATAGTCCCATTTTTCATCTGACTTAGACATGATTATGGTGCTTTCACTAAGAGGTCTGTCATCTTGACAGNAATTTAGGATTTAATTTCTCAGGATATATCCCCTGATTAGAGGTGATAACTTATACAAGATCTCCATATTCTGTGGACCATAACTAATGACTATTATGAATTCACTTTTAAAAGATTAAATGAAATAGTCCCATTTTTCATCTGACTTAGACATGATTATGGTGCTTTCACTAAGAGGTCTGTCATCTTGACAGTGGTAGTCTTCTGATAATGAAAATGCACATGCACGGGCTGTGATCTGAAATGGTTGCAATGATCTGGGTTTCATGACCTTCAGTTCTAAACTTTAAAAGAGGCTTGATCCAGCAACAGCTCTCTATCATTCCATCCTGGTCCTGTAAGATACAGAGCAGAATCCACCTCCCAGCCCCACTTCTGTCCTCCCCCATTTCTGTACCGTTTCAAAACAAACAAACAAAATAACCACAGCCTGTATATCTTATTCTAATCATTTTCAGTCATTGATCATTATCTAGGGGAAAGAAGCTCTTCTACCTAGTGCCACATGGGTGAATATGTTTACCCAGGCTGACAACGGATGCCCTGCTAATCCCAAGAAGAAGAAGATAAATGTGTTTTTGCAAAATGGTACTTTTGTCTTAGCAATTCAGACGCCTGCGGACAGCTGCCATGTTGTGTTGATTCTCTGGGCACAGATATTCCCCCGAGAATTTGAGAGTGTTAAAGGTGGCAATTGATGAGATAGAAGTTTGGCCATGGCAGGTGTAGGACTTAATTGGTGTATCAGGAGATCATAAAGAGTGTGTACAGAGGGTGTGGGAGTGAACTGCTTCAAAGAATAGAGCTGCAGGAAAGCCAGACTCAGGAACCCAAATAAAGACCCCTTAAATCCTCCTCCTTCTCAGAAGCTTTGTTCTATCTCAGCTGTTTTAAAGTAATAAATAATTCCTTTCTGGGCATTCCAGAATGACCAGCCAGCCATCACCATCTGAAACTCTTTTATATATATTTTATTGTTTTTGGTATTCTTGATTATATCATTAACAATAATATGATATTTATTATTATAATCCTATTATTGTCATTTGTTTTTAGAAACTCAATATAGTAAATCCTAAAGAAGAGAAATAGATCTTGGTATACAACACAGATGGATAAGAACTGAAAGGAAGTGCAAAGAACTTGCTGCTATTGTATTTGTTAATTTATTGAATAGATTTGGGTACAGTTCTTACAAACAAAAGAATTTCTCATTTTGTAATACTTTGGATTCTCT
>SJYA01002814.1:104083-119557 GCA_006410615.1 Neotragus moschatus
TATAAAATTATAGAAATTGTTATTAGGGTCTAGGACTATTATTATCATTATTATTATTTATAGCAAATTTAGTTTGCTTCTGCCAGGTATCTGGTGCCACTAAAACACCAGAATCCTGCACTGAAATCTCTGCAGTTTCAGGAGCTTAGGAAATTAGAAACTTCAATCAGGGCTTGCTGCTCAAGAACAAGAAAACAAGGCAAACAAATATTCAAAAAACTAATCACTGCTACAATAACAAAGCCTAAGGATATTTCTCTTATTCATAAGTAGAGTGAATTTTGTATATCAGATTATAAAATAATTCTCTGCTGGTGGCATTTAGATGGAAAACATATTCATAAATTTCTGGCAATTAGGAATCTGAAATGATAAATATTAGCTCCTGGTCTGTACATTCTGAAATAAAATCAGTTATTCAACAAATTTTGGTCTAAATCAACAGGTAGATTTTCTCCTGTTGTTTATTTATTTCCTTAAATATAATTAAGAAAAACTTAGAAAATATTGGTGGGAAAAGGCATGAAAGATGTGTATAAGAGACAGAATTGCACCTATTCTTTTTCTAAACATCCTATCTTCCTCCCTTCTCTTTTGCAAACAGCATAAAATGCCGAAGCTAACACAAAATAAAATTGGAAAAAGGATAAATGTTTAATGTGTTGTACTATTTTCCTGTTTCAATCCACATGCTTATCTAACACTTACTGCAAATAATCCTGTTTAACATTTACAAGCACAGAAGTGTTTATGTTGAGCTCAAATCTAAAATAAAGGAATAGAAAGAACTTGAAACAAAATAGATATACATGTAAATGTATAACTGAATCATTTAGCTATACACCTGCTAGTACAACATTGTTAATCAACTAAATTCCAATATAAAATATTTTTTATTTAAAAGATAATGTAAAATATAGTGTACAATGAGTGCACAATGTGCCCATTGTTATATATTGATGAATAGCAGGGGGAAATTTTGTATCATTGTAGAACTCAGGACTTATAATTTCAGGCCATCTGTTTTTTGAACTACCCATTACCATGTGTTTTCATATTTTCTATTGACTTTCTGTATGATTCTCACTCTCAGGTTGAAAACATTTTAACTCCAGGCAATTATATTTAGTTCTGTATTTTCCTTTTTTAATGAAAAGTTTTCATATTCAGGAACAAAATACTTACAGAAAAGTGCTCTAAATGTAATTTTTATCAAAGAATTTCCTTGTTGGGAGTGTGGTTTGAATAAGTCTGATGACTAATATAATTGAGCAGCTTGGGCCTTTTTTGGAAATTTTTAATGTATTTTCTGAAATGTTTAATTATCATGCTTGTTTTTGTTTTGATGGATTTTTTTTATTAATGTGTAAGAGTGTATTATTTCCTCAGACTTGAGTCCTTTGTGGTTAACGTGTTCCTCACGGTCTTTTTCTATTTTGTGTTTTGTCTTTTTGTTCTCTAATTGTGTCTTTTGATGGATACATTCACTTTTGATTTGGTTCCATATGTCAGTCTCCTTTTGGGCCTGAGGAATGGTTAGTATTTTGTGCATCCTGTTGAAAAAAGTGTTTTTCTATATCAAAGCCTTGGAGATTTGGAGATTTTCTCTTTTATTGCAAAGGGTGTATTGTTTTGTGTGCTCATTTAAATATATTAATCTGAAATTGATTTTTCTATACGGTATGAAGAAAATATCATGATCTTTTTCATGTGAATGTCTAATAATTCCAGCACCATTTGATGGAACTACTGTATTTTTTTGTTGTCCAAAATTTCCACTTTTTTCTTAAATCAGGTGTTAAATAACTCATTGTGAGGTCTCTATTTTATTCTATTTCTCTATTCCTCTATTATTATATCCATCTGTTTTTTTTCTCCTCCTGTAATTCTCTATTAAGAATATTGCTTACACATAGAGACTGAAAATAGAATTAAACATGAATAACCCATGTTGGGATCATGACATTAATAGTCAATCACCTTAATCTTATAATAATTACTGATATTTGGTAGAGCAAATTTCCTTATTTTCCTTATTCTTCTTCAACTGTCTTCACAATTCTTGCTACTTTGCATACCCATATAAGTTTTAGAACTGTATATAGCAAATAACTATATGGCAAACTGTGCATAACAGAGACATATATGGAGAAAACACTGCTAAGATTTTGATTTAAATTATTTGAGAATTTTAAAGCCTACTTTATGTCCCTGACAAAAGTGTCTATCCTGTAGTTGTCCAGTGCAGTGTTATAAAAGTTGAATATACTAACTGTGTTCTTTAAAATTTCTATCTTTTAATAATATTTTTTCTTTGGCTACTCTATGAGGAATTGCATGAAATTATTTCCAATTCTGGCTTCATATTTACTTCTTATTTTTTGAGGCTGTATTATTAGATCCATACAATTTAATACGTTTTTTCTTATGTATCTGATTATTCTTGACTGAATCAGACATTCAGTATAAAATTATAGAAATTGTTATTAGGGTCTAGGACTATTATTATCATTATTATTATTTATAGCAAATTTAGTTTGCTTCTGCCAGGTATCTGGTGCCACTAAAACACCAGAATCCTGCACTGAAATCTCTGCAGTTTCAGGAGCTTAGGAAATTAGAAACTTCAATCAGGGCTTGCTGCTCAAGAACAAGAAAACAAGGCAAACAAATATTCAAAAAACTAATCACTGCTACAATAACAAAGCCTAAGGATGTTTCTCTTATTCATAAGTAGAGTGAATTTTGTATATCAGATTATNCCAGGTATCTGGTGCCACTAAAACACCAGAATCCTGCACTGAAATCTCTGCAGTTTCAGGAGCTTAGGAAATTAGAAACTTCAATCAGGGCTTGCTGCTCAAGAACAAGAAAACAAGGCAAACAAATATTCAAAAAACTAATCACTGCTACAATAACAAAGCCTAAGGATATTTCTCTTATTCATAAGTAGAGTGAATTTTGTATATCAGATTATAAAATAATTCTCTGCTGGTGGCATTTAGATGGAAAACATATTTATAAATTTCTGGCAATTAGGAATCTGAAATGATAAATATTAGCTCCTGGTCTGTACATTCTGAAATAAAATCAGTTATTCAACAAATTTTGGTCTAAATCAACAGGTAGATTTTCTCCTGTTGTTTATTTATTTCCTTAAATATAATTAAGAAAAACTTAGAAAATATTGGTGGGAAAAGGCATGAATAAAACAATAGAAAAGTGACCCTTTAAAGAAAAAGTAAATCTGTGAGGGTTAAAAAAAGAACTGAAAATACTAAAATCATATTTCTTTTAATATTCTCACATAGACTTCAGAATATATGGGCATCCCATAAAAAAAGAATATAATGCAAAAGATAAAGAATGAAAGAACAATGAAATATTTTGAAATAAAAATGCAATTACTAGTTTTAAAGAAAAGTGTAATAAAATGTAAATGTCAAAAAAAAGTATTCTCTAAAGTTTAAAATAAAAGATAAGTTCAAAAGTATAAAGTAAAAGTTGAGACAAAAAAAAGTCTGCACTTCCATATGAATTACAGAAAGAAATAAAACACAGAAAACTGAATAAAGAAAGTTTTGAAGGGAAAATGGAAGAAGACATCCCAGAACTGGCTATTTATTCAACCTGAAAGGAATCATAGTCTTTCAGAAGATGATGAGGTCCATGAAGTGGTGTAGCCTGGTGTGCTATAGTTCATGGGATCGCTAAGATCTTGACACAACCTAGTGACTGAACAACAAAAATCGTAATTTTGGGGTCTATGTTTGAAATGTTGGAAGAGAACGTGAAGAGGACTTCTGAAATGCTGATGTTTTGTATCTTAGGAACTGGTTAGCTGGGTGTGTTCATTTGTGAGAAAAAACTTTAAGATAAGATTTGCAATATGTGTACTTTAATGTACATTTAGTTAACTTTAATATAGATTTAAAAACAAAAAAATGAGTAAAATAAGTTTTCAGAAGTCTGTTAAACTAGAAAGCTATTTTGAGCTGTTTAATGGATGATAATGACTTCAGCTGAGAAAATCAGTAACACAGGAAATAGTTTTAAAACCAGAAGCATACATAAACTGATTAATTATTATTTTTAAGATTATAGGAGACAGCTAGTAAACACAAGTCAAAGAGAAGAGATGTCTCTCTTGAGGAGAAAATGATTTATCACAATGTTGAAATCCCCATAACTAGGGACTATGGGTGATAGTATTCCTATGCATGAAAATAAAGATGGATGTTTGATTGAATATTGCATGAATGTGAATTTATGTGTTGTAAGGAAGCCACATCATGAAAAAGAGGAGACAGGGTTAGAAAGTCAAACAGGATAAGCTTATATTGTGTGCTAATTGTGATGGGAATGACTTGGAAGCTTGAGCTTTGTTAGGTAAGCAATGGTGAACTAGAGACAATTAGAAAGTAGGGTGATGACATGAGGCAACTGGCATTTTAGGAATATCAGACAAGAAGCAGGATGTCATAGGAAATAGAGCAGGGAGGAAGGAGGCTTGCAATGATGTAACTGCCTCTGTAGAACACTGGAGTACTCATTTTAGAAAAGTCCTTTTCACAAGTCAGTTCAGTTCAGTTCAGTCAATCAGTCATGTCCGACGCTGCGACCACATGAATCCCAGCACGCCAGGCCTCCCTGTCCATCACCAACTCCCGGAGTTCACTCAGAGTCGCGTCCATCGAGTCAGTGATGCCATCCAGCCATCTCATCCTCTGTCGGCCCCTTCTCCTCCTGCCGCCAATCCCTCCCATCATCAAAGTCTTTTCCAATGAGTCAACTCTTTGGATNTTTTTTTTTTCTGTGATTCAGCAGGTGTTGGCAATTTGATCTCTGGTTCTTCTGCTTTGTGTAAATCCAGCTTGCACATCTGGATGTTCTTGGTTCACATGCTGTTGAAGCCTAGATTGGAGAACATTGAGCATTACGTTCGTACTGTATGAAATGAGTGCAATTATGTGGTACTTTGAACATTCTCTGGCATTCCCTTTCTTTGGGATTGGAATGAAAACTAAACTTTTCCAGTCCTGTGGGCACTGCTGAGTTTTCCAAACTTGCTGGCATATTGAGTGCAGCACTTTAGGATTTAAAATAACTCAACTGGAATTCTATCACCTCCACTAGTTTTGTTCATAGTGATGTTTCCTAAAGCCCACTTAACTTCACACTCTGTGATGTCTGGCTCTAGGTGAGTGAAATAACTGGTACAGTCTAATATTTATAAGTACCGTAATGCAATATTGTTAATATTGATAAATATCATATTGTAACAATGTCTTGTTAATAAAACCACTTGGGTCTTTCCTGGTGGTTGAGTGGATAAGAATCTGCCTTATAATGCAGAGGACACAGCTTCAAAATCTGCTCCCAGAAGATCCCACGTGCTGTGGGGCAACTAAGCCCCTGCACAACTACTGATCTGGTGTGGCAAAGAGCCTGTGCTCTACTAGAGAATCTACCCCAAGCAGAAGCCCATGCACCACAGTGAAGTGTAGGCCCCATGCACCTCAATTAGGGAAATCCGTGCACAGCCATGAAGATCTAATGCAACCAAACATAAACAATAATTTTTTAAAGTTGTCAACTATGAGGATGCTTTATTGTTATTAATATCATAATTGCTTATTATATTTATTTTCTACATATTTCCCTCATAACTTGAAATTACCAGTGTAACTGAATTATTTTTGCAACATCCTTTTCAAAGTGTTGCTATCTGCTATCTCTGCCTTCTAGGAGGTCAAAATAAGGGAATCATTTTCCAGTTTTTTTTTAAAGGAACTCTTTATTCAAAGCATTTTACTCTGATGTCAGCTGTGCAAAACAGATGAAAATAAAGCTCTTCTGCTTGAAGAAGGAGTTAGACCCAAGAGCCCCATTTGGCTCCCCAGACTCCTCTAAGACCTGTGCATATAATATTATCACAATTTGAAAATTGCTGCTCTGTATCTAGAAAGGACTACTCAGATTAGTTACCTGAACATTGCCCACTGAAATGAGAGGACTTCTGGCCTGGACTTTATATTCACCTCACTTGCTGGTATATTTTCTTGTACAGAGTAGCTACTCAGTGGTTTTTTGACTGGTTTGATTTAACTTTTCTTTACCATTTCCTTCCCAACCCTTTTTTTCTCCTCTTTTATTTCTTGAAGTGTTCCTTTTTAAAATTTCTCATCAAACACACACACACACACACGTACACACGTGTGTGCTAACACAGATTCACACATACATGAATGCATAGGAATTCATCATAAGTTTTCAACAACAGTCAGCTGGATCACTGTACCTGTGATGCAATCTAGTTGTTTCTAAAGGGGGCCAAAAGTACTTAAGTGCATTGCTTTACAATCTGGTAAATTTAATCATTTCAAGCCAAAGAATCACATTAAACTTTGGAAACACATTCTCAGGTTATCTGCCTACAGTGGTTAATTTTGAAATCCACACCAACAGCAAGACTGAAAATGTCCATAATCACAACATATTGGGAAATGAAAGAACCCTGAGCATTCATGTTAGTGTAACCGAATGTATTTATACTAAAAGAGCTAGTCAAAAATTCAAAATGAAACAAAAGCTAAGAAAATCAGTATGTTTTTATATGTACAAACCTGACTAAGTTTTCACTGGTGAACACTTACAGTATTATATTAATAAATTGTGGAAAATAAAATATCATCTTATGTATCTAAATTAGTGAAGAAATGGTGTGTTGAGAATGACTACACTTGTCATCACTGAAATATTTTTTAATCGTTCAAGGTCATTAAATGATTAAGCTCCTTCTTTAGTTAACATATTATGTGAAATTTCATATTTATGTTGGGGGGATTGAGCATTATCATTATGAATAGATCAAACAAACCAATCAAATCAATTGAGTCTTGAAACCACTGGTAATGACAACAAAGTGAAGTGGATATATGAACATTGCCACAGATAATAATTACAAAAATTTAAATAGAATATATTATAAAAATTAATTAAGACACTGGAAATGATTTCAAAGCAGAGAAAAACAAGAGAATAGCTAATTTTCAAAAAAGTGAAAATGAAAGAGAAAAGTTCTACTGGTTTATGTCTTTCTGGCTTAAGAATGTTGTCCATCCCTCAACTTGACTTCAGTGAAAGTAGAAAAATAGAGTAGTAGGATATTTGTCATAGCCTCAAATGATTTCCCCAAACAATTACTGTCATGATCTTAACATATATACTCCAGTTTTTTCAATATTATTCATTTTAGAAAGCAAACTTAATTCACCTTAATTTCTTTTCTTTTAAATGTGGGCTGGACTTAGTGATTGATTTATAAAGAAATCAAATCAAGAAAGGGAAAAAAAATACTTTACAGTGGTGAAATCTAACAGATGTCACTTCAGCCAAATTGCAAAATTAGCATCACCAGTTCTAAGTCATAGATAGAGTTTACTTATTGACATGGTGTGATGGAAGGACACTTCATCTCTTTGCTATGCTTTCCTAAAATCCATAACCCCAGTCTAATCATAATAAGCATCAGACAAACCAAAATGAAGAAATATTCTGCAAAATTCTTGACTGATAATTTTCAAAAGTGTCAAAGTGATGTAAAACAAGGAAAGATGGAAAAACTGTCACAGATGGAAGGAGACTATAGAGTCATAGTAACTAAGTGTAAATCAGGATCCTGATTTCAATCTGGAACAGAAAAAAAAATAGTATAAAATCTGATGGAATTCAAATAAAGCCTATAGTAGATGGATAGTACTCTGCCAATATCATGGTCATATTAACATTAGGAGAGACTGGGTGAAAGGTATATGGTGAAGCTCTGTACTATTTTTTTGATAACTCTTCTACAGGTCTATAAGTTCAAAGTAAAAAACAAAGTTTAAACAAAACAAACAAAAGCATCATCTCTTACATCACACACTGTGAATGAGACAAAAGCTCAGGACTATCACTACTATCTCAAGTGCAAGGAGCTGGACCAAACTCCATCACTTCTGGCTGCACATCTTTGGAGCAAGTGACTGCTAAACCAGGGTGTGAACTCCCCAAGATATACTGGGGACTTCATATTGGATGGGATATTTAAAGTTTCACAGACAGCTAACATCTTGGCCAGCAGCTGAAAAGGACAAGATTTAAATATTGGCAAAAGAACAGTGAAAGTCATGGCTATCTCCCAACTGGTCAAAGTATTACCAAATCAGAATGCTAAAAAATATAGAAAAGGTAGTTAAGTTGATCCACGTAAAGGGCGTTCCAAAGAGGTATGGCAGATTTCTTCCTTTTGACCTAGATTGGTAAACTACCTCAATCCCATCTTTATGTCAGAGAGTCCTAGGCCAATTTCTCTGACTTCAGACAGGGAGGTTGCAAGCTTGGCATGGCCCAGAGAGCACAGGGATTTGCTGTTGAAGACAAAACTTTGCTGATTGCAGGTATGTCTCTGTCAGGTAAACAGTCACTGTATGTACTAACCAATTATATGAGCATATGGAGTCTTAAAACATTACCTATAATTTGCTTAAAATACCTTTTTTTTTCCAAAAATAGAAGATTGAGTGTGCCAAGCAGAATAGAGGCAAATAAAAAGACTTAATTAAAGGAAGTTATTAATTTAATATTTGGTGAAAAGCAAAATCAAATCCTGTAGAATTCTTGTTTGATATAATCATGAAGGTGGCTGTGTCTCATCTATGTTATGGATATTTCCACATTTTATGTTGTGAAGAGATAAAATATACTTATGTCTCAGCAGCTCAATTATGAGGGATAAAAATTGCCAGTTGTGACTTTAGATCTCACAATAAGCAAATTATGGAGCAAATTGTCTCATCTTGGTTACACAATTGAGTTCATATTATGTAATGTTAGTCTAGCTTTTTCATTAAAGCAACAGTAAAAGGTGATTGTTAATGAGCATAACAAAGTATTTTTGGCATGGAAATGGCTATTTTTACTTTTCAAAACTGTTTGTTCTTTTAAGAAGACAAATATTCTACCTTACAAACATGTTTGTAAAATGCCTATATTTAAGATAAAGTCCAAGTCAGTACATACCTAGATGAGCACACTTAATAAATGCTATCTGAATTTTTTCTAATTATTGATAAGAAAAGAAGGAGAGGGNAAGTATTTTTGGCATGGAAATGGCTATTTTTACTTTTCAAAACTGTTTGTTCTTTTAAGAAGACAAATATTCTACCTTACAAACATGTTTGTAAAATGCCTATATTTAAGATAAAGTCCAAGTCAGTACATACCTAGATGAGCACACTTAATAAATGCTATCTGAATTTTTTCTAATTATTGATAAGAAAAGAAGGAGAGGGAGAAAGAAAGAAAAAAATGAAAGAAGCAGCAGAAAGAATGGAAGAAAAGAAGTATATATAGGAGGTAGACTGCTTTCCTTAGGGACCACTATGCATGTTATATGTACNAAGTAAAAAACAAAGTTTAAACAAAACAAACAAAAGCATCATCTCTTACATCACACACTGTGAATGAGATAAAAGCCCAGGACTATCACTACTATCTCAAGTGCAAGGAGCTGGACCAAACTCCATCACTTCTGACTGCACATCTTTGGAGCAAGTGACTGCTAAACCAGGGTGTGAAATCCCCAAGATATATTGGGGACTTCATATTGGATGGGATATTTAAAGTTTCACAGACAGCTAACACCTTGGCCAGCAGCTGAAGAGGACAAGATTTAAATATTGGCAAAAGAACAGTGAAAGTCATGGCTATCTCCCAACTGGTCAAAGTATTACCAAATCAGAATGCTAAAAAATATAGAAAAGGTAGTTAAGTTGATCCACGTAAAGGGTGTTCCAAAGAGGTATGGCAGATTTTTTCCTTTTGACCTAGATTGGTAAACTACCTCAATCCCATCTTTATATCAGAGAGTCCTAGGCCAATTTCTCTGACTTCAGATGGGGAGGTTGCAAGCTTGGCATGGCCCAGAGAGCAAAGGGATTTGCAGTTGAAGACAAAACTTTGCTGATTGCAGGTATGTCTCTGTCAGGCAAACAGTCACTGTATGTACTAACCAATTATATGAGCATATGGATTCTTAAACATTACCTATAATTTGCTTAAAATACCTTTTTTTTTTCCAAAAATAGAAGATAGAGTGTGCCAAGCAGAATAGAAGCAAATAAAAAGACTTAATTAAAGGAAGTTATTAATTTAATATTTGCTGAAAAGCAAAAGCAAATCCTGTAGAACTCTTGTTTGATATAATCATAAAGGTGGCTGTGTCTCATCTATGTTATGGATATTTCCACATTTTATGTTGTGAAGAGATAAAATATAGTTATGTCTCAGCAGCTCAATTGTGAGGGATAAAAATTGCCAGTTGTGACTTTAGATCTCACAATAAGCAAATTATAGAGCAAGTTCTCTCATCTTGGTTTCACAATTGAGTTCATATTATGTAATGTTAGTCTAGCTTTTTCATTAAAGCAACAGTAAAAGGTGATTGTTAATGAGCATAACAGTATTTTTGGCATGGAAATGGCTATTTCTACTTTTCAAAACTGTTTGTTCTTTTAAGAAAACAAATATTCTACCTTACAAACATGTTTGTAAAATGCCTATATTTAAGATAAAGTCCAAGTCAGTACATGCCTAGATGAGCACACTTAATAAATGATATCTGAACTTTTTCTAATTATTGATAAGAAAAGAAGGANGTATTTTTGGCATGGAAATGGCTATTTCTACTTTTCAAAACTGTTTGTTCTTTTAAGAAAACAAATATTCTACCTTACAAACATGTTTGTAAAATGCCTATATTTAAGATAAAGTCCAAGTCAGTACATGCCTAGATGAGCACACTTAATAAATGATATCTGAACTTTTTCTAATTATTGATAAGAAAAGAAGGAGAGGGAGAAAGACAGAAAAAAGGAAGAAAAAGAAATAAAAGAGGGAGAAAGAAAAAAAAGAAAGAAGCAGCAGAAAGGATGGAAGAAAAGAAGTATATATAGGAGGTAGACTGCTTTCCTTAGGGACCACTATGCATGTTATATGTACACATATATTACCTACTTTCTTATTCTCTTCTCATTCAAAATTTAGAAGTTTGCAAACTAGAGAGAAAGCTATACTTTTACGCCACAAATCTTTACTTCCCAAAGAGGATGAGATAATGAAAGATGAATTAAAATCACCAGATATTCACTATGCTTTCATACAGAGCTCTAATATAATGAAAGGAACCAGAATATGCCATCTCAAATATGCCTGTTTGGTTTACAGATTATTTTGAACTAAAAGACTTTGAGAACCAACAGAGGCAGGGAAAGCTCTAAAACCAGGGCACAAGTTTTCCTTTTGTAAAGAAAATTTACATGTTTTTAAAGAGACTTCCATTTGTAAAGATGTCTCCTTCCCCCTGACTTGAATAAGGAGAAATTAATAATTTATCAATGAAAAACATAATGGCTTAAATTTGTAATATGAATATTACTAAACAAGCTTAGTTTACCAAACTTTTTCTCATCTTCTCCCTATAACTTGCTTCCCCAGCACGGAAGTCCTTCTTTTACCTTGAAATAATATTTTAAAAGTTTTAACCAACTCTGAATTACTCATAGCTGAATGCTCCTATGTATAAGTGGAGGCTGCATGTGTCAACATCTATTTTTCTCTTGTTAATCTACTTTTCCCCAGTGAAATTTATAGGGCTGTAGAGAAATAACTTAAATTGGATAGAGGAAAAAGATTTATTATTCTTCCTCTACAATATACAACATTCCACAGGTAACTTAGATCATGATTTTCATTTGAAAAATGCCGAACTTAGACAAAGATGAATTCCTAAACTTAAAGGAATAAAAGTGTTAACATAAGATTTTCATCTATTTTCTGTAATAATTAGCACCTTTTTTGCTAGAATTTGACAAATATGCAATATGATGTTTTACCATTGTGAGATGCATTGTGAAATGATTACCACAATCAAGCTGGTTAACATGCCCATACCCATCACCTATTTTTGGTGGGGTGAAAACACTTGGAATTTACTCTCTTAGCAAAATTTTAAATATATAATACATTATTATTAACTATAGTCACCAGTACATTAGGTTTATATAAGTTATTCGTGCTTTGACTATCATCTCCCCATTTCCCCCAGGGCCATTTTTGTTGTTGTTGTTGTTGTTTTTATTGTTGTTCTAATTATTTCAACATCAAATTTCTCCCCTCAGTGCTTTCAGAGTCTGATAGATTAGGAGTAGTAGAGTAGAATATTATCATTGAGATGTTTGTTTACTGTTGTTTACTGTTTGTTTGTTGTTTGTTTACTGTTTATTTACTGCATGAAATATTTTTAGACCCTGATGCTGGGAAAGATTGAAAGCAGAAGGAAAAGGGGATGACTGAGGGTGAGATGGTTTGATTGCATCACCAACGTGATGGGAATGATTTTGAATAGAGTCTGGGAGTTGGTGATGGACAGGGAAGCCTGGCGTGCTGCAGCTCATGGGGTTGCAAAGAGTCAGACATGACTAAATGACTGAACTGAACTCTGTTTTTTTCTGTTCAGACACCAAGTCATGACACCATGAACTGCAGCACACCAGGCTTCCCTGTCCCCAACCATCTCCCACAGTTTGTCCAACTTCATGTCCATTCATTGTTGATGCCATCCAACCATCTCATCTTTAGTTGCCCTTTTTTCCTTCTATTTTCAATCTTTCTCAGCATCAGGATCTTTTCCAACAAGTGACTCATCACATCAGGTGGCCAAAGTATTGGAGTTTCAGCTTCAGCATCAGTCCTTCCANCCTGTCCCCAACCATCTCCCACAGTTTGTCCAACTTCATGTCCATTCATTGTTGATGCCATCCAACCATCTCATCTTCAGTTGCCCTTTTTTCCTTCTATTTTCAATCTTTCTCAGCATCAGGATCTTTTCCAACAAGTGACTCATCACATCAGGTGGCCAAAGTATTGGAGTTTCAGCTTCAGCATCAGTCCTTCCAATGAATATTCAGGGTTTATTTCCTTTAACATTGACTGACTTCCTCTCTTTGATGTCCAAGGGACTCTCAAGAGTCTTCTCTAGCATCACAGTTCAAAAGTAGCAATTCTTTGGCACTCTGTCTTCTTTATGGTCCATCTCTCACAACTGTATGTGACGTCTGGAAAGACCATAGGTTTGTCTATACAGACCTTTTTTAGTAAAGTGATGTCTTTGCTTTTTAACACACTTGTCTAGGTTTTCATAGCTTTCCTGCCAAGGAGCAAGCATCTTCTAATTTCATGATGCAGTCACAATCTGCAGTAATTTTAGAGCCCAAGAAGAGGAAATATGTTACTGCTTCCACATTTTCCCCTTCTATTTGCCATGAAGTGATTGGGCCTGATGCCATGATCTTAGTTCTTGTTTGTTTGTTTTGTTTTGTTTTGTTTGCCTTTTAGCATTTAGTTTTAAGCAGTCTTCTTCATTTTCCACATTCATGCTCATCAAGAGATTTTCCAGTTTCTCTTTGCTTTCTGCATTAGAATGATATCCTTCACATATCTGAAGTAGTTGATACTTCTCCCAGCAATCTTGATTCCAAAAGTAACTCATCCAGTGCTACATTTCTCTTGATATGCTCTGCATTAAACAAGCATAGTGACAATACTCCTTAACACACCCCTTTACCAATTTTGCACCAGTCAGTTGTTCCACGTCTGATTCTGTTACTTCTTGACCTTTGTACAGGTCTCTCAAGAGATAGGTAAGATANCAGTTTCTCTTTGCTTTCTGCATTAGAATGATATCCTTCACATATCTGAAGTAGTTGATACTTCTCCCAGCAATCTTGATTCCAAATGTAACTCATCCAGCCCTACATTTCTTTTGATATGCTCTGCATTAAACAAGCATAGTGACAATACTCCTTAACACACCCCTTTACCAATTTTGCACCAGTCAGTTGTTCCACGTCTGATTCTGTTACTTCTTGACCCTTGTACAGGTCTCTCAAGAGATAGGTAAGATAGTCCAGTATTCTTATCCCTTTAAGAGTTTTCCACAATTTGTTATGATCTACACAGCCAAAGGCTCTAGTGTAGTCAATGAAACAGTGGTAGATCTTTTTTCTGGAACTCCCTTACTTTCTCTATGATCCAGCCAAAGTTGACAATTTGATATCTGGTTCCTTTGCTTTTTCTAAATCCTGCTTGGACATCTGGAATTTCTTGTTTCATGCAATGCTGAAACATAACATGCAGGATTGTGAACATAACCTACTGGCATTGGAGGTGAATGCAACTGTCTGGTGGCTTGAATATTCTTTAGTACTGTGCTTCTTGGGAACTGAGATGAGGATTGATTCTTTCCAGTCCTGTGGCCACTGCTGGGTTTTCCAACTTTGATGACATATTGAATGCAGCACTTTGATAGCATCATCTTTTAGGATTTTAAATAGTTTTGCTGAAATCCCATCATCTCCACTAACTCCAGTGCCTCCTAAGGGCCTCTTGAATACACACTCCAGAATATCTGGCTCTGGGTGAGTGACCACACCATCGTGGTTATCTGGGTCATTAAGCTATATATTTTTTTTTTTGTACAGTTCTTCTGTGTATTCTTGCCATCTTTTCTTGATCATTTCTGCCTCTGTTAGGTCTTTACATTTTCTGTTTCGTTGTACCCATCTTTGGATGAAATGTTCCTTTGACATTTCCAATTTTAGTGAAGAAATCTCTAGTCTTTCCCTTTCTGTTGTTTTCCTCTATTTCTTCACAATGTTCATGTCATGAAAGAAGGTCTTCTTGTCTCTCCTTGATGTTCTTCAGAACTCTGCATTTAGTTTGATGTACCTTTCTCTTTTTTCCTTGCTTTTCACTTCTCCTCTTTCCTCAGATATTTGTAAAGCCACTTCAAACAACTTTGCATTCTTCTGCTTCCTTTTTCTTTGGGATAGTTTTTGTTTTTATTTTTTTCCTGCCTCCTGTACAGTAATATAGACCTCTGAACATAGGTCTTCAGGCACCCTGTTTACTAGATTTAATCACTTGAATCTATTCATCACATCCACTGTATATTCATAGGGGATTTGATATAATTTGTACCTGACTTCCCTAGTGGTTTTTCCCACTTTCTTCAGTTTAAGCCTGAATTTTGTGATAAGGAACTGATTATCTGAAACACAGTCAGCTCCAGGTCTTGTTTGACTGTATAGAGTTTCTCCATTTTTGGCTAAAAGAATGTCATCAATCTGATTTCAGCATTGACAGTTTGGTGAGGTCAACATGTAAAGTTGTCCCTTCAGTTCAGTTCAGTTCAGTCGCTCAGTCTTGTTTGATTTTTTTCGATCCCATGAATCGCAGCACTCCAGGCCTCCCTGTCCATCACCAACTCCCAGAGTTCACTCAGACTCACGTCCATCGAGTCAGTGATGCCATCCAGCCATCTCATCCTCTGTCATCTCTTTCTCCTCCTGCCCTCAATCCCTCCCAGCATCA
>SJYA01002815.1:0-13071 GCA_006410615.1 Neotragus moschatus
CCATTTTCATTGAGAAATACATGCACAAAATTGAAAGCAACCACCACTAAAGAGAGCAGAAATAGAGAGTAGGAAACCATGATTACTGATCATTACTTTCTGTTACTTCTAAACTTGTTTTTCGAACTTTTCTGCTCTTATTGCTAAGCCATGTTTTCTGTTTTTATTCCTACTAGCGACTAGTCTTTAGTTTCTTTTTTTCTCTTCCTCAGGTCGAACTTTTGTTTTCTAGATCAGAGATCTGATAAATCCTAATCTGCTGAGAAGTGAGTGAATTGCTTTTTCACTCAAATGATTAGCATGTAAGACACTGTGTCTGCAGAGTATATTTCTGATAGATGGTATGATTGTGTTGCTGTTTAGAAATTGAGATACAAATGACATGTCATAAAATTCGCCCTTTGAAAGTTNAGATCTGATAAATCCTAATCTGCTGAGAAGTGAGTGAATTGCTTTTTCACTCAAATGATTAGCATGTAAGACACTGTGTCTGCAGAGTATATTTCTGATAGATGGTATGATTGTGTTGCTGTTTAGAAATTGAGATACAAATGACATGTCATAAAATTCGCCCTTTGAAAGTTTACAATTCAGTGTTTGTTTTAGTATAGACATAAGGTTTCAACAAGCATCATCACTAATTCTAGGACATTTCATCACTCTGAAAAGAAACCCCATACTCATTAGCACCTATTCCCTCTGCCCATCTCCCTGGGGCTCTGGCAGTCACTAATCTACTTCCTGTCTCTTTGGCTTCAGCTCTGAGCATTTTGTATAAATGGAATCATACAATATACAGGCTTTTGTGAGTGGATTCTTCCATTTAGCATCATGTTCTCAAGGTTCACCTGTGTGGTACTNTCGCCCTTTGAAAGTTTACAATTCAGTGTTTGTTTTAGTATAGACATAAGGTTTCAACAAGCATCATCACCAATTCTAGGACATTTCATCACTCTGAAAAGAAACCCCATACTCATTAGCACTTATTCCCTCTGCCCATCTCCCTGGGGCTCTGGCAATCACTAATCTACTTCCTGTCTCTTTGGCTTCAGCTCTGAGCATTTTGTATCAATGGAATCATACAATATACAGGCTTTTGTGAGTGGATTCTTCTATTTAGCATCATGTTCTCAAGGTTCACCTGTGTGGTACTCCGTTTCTTTTTATGGCTGATTTCTATTTTGTGGATGTGTGACATGTTATTTGTTCATCAGTGGACAAATGAATATTTGGGTTGTTTCCACTTTTGGGGTATTATGAATAACGCTGCTATGAACATTACTGTATAGGTTTTTTCATGGACAGATGGATTCATTTATCTTGGGTATAATCCTAGAAGTGGAATTGCATGATCATGTGTGAACTCTTTATGTAGCTTTTTGAAGAACTGACATTGTTTTCTAAAGCAGCAGTGTTACTTTACATTTCTACCAGCAACGTAAAGGGTTGCAGTTTTCTTCCATCCTTGCCGACACTTGTTCTTATCTGTGTTTCTGATTACAGCTGTGCTGGTGGGTGTGAAGTGGAATCTCATTGTAGATTTCATCTGCATTTCTCCAATGATGCTGACCTTGGACCTGTGTTTATTAACTGAAAAGTTTAGGTGTGATCCTCAGATCTTATGTTTAGTGCTAGGACAATATGTGAACAAGGTAGCCTTAGTTGCTGCCCTCTCGCTGTTTAGAATTTATATAAAACAGTTGTTTAGTCACTAAGTCATGTCTGACTCTTTGCGACCCCATGGACCACAGCATGCCAGACTTCTCTGTCCATACCAACTCCCAGATCTTGCTCAAACTCATGTCCATTGAGTCAGTGATGTCATCCAGCCATCTCATCCTCTGTTCCCCCCTTCTCCTCGTGCCTTCAATCTTTCCCAGCATCAGGTTCTTTTCCAGTGAATCAATTCTTCACATCAGATGGCCAAAGTATTAGAGCTTCAGCTTCAGCATCAGTTCTTCCAATGAATATTCAGGACTGATATCCTTTAGGATGGACTGGTTGGATCTCCTTGCAGTCCAAGGGACTCTCAAGAGTATTCTCCAGCACCCCACTTCAAAAGCATCATTTCCTTGGTGCTCAGCCTTCTTTACAGTCCAACTCTCACATCCATACAGGACTACTGGAAAAACCATAGCTTTGACTATATGGATCTTTGTCATCAAAGTGATGTCTCTGCTTTTTAATATGCTGTCTTATAGATAGAAACAAAGTAACTATAGTTAGAGTTTTGATAAGGTGTTAAAAAAGGACAAGGCATAGTCCTTTAGTAAATGTTTTAGATTTTCCATTTGAGTGATTTAGGTCTTTTCCATTATCATTGGCAACCTCGATTGACTGAGTAGGTTTTAAAAGATATTATATGTGGCATTTTTATATTTGCTGTTTAAAATAGTTTAAAAGGAATAAGAACATAATAAAGGAGGAAAATGCGCCGATATATAAAGTAAAGTGAAGTCGCTCAGTCGTGTCCGACTCTTTGCAACCCCATGGATTGTAGCCTTCCAGACTCCTCTGTCCTTGGGATTTTTCAGGCAAGAGTACTGGAGTGGGTTTCCATTTCCTTCAGATGTATAAAGAGTGGAATATTCTGCCTGCCTCTGACCTCCAGTCATTAGGAGCTTGGTGACTTTTGCTCTAAACCTGCTTCCATGGTGTGTGCAGATATATATATATTTAAATTTTTATTTATTTATTTGGCTGCGCCACTTCCTAGTTGCAGTATGTGGGATCTAGTTCCCTGACCAGGTATTGAACCCTGCCCCTCCCTGAATTGGGAGCACAGAGTGTTAGTCACTGGACCACCAGGGAAGCCCTTTTTATTTCTCATTTATTTGTGTGTGTGTGTGTGTGTGTGTGCGCAGATATATATTATGAAGAGTTTTTTCTAGATATATTACTGCCTAAAGACCCTTCTCTTGCTTTTGTGACTAGCCGCTCGCTGGAGTGTGGGGCCGTCTTACTCATCTCCCAGTGGCTTTCGTGGCGGGGGTTCGCTCTGCGCCCGGTGCTCACTGCGCGCTGGCACTTTCCACTTGGCCCATGTTCACTCTGGCTCCCGTGTTTCCCCTGTGGCTGCAGATGGTCCCCATCCCTGCCGGCGTGTTTACAATGGGCACAGATGATCCTCAGATAAAGCAGGATGGGGAAGCACCTGCGAGGAGAGTTGCTATTGATGCCTTTTACATGGATGCCTATGAAGTCAGTAATGCTGAATTTGAGAAGTTTGTGAACTCAACTGGCTATTTGACAGAGGTAACGGGATTGGGATGGGGAGGAACGACTTCATCAGTTGACCACTTTTCACTGTGTTCCCAGTGCTGTGCCAAGCACTTAGATATGTTTCATCTAATTGTTGTTTTCTTTTTTTTAAATATAAATTTATTTAATTAGAGGTTAATTACTTTACAATATTGTATTGGTTTCGCCATACATCAACATGAATCCGCCACAGGTATACACGTGTTCCCCATCCTGAACCCCCCTCCCACCTCCCTCCCTGTACTATCCCTCTGGGTCGTCCCAGTGTACCAGCCCCAAGCATCCAGTATCATGCATTGAACCTGGACTGGCGACGTGTTTCATATGTGATATTACACATGTTTCAATGCCATTCTCCCAAATCATCCCACCTTCTCCCTCTCTCACAGAGTCCAAAAGACTGTTCTATACATCTGTGTCTCTTTTGCTGTCTCACATACAGGGTTAAATTCCATATATATGCGTTAGTATACTGTATTGGTATTTTTCTTTCTGGCTTACTTCACTCTGTATAATAGGTTCCAGTTTCATCCACCTCATTAGAACTGATTGAGATGTATTCTTTTTAATGGCTGAGTAATACTCCATTGTGTATATGTACCACAGCTTTTTTATCCATTCGTCTGCTGATGGACACTGCTGGGCATACATACTGAGGAAACCAGAACTGAAAGAGACACGTGTGCCCCAGTGTTCATCGCAGCATTTTTACAATTGTTTTCATAGAAACCCAGCGAGACAGGTGGTAAACGGGGATATCAAAGCATCTTGCCCCGAGTCCCGTAGCTGGTTAGTGGCGAAGCTGCGGCTCAGGCCTTGCCAGTGTGACCCCAGCACCTGTCTTTTAACCTTGATGCTCTGGTGTGTCCGTGCTGTAGTATGGCAAAGAGTGCCACTGTCCGCTCAGGCTTTTTGAGATAACAGCATGTAAAGTAAGGCCACTCTTCCCTCTCAAAAAATTATAGTTCGTGTGTTTCAGAAGCATGGCATAATTTGTAAGTGATAGATGAAGAAGTGCAGCTTTTCATTTTTGTGGTTTTATTCCAGTGCCTGAAGACACGCAAGGTTTCCTTTGGCAATTCCAGTGTTTGCTGTGCTCGCTGAATCACAGAGCAGTGTTCTGAAAGTGGATGTTTGTATTCAGTGGTACTAGGAAGAGGGAGGCTTTCTAGATGGTGGAAGCTTCTGAGTGGCTCAAATATCCTTGTCATATATATATAGTTTTCCCATTTTTCTTACCAAAAGATTCTTCCCTTGCCTTCAGTTTGTGGAGTCCCTGCCTTGTTTTTGTTTCAGGGTAGAACATCGTCTTTATTAAAAAAAAAAAAAAAATTCAGAGCGGATGCTGAAAGCAAGACAACTTCCAAATTTGGTTTTGCATTTCTTTGGCATTTCCAAAAATATACAGAATGGTTACCTCTTTGTTTCCATTCCTAGTGAGAAATTTCTGTTCTTTTTGTTTCATGAGAATACTCTCAGATCAAGTTCCTCAATAGTCTGCTGAAGTTAGAAGATGGCTTCTAAGGCAGGAAGTTTCCCATGGACTAGGGTTCTCCATTGAGATTAGACAGAATGAGTAGAATTTAGGGTGTCTGGGAGCATGGATGATGGGATACTACATCTGGATTTCCGTTACCCTCTAACTGAATTAGAGCATGTCGTTTAATTAGGAAGTAGAAGTGTGGTACAGAAATGGCAGCAATGCCTGTGACTTTGTCCTCAGCAGAAATCACAGACACTTTGTGTCATATTATTCTATTCACAGAGATCTTAACCTTAAAATTACTTGTATTCATCCCCACCTTAGAAATGATAATTATGAGACCTGCCACTAGATCTTATTTAATACATTAAAAAATAAAAAAAGGCAGACACATACATACAGACACACACTTGTATGTGTTACTATAGCACACATTTGTTTTACGAATATTTTGATATAACTTGCTTTCTTTGTAATTGTGTTGATTTTGTTTCATACGCTTCACCCGACTGCCAAAAGGGCCTAGGGAACAAAAAGGGTTAAAGCCCCCGCTTTGGATAATACTTCATCTTTTTATGGCACTTTACAGTGGTTTTTTTGTTTTTGTCTTTTTCCATTTCTCCAGCTTCATTTTACATCACACTTCCATTGCTCATCACATTCTGATCCTGCTGTTCTTGTTTCTGTTCTTTGCAAACTGGACACTCTTTGCCATCTTTGAGGCACAGCCCACACTCTCCCCTGCTTAGAATTTCCTGCCTGTCCCCCCTCTGCATGGCCGGCTCCTTCTCATTCTCGAGTCATCTCATCTTAAATATCCTTCTCAGGGAGGCTTCCTCTGCCCACTCTCTCAGAAGGAGACTTTTCTCAATACTCTCCCCTTTACAGTGTCAACTTATTTTCTTCCATTCTTTTTTCAACTTGACTTTTGTTCTAAGTGCTCTATATGTAAGTGCTCTAATGTCAGAGTCCATGCCTATGTAATGTTGACCTTGTATCTCTGTCATGTAGCCCAAAGGCGGGCATCTGGTAGGTCTTTGATCAATGTTGTTGAATGAGGGACTGGTCTGAGTTTTTAGACATGGTGATGCCATAAGGGAATACAGGAAGAAGAGCTGGGATGCATAAAAGTTGATGAGCTTGAATCAGGAAAAAGAATTTGAGGTGCTCATAAGGCCTGAAATCCAGGGGTATAGTAGGCAGTTGTGCTCATCTAGCGAGGAGAGGATATGTATGCAGGTAGAGATCTGAGCATCATTTGCAGTGCTGGCAATGGTTAGAATGATGAGATCGCCGGAGTCTGTCCAGCAGCAGGTCCGTGTCTCCCAAGTGCCTGTGTTAGAGTCACCAGCCTGCTGTTCATACGTGCAGGTTCCGTTGCCTCACCCCAGACCTCCAGAATCAGAAGCTCTGGGCTTGGGGAACAGTAATGTGTAGTGGCAACAAGTTTGCCAGCTGACCTCAACTGCACAGAGCCCAAGGGCCGCCAGAATAGAGTAAGAAGTGCAGAGAAGCAGGGTAGAACACCGGGGAGCAGCAGTGTTTTAGGGGCTAGAAGGAGAGCCCACGTATTTCAGGGGATGAGTAGGAAGAATCCAAAAGGAGGAAGAAACCCGGAAGAGCAGAACCATGGCTGCTTTGCACATTTGCTGACTGGGGCCACATGCAGCAAGGAGAACCAAGTAGATACAGACCTGAGACAGCAACGTTAAATAAAAATGATTAAAATACAGATTTCCGCCTGGTGTTCAAGTTGGCCACTTGAGATTTATCAGCACAGTGGACACCTTAGTGGAGCTAGAATGTGTCAGAATACCAGCAAACAGTGCCATTGGCTTCTTTTAGCTAGATTCCAGGAGTAGAACAAAGGAAAAGCTTGATATGTGATCCGATATGTAAACAATCTTGTTATTTTCCAAAGTCATTTGTAATACTTGGGGAGATGTGTTTCCATCAACAGAAACAATCACAGGCTCAAAAGCTAATCTCTTCCAGTCTGCATCCTTATCAGCTACATGAGCCTAAAATGAAAATGGGCTCTGTAAGTGACACTAACCTGTTTTTAATAGGAAGCCAGATGCTTTAATGTCATTTCTGAATCCTTTGGGAGGTCATATGACAAAATTAAGTTCATTTGGACAAGAAGAACCACTCAAGTAGTGTACACAGAAAATGGCAATTATGAAATGTGTTCCTGAAAACTTTTCTGGATTTTTATTTCCTTTCTTTCCTTCAGGCTGAGAAGTTTGGTGACTCCTTTGTTTTTGAAGGCATGTTGAGTGAGGAGGTGAAGTCTGACATCCAGCAGGCAGTAAGTAATGTTTTAACAGGCTCATATTTCTCTACTGCTCATTAGAAATGACTTGGGTGAAAAATCCAGACTACAAGTCCTTCCCCTCCCCCCAGGTAACTCACCACTTTCCTGCTATAGATTTTTTCCCCCAGGACAGGCCTATGGACCAGGACACCGTGTCTTGAAGAAAATAACACAAACCTGGGATAGTGTCTAAAGTGTTGAATCTGACTTGAGCTACTGTCTCATGTACCTGAGTATAATTGAAGCTTACCTGGGCTTCAAACACTTCTGGGTTTCTTTTACTTATAGTTATTTCTAGAATGGAGGGTTAAATGTGTTTTTTTTTTTTTTTTTCCCAATTTACTTCTATTCTTAAAGTCTTGGTCTCATCAGGCATTGGTATGGAGAGAGCATCCTTTTAAAGGATTCGTGAATTCACATGATCAGAGTAGCATTTATGAAAGGGGCCCTTTGCTCTGGTTGATTACAGGAAATTGAGGCCAGAACCTGGTTCTTACCATCTGGGGTGAACCCTCTCTTAGAGGGGACCCAGGGGAGTCGTGGAAGCGGTGGATGAGGCCTCTAGAAGCACCTGTGTGGTGAGGGGAGCTCAGGGTTTCTGTTGCAGACTTTTTAGTAGGTTTGTGTATATTTGAAGTGAAAGTGACAAGTTAAAGTGTTAGTCACTCAGTCCTGTCTGACTCTTTGCGACCCTATGGGCTATAGCCCATCAGGCTCCTCTGTCCATGGGATTCTCCAGGTAAGAATACTCGTGGGGGTTGCCATGCCCTTCTCCAGGAGATCTTCCCAAACCAGGGGTTGAACCCAGGTCTCTGGCTTTGCAGGCGGATTCTTTACTGTCTGTGTATATTCTGTGTATATTTGAGTATATATTTACTCCTCTGCCACATGAGAAGGCAGAAAATATACAAGGGAAGGAGGGGAGGGTAGGCAAGCTGGAAAGCGGAGGGTTCACAAAACAGGGCTGAGGTTGCAGAAGAAGCAGGAGGTGGTGAGAGAGGAAAGGAAACGGGGTCAGCTGACCCCAGGGAGACTGAATAAGACCCGGACTTGGAGGACAGGACTTCAGCACTAATCTTCCTTTCTTATACAGGTTCCCTTTCAACTCCTGCCTGAATCTCGTCTTTATGTGTTGGCGTCATCGTTCTCTCTTGTGAGCTAACCGTCCTGGCTTGACTCATTTAGAAAACCTGGGGGAGTGAGGGGGAAAGATGAGGTAACACCAGACTTGCTCTCAAGCCATTTCATAGGAGAATCAGGCCTCCTTTATGTGTGTATTTCATATTGCTCTGTGTTTTATTTTATTTTTTGCCCTGCTGCCTTGCAGTATTTGGGATCTCAGTTCCCTAACCAGGGATCTAACCCACGCCCCCTGCATTGAGACTGCCGAGTCTTAACCAGGGGACCACCAGGGAAGTCCCAGTGTTTTAAAAAACATGGCCAGGTTCTATCTGAATCTCAAAGTTTTCATCACAAGTTTACATTACAAGTCTGTTATGTTATCTGATATACCTGCCCCCCGCCCCCGGCCCCCTCTTTAAAGGGGTTTGAGGTCAGATTAGCTTAGTGTTGATGAGCGAACAGCTCCAGCTGTGAGGTCTTGTTTTGTGATAGGGAGTTCCCATGGGGGAGGGCACTTAGTTTTGTATTTTGTGCTTTCAGATACAAGGCCTCTTGTCAGTCAGTTAAGGAGCTCTGAGTGCTTTAGGCATAGAGGCTGATCATTACTAGGTTCTGCCCGTGCCCTGTTAAATCCACAGTGAAGTGTGTGTGCTGGTAACCAGGATGGGCAGAAGCAGCTGTTACCCAGCCATAGTGTTAGGCACTCACTTAAGTGCTCTTAATGGCAAAGCAAACCTTTTAAGCATGATTAGAAAGGGCTGGAATGAGTGAAGTGAATCTGTCAGTGATTTGAGGGAGCTAAGTTTTTGTTTTTTTCAGCCTCCTCTTAGGTCTTGGCATACCGTCATGCACTAGAGCTATTTTTAACCTGGTGTGTCCAAGAGTATAGGAGAGGAGATGGGCCACTAGGTGACTACGTGAAGCAGATGAATCAAGGTGGTACATGGCCAAAAATAAGATCATATCGTCTCAGGCTCAGGGCTCTTGTAAGGCCTGATTAAGTTGAGAAGAAAGTCTCATCTGAGTGTTTTCTTGTTATTAAAACTCAGTGAAAGTGAAAGTTGCTCAGTCGTGTCCAACTCTTTTTGACCCCATGGACAATACAGTCCATGGAATTCTCTAGGCCAGAATTCTGGAGTGGATTCTTAGTTCCCTTCTTTCTTTCCAACCCAGGAATCAAACTCAAGTCATTGCAGGCAGATTCTTTACCAGCTGAGCCACCAGGGAAGCCCCTAAAACCCAGTAGCACTTGTTAATCTCCTTTTTAGCATAAAAAATAGGCCTCAGAACCTTCCCCAGGTTTCACTGGCTGGCTGGAATTTATTAATGTGGTTTACTCTTATGTATATTTTAAATGTAATTATTTTATAAGATTATTTACTTTCATGCAGTTGTTTTAGATATTTACGATCATGTGATTATTTCATGTTTCATATAATTCTTTAAAATAATGTAATGAAATTAATTATTTTAAATGTCATAAATGCTCTCTCATGATAGGAAACACTAGGGCTGTAACTTTTCATTTTCAGAAAAAGCCTTTTCATTGTAAAAGAAAAATCAAATATGGATCACACAGACCAAGTGTGTCATTTTACTGTGTCACTCTAAAACGAACATCATTGTAACCTTGTCTTAAGTCAGGAATTAGAATTTTGCCACCTGCCCTAGCAACCCCAACCATGTGCCACATCCTGATCACCACCTGCTCTGTGCCTGAAGTAGCCACTATCTTGCTTTTTTAAAAAAATCGTTTGTTGTTGTTGTTGTTTGTTTGTTGTTGTTTGGCCACAGCATGCAGCAGGTGGGATCTTAGTTCCATGACCAGGGATCGAACCTGTGCCCCCTGCATTGGAAGCTGGAATATTGACCACTGCACCACCAAGGAAGTCCTTATCTTGCTTTTTAAGATACTTCTTGATACTTTAAGATACTTTTTAGATACTTTTCTGCATTTCTTTAGAGTATTATCAGCAGGCATGTATCCCCAAGACTGCCAATGTTTAGTCCTGCCCATTTAAAGCAAATTTGTGTCTTTTAAGATTTTTGACTTAGTTAAGACTGTTATAATCTATAGATTTCCCTCCCATTTTCCTGCTCCTCCCCAGCCCCTGGCCCTGTCTGCTGCTTCCTCCCCACCCCACCCCCCAACAACTTATCTGTGAAAGAATCCAGGGCTTTTTCCTGGATTGCCCTCTCATGTTGCACCTAAGCTCTTCTCTCTGTCCTGTGCATTCCTTGCCAGTGGTGTCTGGATCCATAGACCTAATCAGACTCAACGTTTGGACCCCATTGCAAGACCTCAGATAGTGACACGTTCTTACACCACAAGGCACATAATAAAATAAAATCATAAAATAGGTCTCTTTTTATAATGTTACCTGCTGTTAATGTTAGTGTCTAGATCCACGGGTTCATTGGGGTTAGTTCATTGAAAGATATTGAGAATGTAAGTTTTTTTTTTTAATTAGTTGAGACTTTATAAAGAGGTGGTTCCCTCATCGGCTATTTTCTTAACCATTGACACTGTTCATACAAGATAGAGTAAATTTTGTTTGATACTTTACTAGGTTTTAAGATAAAGAAGTGATCCCCTACTACTCTCTAGAAATAGCCGATTTGATTTCTTTTTTTTTTAAATTAAACATTTAAAGAATATTGTAAATTTGCATGCAGTTGTAAGAAATAATACAGATATCCCACACACGCTTCCCCTGGATTCCTCCAGTGCTAGCATCTTACGTAACCATAGAACAGTTTCACAAGCAGGAAGTTGACAGTTGACACAACCCACTTACCTTCATCTGGTTTTACTCGTTTTATATGTACTCATTGGTATGTGTGTATTTAGTTCTATATCATTTTATCACAAACGTAGATTTGTATAATCACCAGATTTTTTTTAAATGTCATGAACCTATGGATTTAAACATTTTTAAACATTCTTTGTTTTCTTCTTTAGGAACTCTTAATAATCTGTTTGTAGGATTCATTTTCAGAGTTTATCACTTCTTTTGAATCATTTCTATCTTTTTTTTTTTTACATTAAATTTTTTTCTTCCTTTACATCTTCTTCTTTGTCTCTTAGGTATTCTTGTGTTCATTTCTGAAGTGGCCTTTTCTTTTGATTTAGTTATTTCTTGATTTATCTACTCATCTGAGTTTGCTGATCCTGTTTTATTTTATTCTCTCATGAGTCATTTTCTTAATGCCCTTGACCTCATTTTGACATGGCGCTTTGAGCATCACGTACCCTTTACAAGGAGGCGTGGTCCAGGGTAGCTTCTGTCGCTTGAAGAACTCTTATCTTCAGTTATGGTCACATGGGCCTCAAAAACATGCTCTCCTGCTTCCTCAGAATTTCCTGCATCTCTTCCCTTCCATTCCTCCTCTTCCTTTTCTCCCTTGTCCCTTGTTTCCTAGAGTTTGGTTTTATTCTCTCAGCTTTCTCCATGGTGAGGGACTCTGTTCTGGAAGGGAACCCTAGCAGGTCAGTGTCAAGAATTCTCTGGGCAAGACTGTTCAGTGGCCTTTGTACTTTCTCACCACGGGTCCCTAACACGCACTTACCACCATAGTGGGCAGAATTCATTCCCGTTTTCATAATTCTCTGCTTTCCAGTGATGCGCACTGGCTGCTTTGGGATTTTCCTCGTCACAGCTCTGATGACTTGTTGCTTTCTTCTATTTTCTCGAGTCGGACACGACTGAAGCAACTTAGCAGCAGCAGCAGCAGCTGTAACACCATGCGGGTTGTGTGGCTGCTGGCAGTTTTCCTTTGCCTGTTTGTATTCTGGTTTGGAAAGGTACCTTATCACATAGATTGGCTGTGGATGTTGTGCTTAGGATTTTGGTGTTTTATCTAGTGAATATCTAATTGCTGTGTCTGATTCCATGCATTGACTTGGAGAGATTCAAAATTTGTGCTGATGCTGCTGTCCTCTTGGATTTGTTTGTTTTTTAATGTGTAATGTTTAGAGACAAAGCATCCATCTAGCTCTCAGGGTTTTCTTGTAGAGATAAATGTTAAATTTAATGATGAGAAACAGAGTATATTTGTGTGTAGAAATTTACCTACTTGTGATTATTACTTGGGTGTTTCATTTAAAACAGTGTCTTAAAAACTATAGATATCAAATCCTAGAAGGGATTAAGGCTAGCTTTTGTTGTTGTTTTTGTTTTTTTACTCTGTATAACTTAAAATACCGTAAAAGGATGGTATTTAAAATATGTACTTTCTGAAGAGTATGTTTCATTTTTATACTTGTGTCATTAATGTATCTCCTAAATCTTGGACAGAGGAATAGCAGTGAGATGGGAAAGAACAATTCCTCTTGGTGGGAACCTGAGAAATAATGATCATCTATTTGTTTGTGATTTAATACTTTCAAAATTGTTAACAGTTTCAGGAAACAAATTGCTGAGTAAGTGTCCTTGAAAAAGGAGGATGAGAAGCTGTTTTGAGACTGTCTTTTCAACTGAAAGCCAACTTCATTAAGGATTCAGAATTATGAAGACTGCTTTTCCTTTTTATTCTTTTTTCAAATTAAAAAAAAAAGTCTCTTCTGCTTAAAGGAGATCTTTTGGTAAATATTTTTTAAATTAATTGTGTTCAAATATAGTTTGCTTCACTACTGAAAGATGGAAATGGCAACCTACTCCAGTATCCTTGCCTGGAAAATTTCCTGGACAGAGGAGCCTAGTGGCTGCAGTCTATGGGGTCGCAAAGAGTCGGGCACGACTGAGCGACTGATACTTACACTGAAAGATAATTTAAGTAAAAATTTCCAGTTGGCACTTATTTCCTCCCAGTACAGTGTAGGGTTTAATTCACTGTCTTCTCATTTTTGTCATTGCTGTTAAAACATCAGCCATCAGGAACTTCAATG
>SJYA01002815.1:21392-93236 GCA_006410615.1 Neotragus moschatus
CTGCCACCCCACCCCCTTCTCCCCCCAATAGCTATTAACATCTTGTGGAAGACTCTGGAAACAGCTTTTGGAAAAGCCTGGGTAGTAGAACAGACTTATGAATTGAATATCTGTGGTTGTGGGTTCTTTCCCTAGCTCTGCCACTACCTGCCACATTTCAGGGCTTATTTTTCCATCCTTAAAATGAGAGAATTTAAACAGTTGGCCTCCCTATCCTCTCACCTTTAAAACCTGGCGGCATTGTAAGCCTGCCTGTGTTAAGCATGCGGTCAGGCTGGGAGAGCTTCTTAGGTGCCTTTTCTGTTTTCTGTCTTCTGTTTGACCTTTTTTCTCAGAAGCCTCAGAACTTGTAAGCCACGAAAACAAAGTACAGAACCAATCAAATGTCATTCAGATGTTCTGTAATTTCCCTGTTTTAGACATTGAGAAAGGCTCGTAGGTAAGCCAGTAGCAATTTAAGGAGCTTAAATTAAGCCTTTTTGTAAAGAGTTGTAATAAAAGCTTCTTTGCCTAAAAAGAAATAAAAACTTACTTACAAAAATAAAAAATTATTTCTCTTGTCTTCAGAATTCTTTTTTAAAAAAGCCTCAGATCCCAGACCTAGAGAGTTAAATAGTCAGACAGAAAAAGATAAATACTGTATGTTATCACTTATATGTAGAATCTAAAAAATAAAACAGATACATAAAACAGAAACAAACTCACCTATGTAGAGAACAATCTAGTGATTACCAGTGGGGCGAGAAAAGGGAGACGAGGCAAGACAGAGGTATGGGATTAAAAGATACAAACTCCTGGAAACTAAATAGATAAGGAACAAGGATATGACATATAGCACAGTGAAATATAGCCATTGTTCTGTAGGAATCTTAAGTGGAGTAGGTATTATACACCTGAAATGAATACAATATTGTAAATAAACTATACTTCAATAAACAATTTTTAATAAAAAGCCCCAGATCTACTTTCCCCATATTTCTTCAGGTCTCAATGGAGAATGAGTCAACTACCTCACTTTTAAAGGGTTCTTGGATGCTAACGATCCTTTATGAATTTGTTATACATTGTCTTTAACAAGAGACACTCTAGGATTTCTGCTCCTCTCTTAAGGGCATGTAATAAATGTTTAGAGTGTACAAACTGGTATTTCAGGAAGGCAGTGAATTCTATAATGAGAAATTTCACTAAGAACTGGAGCAAAAATGTTGAACACTTTCAGATCGGCCTTAAGTTTCATTAATATTTGTACTCTATGAAAAAGCATGCATTTTTCTCTCTCACATATTCTTTTAAGTAGTCAAGGTACCTGATTTAGGGTTTAATTTGAAATTAGCTGTCAGATCTGACTCCCTATCTGTTTTCATGATGAATTCGCTTTTACTCTCAAGTCAAGCCTACTTCTCAATTCTCTGCATCTGTGTTGGGTGCTGAAGAAAGAGGTTTCACTCACTGTGTGCTTCCTATCCCACTTGACTCCTTCAGTTGCATTTGATTCTCGTCCAGTTTTATTTATACTTCATGAATTTGAGCAGATCTGCGATTTCTTATTGTTCGCTGGTACCAGTTGAAAAATTCTCCCAGGCTGTTTTTATAGGGGTAACTGTCATGTTTATACTACGTTTCAAAAAACATCCATCTTTTTAATTTGCTTGTCTAAATGCATTGAATTTTTAAGAGAACAGTTGTAAAGTTGTGAACTTGACATTTTTACACTTGAATGTGCATATTAGCACAGTGCTTTGTCTTTTTCTTGTGCCGACTTTATTCTGGGCTGTGCGTGTATAAGAAGCATAATTTACCACTTCTGGCAAAAATAAAGGCACCTTCGCTGTCTTCCCCCTTTTCTTTTCTTTAAGCTGTTACTACAAGTCTGGCTATGTCCCTAGGGAGAGGTGGGAAAAGATGTCTTTGCCCTCTGAAGTCCATGTCTCAAGGGGATGTCAGTACTCACATGGATCCTATTTACATTGTAATTGGTTGCTGGCTGTCTAGTACAGCTGTTTCAACTTAAACCCGAGACAGTTGCTATGGAGATGGTTTGACTAGAAATAGGTCAAGTAAAGTCCTTTTCTCCCTGGATGTAAGGGAGTGCTGTAACTCAACTAGAAGTGTCTCAGTTGAACAGAAAATACATAGATGGGCAACCACATCCACCGCCCCCTACAGTTTCTCTTTTTAGGATGAGGCTTATCACAGATGCCAAACCACTCATGTTGTTGCTGTGACTCTGGAAAGTATGAAGACTCTTTCTGTTGAAAGGAATCATAGATGTTATAATTTGCAGTGTGACCTTATTTAACTGGCTTATGTATGACTCTCAAAAGTTGCTTATTTCATAAATTACTAAATATAGTAGAAGAGCATTTGTTTTGAAGACATGACCAGGAGTTCAAGAACAAGTCTTAAAATATGGAGTTAACAGTGATATTTGAAAGAAGTTGTCTGGTGACATCGGATGGGATTTGTTGTATGTTTATCTAGAAAAGATGGCTTTCCCAGTACAACTTGGCTAAGAAGAATGATGTTCTGCCTGTAAGCTGAGTCCTCTGTTGTGGGTGACTCTGATTGCTTATCTTTCTTTCCTCATTTGTCTGGTGCGGAAGTGGTTCCTGACTGTGCATCTGACCACTGTGATGTAGAGTTACAGTTTCTCTTATAGGCGCGGGTGTCGTATGGTCCTCTCATAGGCCCCCAAGCTTTGTCTAGTTTGGGGCTTCGTGAATGTGGAGACAAGTTTTTATTTGTTCTACCTGTTTTAAAAATTTATTTGTTTTTTAATTGGAGGATAATTGCTTTACAATATTGTGTTGGTTTCTGTCATACATCAACATGAGTCAGCCATACATACATATGGCCCCTCCCTCTTGAAACTCCCTCCCGCCTCCCACTCCATCCCACCCCTCTAGGTTGTCAAACCAGAGCACTGGGTTTGAGCTCCTTGAGTCGTACAGCAAATTCCCACTGGCTGTCTGTTTTGCATATGGTTAAGTATATGTTTCAATGCCACTCTCTCTACTCGTCCCACCCTCTCTTTCCCCCTACTGTGTCTACAGTCTGTTTATGTCTGCGTCTCTATTGCTGCCCAGTAAATAGGTTCATAAGTACCATCCTTTTAGATTCCATATATATGTGTTAATATATGATGTTTGTTTTTCCCTTTCTGACTTACTTCACTCTGTATAACAGGCTCTAGGTTCATCCACCTCATTAGAAGTGACTCAAAATATGTTTTATGGCTAAGTCGTAATTTGGTTCTCACAGTTGGGTGGCGAGTAGGATGCTATTGGCATCTAGTGGGGAGAGGTCTGGGATGCTGCAGGGCATCCTACAGTGTACGGAACAGCCCCCTCCATCAAGGAACTGTGTGGCCCAGTAAGTCAGTAGTGCTGAGATGGTCTGTATTGGATGGGTTATTAAGAAATGTAAAAGCTTTCAGGAAAGAATGACAGAAAGAGAACTAGAAAGCAGATATGTAAAATGAAAAAGTTTGTGTATGTGATGGGAAAGAAATTGAGTAGGAACCATAGCACTGATGTATGTACCTGGACCCATCAATTTGAGTTTTACAGATATTTTTGGGAGAAGATAAAGTGAGTAGTTAACCATGTGAGGTAAGTATTAATATGTACAATGAATAATTGAGAAACTCAATATACCAACTGTCTTAAGTCTTACTCTCAGGATTCTGGGAGTTGAAGATTTCCTTTAGGAATGAGGTTCTTAAAAAGGGAACGTGGCAGACAATAGACTCTCAATAAATATGTGCGACCAGAGTGAATTGAGGGGAAGCAGAAAGGAAAAAGGAATGGATTCAGAGGCCACAGGGGCAGTTGCCCCGGGTCTACCCGACACAAGGCAACTCCGTGGAATTTTCCCATTGAAGAGGGTCGAGAACCTTGGAGGACTTCTGCCATTAAGGCTTGTGTTTGGTTGTCTTTACTAACGCTGTGCATGTGTGTACCCTGGGATCCAGCCATTCCACTCCACGGTGTGCACTCAGCAGGAATGCTTCTGCATATTTCCTGAGTCATGAGCTACCAAGAATGTTCACAGAAGTAGCACCATTCACAGTAGCTCAAACTGGAAACTGCCCAAATGCCCATCAGCAGCAGAAGAGATAAGTAAATCCATTTAAAAAGTTGCTAATGATGGAATATTTCAAAACATAATAGGGTATAAGAAAAATAGGCATTCTAGTTTCCACCACCCAGATTTAACAAAGGGTAACATTTGCCATATTTGCCTTAAAAAAAATTTTTTTTTTTTTTAATTTGAGAAATAGAACCTTCTGGTGACCTTAGTGTTGGGAATGGGGTAGAATTGTGTGAGTGATCTGAAGATCTTGAACTGTTAAGAGTGGGATGACCTGGGCTTTCTCTGCACGTCTTCCCTTGATGTGGAATGAATTACCTGTCACTGGAACTTAAACGGGCTTCCCTGGTGGCAAATATCAAGCAGTGTAGTCAGCAGGAACACCCCCCCACCCCCCGCCCCGATTAAAGATTCCACAGAGTCACAGAAGAAAGAGGAAGAAGCCCTGCGTTTCACCTCTCCTGCTCTCTGAAAGAGAAAACACTCTGCAGTAGTGTCCTCAAAGGACATAATGCCTCTTTCATTGAGATGTAAAAGAATTTGGCTTTTCCCATCAAATTGTGATTGGAATACCATGAATGTTTTGATTGTGCTGATGTGAGAAAAAGAACAGGAACAGAGTTTGGTGTTCTCGGTGATTGCTGTGATTGTTAGCTGGGAACACATTCCCCCATCTCTTCCACTCAGCCCGGCTTGTCAGGACGCAGAGGACTGAGAGCAGCATTGTCTTGGGGATAACTTGAGTCCATTCCGGTTTACAGCAGAAGAATCATTTGCAAACTTCGGTTCTTTACTTAGTATTAGCATCACTGATGACGGTAATTTTTTTTTGTAACTCTCTCCTTGATTGTCATGAGGTCCATGGTTGACTGCTTCCCTTTACTGAGTGCTTGCTAAGTGCTCGGCATAGTCCTAAGCCCTGGATGTATGTTTGGTTTCCTCGTAATAATCTCTGAGATAGGCATTGTTACTGTCTTCATCTTACAGTTGAGAAAACAGATGTAGGGAGGTTCAGTAGGGAGGTTGCCAAGGGTTACCCTCTGCATGGCAGAGTCATAATTCAAATCTCATTTTGACTGACTCCAAAATCAAGTTTTTAACCAATCTCTAAACAATCCCAGGTGGTGCAATGGTAAAGAATCTGCCTGCCCATGCAAGAGATGCAAGAGATGTGGGTTTGATCCCTGGGTTGGGAGGAGGAAATAGCAACCCAGTCCAGTATTCTTGGCCTGGAAAATTCCATGGACAGAGGGGCCTGGTGGGCTACAGTCCATGGGATTGCAAAGAGTCAGACACAACAGAGAAAGCACAAGTGAATGAAAATGAACAAAACAAGGGCCACTTGATATTGGTATATGGGTTGACAGAGCTGTAAAGTAGGAGTTAAGGTCCTGAGAACAGGATGTGGGCTGAGCACTTCCCAGTCCTTTTAGATTCCCCCTGCTGTGAGTCCGAGGTAGGGGACTGGGAGGCTGCTCTCATTTCACAGGTGAGGACTTTGGGGCCAGACAAGCAGTGAATTTGCCCAGAGGCACACAGCTCATGTTGGGCTGGATGTTAATCAGGGTCTTTTGTGAACACACTGCAGCTCTGTATTTGGTGCTTCAGCTTGGTCTCCCACAACCTTGGTTGACCTTCAGCCTGGCACCGAGTTGTAAGATTAATGCTGTTTCCTCATCTTTTACAATAGAGTGGTACCAGCTGTCCCAGTTGTTAGAGATTATAGAGGATTAGCTAGCAGTGTCTTTTTAAGATTCTTGGAAAGATATACCATTTATATACATATTTATTTAATCACTGTGGTGCTTTATGATGCAAGATAATACCTTTTTAAAAAACACTTTATGTTGTATTGGGGTATAGCCGGTTAACAATGTTGTCGTATTTTAAAGTGAACAGCGAAGGGACTCAACCTTACATACATATGTGTGCATTCTTCCCCAAATCCCCTGCCCATCTAACCTGCCACATAACACTGTGCCTTTTTGTTTGTTTGCTTTGGGTGCACGTGTGGCTTGCTGGATCTTAGTTCCCCAACTGGGGATTGAACCTGGAGCACAGCAGTGAAACAAGTCCTCACTACTGGACCACTAGGGAATGCACGAGATAATTTTTTTGTTGTTGTTAGATTTAATTACATATAAATATTTTTGATATTCTGGAAAAATGATTTGGTAATTCCATGGAAGTTGAAGGCCTTAAGTGAGTTTTTTTTTTTTTTCCCTGCATGGACTGAGTCAATGTTGTTTTAGAGCTAACCTCAGCTTATCCTGTGTTGCTCTGAGGTTGCAGCTGCTCCGTGGTGGTTACCTGTGAAAGGTGCTAACTGGAGACACCCAGAAGGGCCCGACTCTACTGTCCTACACAGGTGAGACTGGTGGGTCTTAGCCTAGATGATATTTTCATTTCAGAATCAGTTCCTTTGATGTTGAAGAGAAACATAATGTCCATTGTCTATAAAAGAATATGATGAACTCTAATCGGTTGGAAGGGAAATAGGATGGCTAGAAAGAATCAATGTACAGACCCAAACATTGTGCCTAAGTCATGGAACACTGTTAAAGATTTTTTTTTTTTTAATGTGGACCATTTTTAAAGTCTTTATTGAATTTGTTACAATATTGGTTCTGTTTTATGTTGTGGTCTTTTGACTGCCAGGCATGTGGATCTTAGCTCCCTGACCAGGGATTGAACCCACACCTCCTGTACTGGAAGAAGTCTTAACCACTGGACCACCAGGGAAGTCTCTGGGAGGCTCATAATAAGTGGCCTCTTGCCATCCTCATTTGGCCTTTTAGAGGGTTCCCTCCTGTCATTCTTTCCCCATTTGACAGACCTATTACAAATTTCATGACATGTAACCTTTACAGATTGTTTGTTCTTCCTCATGAGTAGGCTATTATGAGGACGGAGAGAAGTGGTGGTGTCTTGCCAATTGGCCACTCTAACAGCTAGGCCTTAGGTCCAGGACTCGTGTTCTCTGCAGTCCTGGACTGACATACTTTGAAGCCACCATCTGACTGAAAAACCACAGAGCTGCAAGTCGGTCAGCAAGTCTCCAGGGTGGCAAAGAAATAATTATCTCAAGCAAAAATAGAGTAGCACTTTAAGCCCTGGAGGCAGAGAAAGGTTTGGGTCAGGACTCAGCGTCTCAACAGCCCAAGAAAACTGTTCTCCTAACCCAGTTTTTCAGATGAGATTCTCGAGTCTGTTTTCCTGCTTACTGCCCTCAGTGTGAGGGAACTGGGAGTACATGAAGTTCAGCTCTAGGGATACAGCTCCTTGATCAATGTCATTCTTTCAAACTCTTGAGTTGGTAGGCCCTGGGGTAGAAATAGACTTTGAGGTAGAAAATTGTAGGATTCTCAGATACCTCAGGTTGATGACCTCTTAGCTCCCAAAATATAGCTTCTTTCTGAACTATCATAGTAGAAGAAAAAGCTGAGGACAGAAGGAAGATCCAGAATGAAATGTGTTTTATCCACTGAGTCCTTTTGAGAAAAGTGCATGTCTTAAAACATCAATGCTGAAAACAGTGACTGGCATGCAAAGGTACTCAATAGACGCTTTGGAAAGAATAAGTGAAAGTCATGGTGTAATTACAATAGGGGATTCAAAGATGCTTAAGAGGGACTTCCCTGATGGTGCAGTGGTTAAGAATCTGCCTGCCAATGCAGGGAATGTGGATTTGATCCCTGATCTCGGAACTAGGATCCCACATGCCACAGGGCAACTAGAGTCTCATGCCACAACTACTGAAGCCCGTGCACCCTAGAGACCATGCTTCACAACAAGAGAAGCTATCACAATGAGAAACCCGTGCACCACCACAACTAGAGAAAGCAAAAGAGTTCTTGCACGGCAACAAAGACCAGGACCGCAAAAAAAAAAAAAAACAAAACAAAAAAAAAAGTTTAAGAAATGGGCCAGGAATGTAGAGTCCACTGGAGAAAGAGTGAGCAGGAATTAAAGTTATTGGTGCTGAATAAATATGTTTATCCCCTTATTCTCAAACTTCCCCCTAATCTTCCCTGCCCCGCTATACTGTTAGAAAAAATAGAGGCTTTCTTGGAATAATATGCTGGAGTGAGGCAAATAGAACAGACTCATCTACAGCAGAAAGACAAGAGTTTAAAGCCAAGTATCACAGATTGGATTCTTCGGAAACAGATGCTGAGACAGAGCCTGGTGTGCAGACTGTTTATTAGGGATCCACACCTGTGGGAGGGACGGGGAGGAAGCAGGATTGGGCAGAGGGAGAAGCCAAGACTTAAAGGCAGGTCCAGGACACCCCAGCCAGTCTCTCGGGGGTGGGGTGGGGTGGGGCTCTGGGGTATAAATGACCCATAGGATGGAGCTATGGGTGAATCCACATGGCTGTGCCTTTATGCTCCTGCTGTGGTTGGTCGTTGGTGACTGTGAGTTGGTTCTTTGCAACTCTCCTGAAGGAGCTGAGCGCTGGAAGCTTCTGCTCATACCATGTCCAGCAGCTGCAAAATCGTTCTTTGCTCGCAGAGGAAAGCTTTGGTTGGTGCAGCTGGCTGGTGCATCTCTACACCCTGCCGCACCAAGTGAGATTCTCTGGGGGTTCAGGCCTGTCAGCAAACTGGAGTAATGTTTCGAGTCTTGTGCCAGGAGGGATCATAACCTATTTGGGAGCCTGGGATGTCAGAAACCCCTGGTGGAGGCTGACACAAGTACAGTGGGGCAGGGTGGCGGGCTTTGACCTGGGGGCCAGGCCCACCTCCCGGTCAGGGATTGAGGTGAAGGCAAAGACGGGCGGTTGGCTGGAGCCGGTCCCTGTTTCCAGTTCCGGTTCCGCCCTCCTGACTCTGCGCTCTCTGTTCTCCAGGCCGGACCACCCGGTTCTCCACGTCTCCTGGAATGACGCCGTCGCCTACTGCACGTGGGCGGGAAAGCGTTTGCCCACGGAGGCCGAGTGGGAGTACAGCTGTCGAGGAGGCTTGCAAAATAGGTACTTGAAGGGTCTCCCCTTGCTTAATAGTATGTGGATCCTCTTTCTAAATCCACAGGAACTTACTCTGGACAGCTGATTTAAAACCACAACCACCTGGGCAGCTCTTGCCTACTGGGCTTTGCTCACGTTGGTGAAGTTCCTTAGGAAACACCCAGGCAGAGGCAGGCGCATGGCTGGTGGGGTGGGCGCCGGCCATGCAGCCCCATCCCCATGCCACGTGGTCCTCCTTCGAGCCCCTCTTGCAGGCTGCCTTCTCTTTTAGGGGTTGCTTATTTTAGGCGTCTCCTGAAACATCATTATTTCTCTGCTTCCAGAGCCATGAGACAGAAAACTCACAATTGGGCCTCAGCTACTAAAAAGGCTCCTTAAAATAGTGAAGGCTTTATTAAAAAGTGTGGTGGGATGGTGCCCCTTTATGCTTCAGTGTAAGTCCAGAATGATGGCTACCCTCCCAGCCTTCTGTAAGTCCCTTTTAGTGGGGTGATTTATATCAGGCCTCCTGAGTCCTCGGGAGAGACTGATGATGTTGTGAGCTTGACATGATCTGGTTGTGTGGAAGTTAAGAAAAATTCCTGATTAAAAGCTTTATGTATTAAAAAAATAACTCGCTTGGAACAAGCAAGCAGTGTGCCCTCTCCCTTTCACTGCCTTCCTCTTCTTGACTTGTGTCCAGAAGCCTGTGCATGTTTGACAGGCTGATGCCTGTGTCTCTTCTGACAGACTTTTCCCCTGGGGCAACAAACTGCAGCCCAAAGGCCAACATTATGCCAACATCTGGCAAGGCGAGTTTCCTGTGACCAACACCGGGGAGGACGGCTTCCGAGGGACCGCGCCTGTGAGTAGCAAAGTTCATAGGGCTGCAGCCACAGTGCACGGAGAAACCACTGGGAACTGCTAGACATGAGGGAGAGTGTTGCTCACTCTCCGCTTTACGTCTTGTACCCTTTCTGCCTTCATCCACTACTGCACGAGGCAAATACTAATACTTAGATGTTCTTTTTCGTGACACCTTTTTCTTTCCGATTCTATAATAGTATAGAATCTTTGAAAAAAACCAGAAGAGTTGCAAAGGAGAAAATTGAAAGAACCTGCAGGAATCTTATCTCAAGATAGGTAACCCCTATTAGCATTTTGGTGCAATTCCTCCCATTCATTTTTGGTGTTAATGGTACTAATAATTGCTAGGAGTTAATACTTGCAGTGTGCCAGGCATGATACTGAGGTCTTTGCATGAATTATCTCAGTTAATGTTCCACTCTGTAAGGTAGGTACTATTATCCCCGTTTTTTCAGGTGAGCATTCTGAGGCACAGAGAGTTAACTTAACTTGCCCAGGGTTACACAGCTGGAAAGCCACACATCTGGGATTTGAACCAGGTCGGTTTGTTTCAAAAGCCCATGCTCTTAACTACTATACATGCCAGTGTAAATGTTTCTTGTGTTTGTGTGCCTATATATTTTTTACATATTGCTTTGGGGTCATACTATTATATTTAAAATCCTACTCTCCTTTCCCTCTGTAATATCAGGAACATTTTGTCTGGCATTAGCAGTTCTTCACAAATACATGTCTTTTAGCAGCTGGATAGCTTGTCATTTGAATGAACTCTAATTTATTTGCCCCTTATTTTTGCAAAGTCATGTCTGTTTTCTTGCTGAATAACAACATCTTGTGCATAAATATTAAATTATATCTCTGATGATTTAAAAATAGTTTTTATGGACCTATAGTTGATTTTCAATGTTCTGTTAGTTTCTGCTATACAGTAAGGTGAATCAGCTACACAAATGCATATATCTGCTCTGTTTTTAGATTCTTTTCCCATACAGATCAATTCTGAGTATTGAGTAGAGTTCCCTGTGCAATACAGTAGGTCCTTAATAGTGTGGTGGTTTTTTAAAAGGTAGATCTAGCAGTGAAATTAGTGAGTCAAAGACTAGAAAACTTTCTTGGTAAGAGTTCCACATACATAATCAAACTGTTTTCTGGAATGCATGTAGCATGTTTCCCTCCATGAGTATTCCTTTCTGTCTTTTTTTTTTTTTTTTTTTTTTTTTTTTCGTAGTTNTGTGGTGGTTTTTTAAAAGGTAGATCTAGCAGTGAAATTAGTGAGTCAAAGACTAGAAAACTTTCTTGGTAAGAGTTCCACATACATAATCAAACTGTTTTCTGGAATGCATGTAGCATGTTTCCCTCCATGAGTATTCCTTTCTGTCTTTTTTTTTTTTTTTTTTTTTTTTGGTCAGCAGAACCATATACTAATGAAGCAATGATAAAAGCATTTTGTTTTTTCTTGACACATTGAGCAAAGATGTCTTGTGGTGGGAAAATAGCACTTTACTGGATTTGTTGTTACAGAAGATAATATTCTTTCAACAATCTTTCAAACAGTTGTCATTTAAAAAAATACTTGTGTTTTTAATATTTGTTCACACAAAAATGATTCTTCCAAAATTTATTTATAAACGTAACACACATATGTTATTTGGAGCATGACCAAGTGATTCCAGAATTTCAACTGAAATAATAAACAAGTAAAAAAGACAATTTTTGGAAGAGATGAGGGATGAGAAGACGCTTGACTTTTCAGAACTTCAAACATACGTTGAGCCATATAGTTAAAGTATTATAGTTATTTTTGCAGGGGTGCAGAAATGTAAAAAAAAAGTTTCATGAGAATATGTTGCCTTTAAATAGGCATAGGAACTCACATGTGTGTGCTTCTAAAATTTCATATGTATGAGTTAGGTATATGATAAAAGCACCAACACAAAACCGTGGGAATTGGATGTATTTTTCAACAGAGGCAAAATTTATTTGCTGCTATACAGCAAAGTGAAGTTGCTCTCAGGGCATATAGTTTTATTCAGTAAAATGAGTTATTAGAGACCCTGGGGTCTAAGAGATCTCAACTTTTTTCTCAAACTGTACATGGGTCAGAAGGCTAGCTGTTACCTCATGGGCCACTGTTGGCAGAACCTGCGCTGCAGGATGAACACAATAAGGAGCCTGATGAAGATGCTTAGGAGACCCCAGGAAAGCTGACATGTGATGTAGAAGCAGGACACTTAGCCTTGAAGCATATATAGCATAGGCTTCTGATAGACTAGGCAAATTACATAAGCACCTGTCAGTCAAAAGACCATGAGAATCGGTACTGGACAGTTACGAATATTTTACAGCACTTAATGGCTACAGAATTTCACATCACTATTTAGACAGATGAATCTCCAAGGAAAAAGTCATTTATTCTCAAGTCAGTGCATCTTCTCAGAAAATAACAGTTTCCATATGAAATAAAGATACTTTATAGATATTTAGAGTGGAGAAGGCAATGGCACTCCACTCCAGTACTCTTGCCTGGAAAATCCCATGGACGGAGGAGCCTGGTGGGCTGCAGCCCATGGGCTTGCTAAGATTCAGACACGACTGAGCGACTTCACTTTGACTTTTCACTTTCATGCATTGGAGAAGGAAATGGCAACCCACTCCAGTGTTCTTGCCTAGAGAATCCCAGGGACGGGGCAGCCTGGTGGACTTCTGTCTGTGGGGTTGCACAGAGTCCATAGAAACAGAGTTCATTGGAACATTTAGCTGGGGATGTTCAGAAGATGTCTGCCTTGGAGGATATTCAACAGAACTTACCTGAAGAAGTTGCCATGGAAGTTCCTAAGACAAAATTAGAACATGTACCAGGAGCTGACGTGAGAAACACGACCTGAAGAGGAAAAAAACCAGCACGTTGTAGAGAGGTCACTTCCACCTTTGTTTGGAATGAGACTTCACAGAAGATTTGTACCTTTAAAGTGGGACTGTTTATCTCAGGTCCTCCTTAGCTTCCTTGTTGTGTCCACAGGCCTTGGCCCCTTGAGAGCAGGAATCGAACTTCCAATGATGGGATGGACTACAGTGAAATAGCTCCCTCGCCTGCTGTTTTATTTTATTAGTTTCACTCTGGTTTTAAATTGAGTGAACTATTCTGACCGCAGTGAACCTAAAGAATTGGTTTTCTGTTTGATTGGGCCGCTATTGTAAGTTATTAGTATGTTTTAGTTTTCATGCACATCTGCTCATTCACCTGAAAATAAACATGTCGGAAGTATTTCTTCTGAGCTTTCTGGAAGGAAGTTTTGGTTGGTGTGATTAACTGAACAAAGAGCAGTTAAAATTTTTATACTCTCATGTGGTAATTTTGGGAGTGGTGACCTCCAGATTTTACTTCACTTAAACATCCAGTTATTTACAGAAGGAAGACCCCTCAAACCTTTCAGCAGATGCTGTTATTAGTGTTTCCTCATCTTAGGGTTTAACAGCACCACATAGGCTAACGTGCTTGCCCAGGATTTGTTGTGTGCTGTCATGTAAAGAAGAGCTTAGGCTGGCTGACCTCCGTTAGTCTGCTCTCTCAGCCTGAGAAACGGTTCCTCCCTCCACTTCTCCACTTTGTTCATTCCATCTTTCGGTTGCTCTCATGCCCCTCGCTCCTTCCCATCTTTTTGCTTAAACAAATTATTTTCTTCTTTTTCTTCCAACTATTTTTCTGTCTTATTCTTCCTCATTATCTCCAAATTCTTGAAAGATCGTATGCCTCTGACCCCTTCTCCTTCACTGTCTCTCTGACCGTTGACCTCTGACTTTGTTTCCCGTAAGATGCTTCTACCTTTGTGGAGGAGTGTCCATCTTCAGCTTGAAATCTCTCCCTCTCGGGAGTTTCTGCATATTTTCTTTCATTCTCTTACCCTGCTAATCCCACCCTGCTTTTCTAGATTGGATGTTTTTAATTTTGGGCCTCATCATTTTTCCTCCCTCATTAAAACTCTTTCACGTCTGTGTCATCAAACCCTTTCTGCCTTCAGTCGACATGCATGGAATTACTGAATGAAGCAGTGAATAGGTACTGCTGTTTCCATAATGAATGCTGAGTTTGGAAGCAGAATGGTAAAAATTTCCAGCTTTCCCTATCATCTGGATTAATTTTTTTTCGGAGTAGCATCATAACTTTATTGAAGTGCCCTGGATTGCCCACATATCAGATGGTTCCATATTTATGTGTAAATCTAAAACCTTCTGAAGCCAAGTAGGAAATTAATTTTATTCCTTTTAGTTCTACTTCATTAATTGAGAAAAAACATGAACTTACAAAAAGATTTTTTAAAAAGAATCTCAACAATATCAATATTTTTTTCACTTAAAAAATAAAAGTTTCCTTCATGTATGAGCATTTCTCATAAAATATGTTAGCAAAAAGTTTTGAGTCCCTCAAGTAGCAAAACTTGTTCTGTATGCATTTACTATTCAGTCAAAGGTTTTTCTCTGGTCCTCCTCCCCACCTTCCTTTGTATACAAGCTTTGCACTTTGGTACCGTGTCTGTGACATAATTATGTGGCAGACTGTCTGATCTACCTTTAAAATGTGGTGTAATTGCTGGCTGAAGAGCCTGTGCAGCTTACCTTGTACTTCCAGGTCCCAGGGATCGCAAACTTTTTTTGTTTTATAGATAGCACTTGATAATGAATTTGCAGTTTCCCTATATAAGAAGTCCCATCAGTGTTTTGACAATAATGACTCAGGCTTAAAGATAAGCTGGTGAGTTGGAGGGGGCTGGTGGAGAGGACAGAATTGGCTTGAGGTCTCTGCATGCCTAAAGATGTTGTGGCCAGCAGAGGTCAACTGTGATGACAAGACTGATACTGGATATAATCCCATTTCTCTTATGCTTCTGAAGATCTACAGATAATTTACCTGCCACTTCTCAGAGAGATACAGATTTGACTTGTGATCAATACTAGTCTCTCTATTAAGAATTACTTCATTGACTTTCTTACTATGTAACATAAACTCTTCTTGGGTTTCTGAACTCCCTTTGAGAACTCAAAGCTGAAAAATATCTTCCTCTGTTTTTATACTGGCCAGATTGTATTTTCACTGTTGGAATGAAAATTCATATTCATACTTGGAAGTATGAGGTCTTTGTGCATTTTTATACTAAAGAGGCTTTCTAGACAAGGTGAGTAGATTGACAACATTTCCCCCTTTTTTTAATTTTTAGGTTGACGCCTTTCCTCCCAATGGTTATGGCTTATACAATATAGTAGGGAACGCCTGGGAGTGGACTTCAGACTGGTGGACTGTTCACCATTCTGTTGAAGAAACGATTAACCCAGTGAGTATCAGTTTCAGAATATGTATTATGAAAAGGTTACACCCATCCTTTGGGCAGATTATGGTAGGAATTTCGTGTGTTTTGGCTATTTATGTACTATTGAAATTAATCTTGGAATTTCCCCAAGGAATATTAAGCACATCTTTTTTTTTTTTTTCCAACCTTAAGGCATTGTGTAGAAATGTCTGTGGACTTTTTATATGCTGCTGGATCGTTTTGGTGATAATGATTTGAGGAAATCTGCCTGTAACTTTAGAAATTATATTCAGCCTCATAAATGTGATCAAAGTGATGAGATATATAAATAACTAGCAAAATTCATTAATGTTTGTTAATAACTAGTGAGATCTGGTAGGTGGTATTTATCATGTTGCTAATTGCTTAAGTTTTCATTGGCTGAAATTTTGATTGAAGAACATTGTTTGAAGAAAATGAGAAGGATGTTTTCTGGGTGAATGCTGAATCAGGAAGTTGACTCATTTGGTGATTATTTCCTGAACTCCACAGTATGTCAATTCATAAACCTTGGGAATGTAGCAAAACTAAGTTAAATTTTACCTTCTCTGGCATGGGAGGACTATTGACTGCAGCTAGTGGGCTACTCTGCCTCTAAACCAAGCTCTCAGCATATGTAATAATTTAGACACTAAAAGAATTAGGTGTGCGGGTGGGAAGTACTTCCTTTAAAAAGAACATGTCTGAGTATTTCTTGTGTGAACAGATTGGGGGGGGAATGCCATTTAGAAATCCTATCTCTAGCAAACTAGACATTCATAAGTCAGATCCAGGAATATATATTTATACCTAAACTAGCTAGACTGGGAACTTAATAAAAACCTTAACCTCTTGAAAACTTACAAAAGGTAATGATAAAGACAATTCTTTGATCTCTTCTCAGTGGAAGGTTAAACAGCTCAGAGTAGTTGAAGAAATTGTCAGACTCTGTGCCTTGGGCCATTTTTTTTTTTTTTCCAGAATTTAGGCATAAATTTGTGTGATATGCTTGATTTTTCTTCACAGAATAACACATGAGTTGCTCATGAATAATCTATAGCCAGAAATCTCCTTTCTTGGGGGCAGATGAGAAAGCTGAATTCTTCAGAAATGGTCATTTCCTCTTTGTTTTCCTTGGCAGAGCTGGTAGAATTAGTGGTCAAAGGCAACCCATCTCTCCAACATGAGAATAAGGTTGTGAAATTTTCGGTGGGTTTGAGATTGGGAGATGCCATTCTCTACTGGCACAATGTGACTTGGCGTTTGCTGTCAGAAGCAGAAATAGAATTTTTTTCTCCCGTTAGATGAAAGCATCTGCATGTTTGGAAAGGGTGCACAAGACTTCAAAATTCTGGCAAGTTGTGAATGTATTTCTGTGACCATCTGTTGTCGAGCTGAGTGCTTATTAGCTTTCAGTTTTATAATTGCTTGTGTTGCTTCTAAGGATTTACAGAAAAATCCATATCATCTTGTTTTCACAGTCCCAAGCTCTGATCTTGGATGTTGTCTTTGCTCTATAAATCATTAGCCTTGTAGGTTTCTGTCACAAAGGCCTCATTTGCTCCCTGATTTGACTGGGATTAAATTCATCAGTTTGGAGGACTGAACCCCAATTCCCTTGCAAACTCAGACTCTATCATTCAAATCTTTACAACCAGCGCCGCTGTGTCTCTCATCTGTGTTACCACATCAGCCTCCCAGTTGCGCTCCCTGGCTTCATTCTTTCTGCTCTGTTGCAGCGGGAATGATCTTTATAGAGAATATGTTTAACACTCTCACTCCTCTATTTCAAGAATAAGTGAAGTACAGACTCTTGAACATGACTTCTGAAGGCTAAAATAATTTAGCCGTTGCTGATCGCTCAATGACCACAGCTTTTTCTTCCTTTCAACGTTTCATTTTGAAACGTTACGAAAGTTCAGAAAATAGCATAACAGAGACCTGTGTATCTGCCATTACGATTTAACATATACTGACAGCTTATTGTATTTACTGTATTTCTTTTAACCAAAGAGAAAGGACAAAAACTACTCTATCAACATTTGATATTTGTCAGAATTTTTAATTTAAGCTGTTCTAGTCTGTGTATAGTGCTATCTCACTGTGGTTTTTTAGTCATTACGTATATATATATATATATATATTTCTTATTTTATTGAAGTAGAATTGATTTAAGATATATTTCTGCTGTACAGCCTAGTGATTCAGTTTATGTATATATATGTACACACATATTCTTTTCCATATATATTTATATATGCATACTTTATATATATTCATATACACACATTCTTTTTCATATTCTTTTCCATTGTGGTTATCACAGGGTAGTGAATACAGTTCCCTGTGCTATATTGTTGTTTATCCATTCTTTAGATATGAGTTTATATTTAGTCATCATATATTGAAGTCTGTATCTGGTAACTCTCATAGCATGCCACCTTGTTGACCAGCTTCTGTTGTGTGTCATTCTTGGGTTTTGGTTACATCTTATTTTCTCATATGCTTCAGTATTTTTGATTGAGTACAAGACATTGTGTGAGATAAACTGTAGAGACTGTTTGGGATCTGGAGAGTGGAATCTTTCTCTGGAGCAGGCTTATCTTTGCTTCTGGAAACTTACATATCATCTTAGCTATTCTAGCCAGTAATTGAGATGATTTGAACCTCAGCTTCAGTCCCTGCGAGGGCTAGATGTGTATAGCTCTTCAGGGTGCCAGCCAGCAGGCTAGCAGGTTTCCATGACTCTTCTTCCTTGGAGGGCCCTGTGAAAGTTGTTCAGTTGTGTCTGATTCTTTGTGACCACATGGACTGTATAGTCCATGGACTTCTCCAAGCCAGAATACTGGAGTGGGTAGCCTTTCCCTTCTCCAGGGGATCTTCCCAATCCTGGGATCAAACCCAGGTCTCCTGCATTGTAGGCAGATTCTTTACCAGCTGAGCCACCATGGAAGCCCTAAGCTCCAGTTGTTTCCTTGGGGGCCATGAGTCTTTGCAAAGTTCTGTTCAGTTTCTCAGTATTATACTTGCTGCAGCTGGAATCAGCTGACCTCTGGGAAAGCAAGCTCACCTCTCTGGCCTTGTCTTCAGTCTGTGATTTGAGCTCAGCAGTTCCTCACAGCTCTTGATAGTTCTCACCTGAGCTGGTTTAAACTCATTTCTCTTCGAGGTCTTAATTTATATGCCTTTCTTCCCTAAGGGCTGTGTGTCTCCAGCACCTAGCAAAGAACCTGGTCCTGTAATAAGGCCAGTTCCAGATACCTAGAATCAAAGAGAGTTTGATCACTGTTCATACTGGAGGTGTTTCAAAAGCAAAAGCTAGTTAAAAACATAATATTTTCAGGGTAAGTTTTGAACCAAAGTAAACATTTCAACCCAGGAACGGACCTCTTCAGTGTCATGTGTATACTTTAGCTCCAAGACTAACTCATAATGGCAAATACTTTTCAAGCTTCTTTGAAGAACTTGAGAACAGTCAGTGCTCTGTAGGCAGAGGCTATTCAGGGAATACCTTTTTTCTTGTTCAATGACTTCCAGGGAGCAAAAGTTAATCATTAGTGTTTATTTTATTGGGTAGTAACACCTTGTATTCTCTGTACACAAAATCCTAGGAGAGGCGGAGGTATTTGGCCATATGGAGTGAGGGTCAGTTTGGTCTTGCCTGGTAGAAGGTTCTGGGGAGTGTGCATGCATGCATGTGTGTAATTTTTGAAACTACTTAGGTTGACAGCCTGTCTTTCTACACAGGTGCAATCTAGGCTGTGGCTGCTGATGCTACTTTTTTTTAACCCAATTAAGAAGTAATTTGTTTGTGTGTGTATGTGTGTTTTCCTTTGCAGTTACTTTACCTGCTGCTGCTACTGCTGCTAAGTCGCTTCAGTCATGTCTGACTCTGTGTGACTCCATGGACGGCAGCCCACCAGGCTCCCCCGTCCCTGGGATTCTCCAGGCAAAAATACTAGAGTGGGTTGTCATTTCCTTCTCCAAGGCATGAAAGTGAAAAGTGAAAGTGAAGTCGCTCAGTCTTGTCCAACTCCTAGCGACCCCATGGACTGCAGCCTACCAGGCTCCTTCATCCATGGGATTTTCCAGGCAAGAGTACTGGAGTGGGGTGCCATTGCCGTCTCCTACTTTACCTAGAAACCCATATTAATCTCTGGAAGTGTGTGGTGGTGCTTGTATGCCTAGTCGCTCAGTCATGTCTGACTCTTTGTGACCCCATGGACTGTAGCATTCCACTCCAAACTCTTCTGTCCATGGGCAAGAATAGTGGAATGGGTTGCCATTTTCTCCTCCAGAGGATCTTCCTGACCCAGAGGTCGAACTCACACATCTTGCATTGGCAAGCAGATTCTTTACCGCTGAGCCACATGGGAATCCCCCAGAAGTGTGTGGTACTTTCAGTCAAAGACTATATAGAACTTATCTGGCATCCTAATTTCCCACACGTACATCCTTACTTCACTACCCCAGTACCATACCCAGGGTACCATGGTACCCTGGTTCACTGGTGACGTAAAAGGATGGAGTAATCTGTAATATCTTTGCCACTGTCATTTAAGGTACGCAGTTTCATTTGGGCAGCTTTTTTTTTGTCCTAAGGGAAAGAAATATAGCCTTAGAATTAGTCAAAGTAATGTGGATTTTAGCTCTACCACTTGATATTAAAGGAATCTCTCTAAGCTTAGGACATACCTTAAGTTTCCTTATATACAAATTGGGAATAATTATATAACTATCTCATGAAATTGTTGGCAAGTTAGATCTGATAATGTTGTGTGTGAAAATATAACTTTAGACCCCAAAAGTACTATTGTGCTAGTGATTTACTTTTTTTTTTCTTAATTATTTTTTGCTACGTAATTGGAAGATTATATCCTTTTCGGGCTTCCTAGGTGGCTCAGTGGTAAAGAATCCAGCTGTCAGTGCAAAAGACGTGGGTTCTATTATCTCTAGGTTGGGCATATCCCCTAGAGGAGGAAATGGCAACCCACTCCAGTATTCTTGCCTGGAAAGTCCCATTGACAGAGGAGCCTGATGGGCTACAGTCCATGGGGTTGCAAAAGAGTTGAACACGACTGAACAACTGTGCATACACAAATACATGCTTCTATTCAGCAGAATTAACAAGAAATGTTGGCCTTTGGGAGCAGAGGAAGAGAAAATGATGTTTATAAATAATGAATGCCTAATATTCTTCCTATCCTTACCTTTTGTTAACATATCACATAGTCATCCTTACAATGAAAATCTCGCTTTGTGGCTCATTAGAATCCACTGGGAATAAAGTTTCCCAAAAAGTATTCCTCCTCTGAATGAATCCGTGATGCTTGTCAGACGCTATTAGCCAAAGACTGTTTTTGTCAATCTGGAGTTTGACTATTCAGTTAGATCATATAGCTCTAGACATTTTGGGAAATGTGTTCTCTTTTGCAAGGCTGCGGTGTTGTGGTGTGGAACTGACCAGAGAAAACGTAAGCCCTCCTGTTGTGCTGGCTGTGGTTTGGAGTTTGCACTCTGCTTGTTTTGAAGAACACACCTCTGACCCTTGCCTGTCACATAGGACACTTGTCAACCTCTGACCCGAAGTCAGAATGGACCACATATTGGCAGGTGCCTCATGGTCAGTCCTGTTTTTGCCATTGGGTGATTGGACTTGGGACTTGCACTTGCATTTGTCCATCCTCTAATTCTACACTTATTTGTTCCTCGTCCCAATAATGCCTCCTCTGGCCACATACCACTACATGAATCAATGAATTTTGTGCATCAGAAATGTTAGACTCTTGCTTAGCCTGTTTCCCAGACCTCCTCTGTCTATGGCATGAGACTGGCCTTGTCTCAGCCTGGCAAGAGACAGTAAATATCACATCTTCCTGAGTTGAGACTGTCTCACCCATCAACTGCCCCCTTGGCAACCTAGTCAATGCAGCTCACATTCCTAGAGTACCACTTCTAGGTAGTAGTGCACGGAGAAGTTGATTAAGGATTTTTATCTCACATAAGATCCTTTATTCACGTATTTTCAATGAGGACAGTTTAGAATAAATCAGTTTGATGGAAAAGTAACCTGGTGTTCAGAATGAAAAAGTCCTGAAAATATTAAGGAAGTTTAAACTTGATAATAAATTACTATGGTTTTAAATTATACTTAAAAAGTCCCAAAGGGAAAGCAGAGTGGTCAAAAAACATCAGTCGCTTGAGGCCATGTTTATGAAAAGAATTTCATCTTCTTCTCCCTAGTGGAAGATGGAAATTGTTCCAGAGGAACAGCTGATGTTGATCAATAGCCACTTTTCTTTGTGGTTGTGGAGCGAGGTTGGTCATTCAACAACCACAAAAAACTGTTCAGAAATAGAGGAAATAAGCTTGAGTATATATGGCTCAAGTATTTAGGTCCTGTAAATGTATTTTCTTTTTTTTTTTTTTTTANGTCTCCTACTTTACCTAGAAACCCATATTAATCTCTGGAAGTGTGTGGTGGTGCTTGTATGCCTAGTCGCTCAGTCATGTCTGACTCTTTGTGACCCCATGGACTGTAGCATTCCACTCCAAACTCTTCTGTCCATGGGCAAGAATAGTGGAATGGGTTGCCATTTTCTCCTCCAGAGGATCTTCCTGACCCAGAGGTCGAACTCACACATCTTGCATTGGCAAGCAGATTCTTTACCGCTGAGCCACATGGGAATCCCCCAGAAGTGTGTGGTACTTTCAGTCAAAGACTATATAGAACTTATCTGGCATCCTAATTTCCCACACGTACATCCTTACTTCACTACCCCAGTACCATACCCAGGGTACCATGGTACCCTGGTTCACTGGTGACGTAAAAGGATGGAGTAATCTGTAATATCTTTGCCACTGTCATTTAAGGTACGCAGTTTCATTTGGGCAGCTTTTTTTTTGTCCTAAGGGAAAGAAATATAGCCTTAGAATTAGTCAAAGTAATGTGGATTTTAGCTCTACCACTTGATATTAAAGGAATCTCTCTAAGCTTAGGACATACCTTAAGTTTCCTTATATACAAATTGGGAATAATTATATAACTATCTCATGAAATTGTTGGCAAGTTAGATCTGATAATGTTGTGTGTGAAAATATAACTTTAGACCCCAAAAGTACTATTGTGCTAGTGATTTACTTTTTTTTTTCTTAATTATTTTTTGCTACGTAATTGGAAGATTATATCCTTTTCGGGCTTCCTAGGTGGCTCAGTGGTAAAGAATCCAGCTGTCAGTGCAAAAGACGTGGGTTCTATTATCTCTAGGTTGGGCATATCCCCTAGAGGAGGAAATGGCAACCCACTCCAGTATTCTTGCCTGGAAAGTCCCATTGACAGAGGAGCCTGATGGGCTACAGTCCATGGGGTTGCAAAAGAGTTGAACACGACTGAACAACTGTGCATACACAAATACATGCTTCTATTCAGCAGAATTAACAAGAAATGTTGGCCTTTGGGAGCAGAGGAAGAGAAAATGATGTTTATAAATAATGAATGCCTAATATTCTTCCTATCCTTACCTTTTGTTAACATATCACATAGTCATCCTTACAATGAAAATCTCGCTTTGTGGCTCATTAGAATCCACTGGGAATAAAGTTTCCCAAAAAGTATTCCTCCTCTGAATGAATCCGTGATGCTTGTCAGACGCTATTAGCCAAAGACTGTTTTTGTCAATCTGGAGTTTGACTATTCAGTTAGATCATATAGCTCTAGACATTTTGGGAAATGTGTTCTCTTTTGCAAGGCTGCGGTGTTGTGGTGTGGAACTGACCAGAGAAAACGTAAGCCCTCCTGTTGTGCTGGCTGTGGTTTGGAGTTTGCACTCTGCTTGTTTTGAAGAACACACCTCTGACCCTTGCCTGTCACATAGGACACTTGTCAACCTCTGACCCGAAGTCAGAATGGACCACATATTGGCAGGTGCCTCATGGTCAGTCCTGTTTTTGCCATTGGGTGATTGGACTTGGGACTTGCACTTGCATTTGTCCATCCTCTAATTCTACACTTATTTGTTCCTCGTCCCAATAATGCCTCCTCTGGCCACATACCACTACATGAATCAATGAATTTTGTGCATCAGAAATGTTAGACTCTTGCTTAGCCTGTTTCCCAGACCTCCTCTGTCTATGGCATGAGACTGGCCTTGTCTCAGCCTGGCAAGAGACAGTAAATATCACATCTTCCTGAGTTGAGACTGTCTCACCCATCAACTGCCCCCTTGGCAACCTAGTCAATGCAGCTCACATTCCTAGAGTACCACTTCTAGGTAGTAGTGCACGGAGAAGTTGATTAAGGATTTTTATCTCACATAAGATCCTTTATTCACATATTTTCAATGAGGACAGTTTAGAATAAATCAGTTTGATGGAAAAGTAACCTGGTGTTCAGAATGAAAAAGTCCTGAAAATATTAAGGAAGTTTAAACTTGATAATAAATTACTATGGTTTTAAATTATACTTAAAAAGTCCCAAAGGGAAAGCAGAGTGGTCAAAAAACATCAGTCGCTTGAGGCCATGTTTATGAAAAGAATTTCATCTTCTTCTCCCTAGTGGAAGATGGAAATTGTTCCAGAGGAACAGCTGATGTTGATCAATAGCCACTTTTCTTTGTGGTTGTGGAGCGAGGTTGGTCATTCAACAACCACAAAAAACTGTTCAGAAATAGAGGAAATAAGCTTGAGTATATATGGCTCAAGTATTTAGGTCCTGTAAATGTATTTTCTTTTTTTTTTTTTTTTATTATTTATGCCATCCTTGAGTCTATTTTATTGACTGATTTTTCACTCAATAATGGGTCACAGTTCCTGCTCATTTTCATGAATGATAATTTTTAATTGAATCCCAGCAATCCCACTGCTGGGCATACACACTGAGGAAACCAGAATTGAAAGAGACACCTGTACCCCAATGTTCATCGCAGCACTGCTTATAATAGCCAGGACAGGGAAGCAACCTAGATGTCCATCAACAGATGAATGGATAAGAAAGCTGTGGTACATATACACAATGGAGTATTACTCAGCCATCAAAAAGAATACATTTGAATCAGTTCTAATGAGGTGGATGGAACTGGAGCCAATTATACAGAGTGAAGTGAGCCAGAAAGAAAAACACCAATACAGTATACTGACACATATATATGGAATTTAGAAAGATGGTGGTGTTAAACATGTACGCGAGACAGCAAGAGAGACACAGATGTGTAGAACAGCCTTTTGGACTCCGTGGGAGAGGGAGAGGGTGGGAGGATTTGGGAATATGGCATTGTAACATGTATGATATCATAAGGGAAACGGATTGCCGGTCTAGGTTCGATGCAGAAGGCTTGGGACTGATGAGTGGGGATGATCTGGAGGGATGGTGTGGGGAGGGAGGGGGAAGGGAGGGGGTCCGGATTGGGAACTCAGGTACACTTATGGCTGATTTACGTCAATGTATGGCAAAATGAGTACAGTATTGTAAAGCAAAACAAACTAAAAAANGGAAGCAACCTAGATGTCCATCAACAGATGAATGGATAAGAAAGCTGTGGTACATATACACAATGGAGTATTACTCAGCCATCAAAAAGAATACATTTGAATCAGTTCTAATGAGGTGGATGGAACTGGAGCCAATTATACAGAGTGAAGTGAGCCAGAAAGAAAAACACCAATACAGTATACTGACACATATATATGGAATTTAGAAAGATGGTGGTGTTAAACATGTACGCGAGACAGCAAGAGAGACACAGATGTGTAGAACAGCCTTTTGGACTCCGTGGGAGAGGGAGAGGGTGGGAGGATTTGGGAATATGGCATTGTAACATGTATGATATCATAAGGGAAACGGATTGCCAGTCTAGGTTCGATGCAGAAGAGCAGATGTAACATCAAATACTGTAAATGTATTTTCAAACACAGTATCCAGACACATGCTTCTTGCTTGAAAAGAGTGAATGCTAATTCCAGTTGCTATTTGGAAGGTGGTAAAAATGCTGTTTGTCCATAATATTACCTCCAGAGTCTCATAGTATAGCTCTTGACTCTTCCTGAGCAGACAGAGCACCCAGATATATTGTGGCCCCCTCTCTTAGTTTGGAGGGCCAGTGGATCTTGGTGAGAAATGAAAAACTCCAGCCTCTACCACTGTAGGACCCCTGTTTTGATCCTGGTGACACCTGTGGTCCTGCACCCTTGAGCTTCAAATGTCATGGGCCCGAGAACTCTCTGATACCTAGGGCATCTGGTTGTGTCATCAGATGTGCCCACTGATGATGTTCTTCCACGGCCAGCCGAATATGTTCACCCCCAGAGCTTCAGCTCACTGGTTGTCATTGTACAGTTGGTGAGAACACAGAACATGGCTTCTGTCTTGTGCATGCAAACTTTTCAGACCCCCCCAAAACAGTCACAGCCTGTGCCCCCTCATCTTTCTCTTTCTAGATGAACATCCCCATTCTTTCAATTGCACCTGGAGTAATTTGGATTCTAATCCAGGGCAACTGGGGTTACAGTCCTCTGTATAATATGAGTGGGAGAAAAGTCCCCTTTTCTAAATGAGCATCCAGAAATGTACACAGCATTCTATCTATATGTTCCCTGATAGATGCAAATAACAGTGCAGCGGTCCTTTCCCCTCCTTCTCTGGCATCGGGTCTCAGACTGTGGTAGCCATTAAAGGCTGCGCCAGTGGAATCCAGTCAAGGGGTTTTGAATTTTGTTGCTGTCACTGTGGTTAATGTGTGACCCTGGGCAAGTCACTTAACTACTCTGGGACTCAGGTTTGCTTCTTTCATCAGTGGGGACGTAGATTCCCACTTCACAGAGTTGCTGTAATTGAGAGAGTGTTGGTAGCTACTTAGACCAACATTTGGCAAAGAGCAAGCATATGGTATATGGCAGCTTCAGTTTTCAACGTTACTGGTTCTATCCCCCTTCTGCCATGTGGCCTCTTACTATCATGTGCAGTTGCAGCAGTGACAGGAAGAGCAGCGTCTCACCGTTGGCCTCTTGTAACCTTGCAGTAGCCAAAGAGCACTTCCTCTTTTTCTCCTGGCTTCCCTGGTAGCTCAGACGTAAAGAATCCGCCTGCAATGTGGGAGACCCCAGTTCAATTCCTGGGTTGGGAAAAGCCCATGGAGAAGGGATAGGCTACCTACTCCAGTATTCCTGGGCTTTCCTGGTAGCTCAGGTGGTAAAGAATCTGCCTGCAATGGGGGAGACCTGGACTCAATCCCAGGGGTGGAAGATCCCCTGGAGGAGGTCATGGCAACCCACTCTAGTATTCTTGCCTGGAGAATTAATGGAACAGAGGAGCCTAGTGGGCTGTAGTCCATAGGGTCACAAAAGTCGGACATGACTGAGCAACTAAGCACACACACTTTGCTCCCCCCCTCCCATGTCTATTGACTTTAGGCTGAGTCTCTTTAAATATTGTTATTATACAGCTGTGTTTTATGCATTCATTTATAGGTAGTTTTTAAACTGTTTTGAATCTTATCTTAGTGGCCCTATTTTGAAACGTAATGAGCCTATCACTTCTTTCCATCAAATTCCTTTTTTTAAAAAAATCGGTTTTAGCCTTGAGAGACAGCTTACAAACTTCATTGTGACTATCAGCCCTGTCATTTATGGTAGTGGTTTTCCCTTCCAACTTATGAGAATCAACCAGTTCAGATTTTTTTTTTCTTTTGTCATTGATAGCTGCATAAATGAGATGAGGCTGATGGCAGAGCCCTACAGCCATGGGTTCAGCCCGCATTTCCTGAGAACTTACTGTGCTGTGGGGCTGTGTCGGCTCTCAGGGATGCAAAGATGCACGAGATAGCCTGGCTGTTAGGGAACGTCTAGTCTAGGGAGAGGTGGCGATCAGGTAAATCAAGGTGTGCTGTGGTCAGAGTTGCTGCTGGGACTTCCTGGTGCTCCAGTGGTTAAAAATCTGTCTTGCAGTGTATGAGAGCCCTGTTTGATCTCAGGTCAACGAAGATCCCACACACTGCAGAGCTACTAACCCTGTGCGCCACCATCACTGTGCCTGGGCTCTCGAGCAACTACTGAAGCCCAGGTGCCCTAGAGCCTGTGCTCTGCAACCAGAGAAGCCACTGCAATGAGAAGTCCATGTATGGCAACTAGAGAGTAGCCTCCCCACCCACTTGGTGCAAATAGAGAAAAACCCTCACAGCAACAAGGACCCAGCCCAGTCAAAGATGAATAAAGAAATCTTCAGAAAAAGAGTTGCTGCTGATGTGGTTGTTATGGGGCCTCGTTGAGCTCTGTTCTCTGCTGGCTGTTCTCTAGTGGCTGGGGCCGAGAAGGCTTTTCTGAGGAGGTGGCCTTAGGAAGGGTGGCAGCAGCTGTGTGCCAGGTCCTTGGCATCCACACACAGGAAGGCCAGGGTGTGGCCTTGTGAGGAATTCATGGTCAACAGAGAAAGGATTTTCATCCTTTACCCTGCTGCTTTCAGATCCCTTGGAGAAGGGAATGGCAACCCACTCCAGTTTTCTTGTCTGGGAAATCCCATGGACAGAGGAGCCTGGCGGGCTACAGTCCCTGGGGTCACAAAGAGTCAGACATGACTTAGCAACTTAACAACAACAGCTTCAGTTTCTTGAAGTAAAGCCCCAAAGCCAGAGCTGCCCTCTGCCCTTCAGTCCCGAAGCGTCTTGCCTTTTCATACTCACAGAGAAAAGCAGCGAGAGGGGTGTGTTTCTTTCCTCTGATTTTGCTGCAGTGTATTTTTCCCATCCTTATGGGCATGACTGAACTGTGTAAAGAATTTCTGTTAGCTGACCAACTAGGGGCTTAGGAGAGTGACTGGTGAATCATCTTCCTCAGTGGGATGCTCAGTGAAAGGGCTTTATGAACTCTGTTTCACAATGTAGAGCACTTCTGGGAGGGGAGAGACATCTGCTCTAAGACAGGGGTAACAGAAGGTCAGCATCGCCGGTTGGGGTTATAACAGAAACATTACAGGTGGAGAGTTTGCTAATGTGCTTATTTGCCATCCACTGGCAAGTTCTTCCAGCTGTGCTGAATGACAGAACCATGGCTTGGTGATGAAAACAGAGGTTAGTAGCCTGGAATTTCACCTGAGATTTAGCTTGAAAATGTTCAGGGCCCTTGGGTGAGTCATCTTGCTCTTGTCTGGCTTCCTGCTTCATCTGTAAATGTTGCTAGGGATGTAGCAAGTCATTCCCGGGACACAGTCAGTCTGGACAACAGCCTTGGGGTCTGGTGCTGGCTTGGGAGGCAGGATGAAGTAGGATGAAGTAGTAAGATGAAGAAGCTGTTGGAATGTGCTTAAGAGGACAGGTTTTAAAATGATTCACACTCCGTTGTTCCACATTCTAGTTCTGCCCCTTGATGGCATGGTGGCCTTAGGAGAAACGGGCGACATGTTTTGATTTTGTTTCTTTGTCTGTAAAGTGGGAGTAACAGGAAAATTTAAGGATGTTGGGTTGTTCTGAGGATTCACAAGAGATTCAAGCACGTGACCCTGTATCTGCCACACAGTAAAAGAGAGCTAATTACTTTCCAAGCACCTCTCAGTCAGAACATCCTTTTTGAAAATCCTTTCCTCTTCAGCATGTCCTTTCACTTGTTAGACCAAATTGTGTTCTTTTCTTCCGTTTTATTTGTTAATAAGCATTTACTGAGCACTTGCTCTGTGCTGGGGGCAGCTATAAACATCACAATATCCTTGTCTACAAAGAGTTTGATTTTCAGAATCCCTAATTATGTTTCCTTCCATGGTGTGTGCATGCTAAGTCACTTCAGTTGTGTCTGACTCTTTGCAGCCCCATGGACTGTGCCTGCCAGGCTCCTCTTTCCGTGGGAGTCTCCAGGCAAGAATACTGAAGTGGGTTGCCATGCCCTCCTCCAGGGGATCTTTTCAACCCAGGGATCAAACCCACGTCTCCTGCATTGCAGGTGGACTCTTTACTGCTGAGCCACCAGGAAAGCCCTCCTTTCATGGTACTAGGAAGCTTTTGCCTCACTGATGCTTAGGAAATCAGAACCAAAACCCAGGTGTTTTTGGCTTCCCTTCAAATTTGTTTATTCCTTCCCTGCAACTCTGTTTAACTGGAAGGGAGCAGAGGGAAGGGAGGGTGGAGAGCTGACAGGGTCTCTGTCACTTGGTTCCCTTATTTATTTGGGTCTACAGCTGACAGGCCAGGTCTGAGCAGCATTTCTGGTCAGAGGGGGTACTCACCAGATTTTAGGTGTTAGGAGGCCTCCATTATGGGTCAGTTGCCTAAGGTTTTTCTTCTCTGTTCCTGGTGTGGTTTGAAGTGTGAATCGACAGCGGAAGCTTAGGTGCTGTGTTCAGAGCCAGATCCTCTCCATCGGGCTTGACATCCCATCTTCCACCTCCGTGACCCTCTCTTCCCATCTTCTTCCTACTCTAGCCTCCCTGGACAAACTGTTTTTTTATGTGAATCCCTCAGTACCGCAGCCCCTAATTTATGCTTAACATTTTTAGCTAAGGCCTCTGTCTCATCATGCTTGACAGTCAGCAAAGGTTAATGTATGTGTATATTCTGGTACACAGAATAATTCTCTTCTTTACAGTTTCTCATATACAGTAGCCTATAGTCATAAATACTTTGACCACAGCACTCCTAAACCAGAGGTGGAATCATTACACATTGGGAAGAAATTGTGTGTTCCCTGTCAATCTGGAGCCGGTCCCCCAAGCCCTTCCCTACACTGGCTTTCTAGAGCCTTACACGTTTTGGTTACAGAGGAACAGATGTTCCTCAGACCCTTATCCACAGCATGACTTGTTCCCAAGGCCACCTGGTGCTTGTGTGAGGAGCCAAGTCAAAGTCCTTCTTCTTTACATTTGTTTTTTTTTTTCTCCTCAAAGAGCTCAGAGCACTCTTTCTCCCTCCGTCTTTCTCAGAGACTCTTCTGTATTTCTCATACCTGCAGAATATTCCTGACTGTGCAAAAGGAGGCAGGTGATCTTAATGTCATTTCTTATGGTAATTCATAGAGTGGAGAGAGGTTCTGACTTTGCCCCGGATTTTGAATTTGGTTTGCAGAGTCAGGATGAAATCCCAGGTCTTCTGATCTTGAAGCTCATACAGTCTTGGCCGGTGTCCAGGTGTTATTTGAGATGCAGAACTTGAAAGGCTGCTTACTTCCTGGTAGTATTTTACCACAGACTGCACACGTTAAGTCAGGAATTTCAGGAAGTGTGGTAACTCTGAAAGATAATTTAAAGAGATATAAATTGCTGAGTCATACTTGTTTCATACTTGCGTCATACATGGCTTCTTCCAAAAACAAATGAGAGGCAGTATGGTTTTTTTTATCTGCCTATGGTTTTTTTTAATATCTTGAGATTTTAAATCAGTTTCCTGCCCTTTTTACCTACTTAATCACTTATTTCCTTCCACTAAATTGTTCTTAAAAATTATTGGTTTAGCAAGTAAGTTTTTGCACTGAACATTTAGCCTGTTAATGAATTGTGAAATAATTTGGTGTCATTTTCCCTTTCTATAGCTTCACCTTTCGTGTCTTTCCCTAAGCTGTACTGTGACTCATTTGTTCTTTCCCTAAGGATCTGGAAATTAAACCATGTTATTGAGAAGAGAAGAAATAGAACAGTCTGATTATCTTTTATATCAGGTCATTCTGGGGAGGATTTTCATGTGGATATGTGCACATATTTATAATATAGGTATATTCCTACCCATATATGTGATTTTTATATAAATATATGCTTTTATTCATTCAGCAAAGTTTATTGGCAATCTACTGAATGCCAGACTTATGAGCTGGGTTCTGGGAATCCCACAGACATGATCCCTTTGCCTTCTGGACCCTGCAGATGTGAAGGAGTCAAGCAAACGCATGTAATTACATATATGTGGTCATGTCTTTAATTATATGTGAGGAGGAAGTTTAACATGATGGTTAAACTCTGGCAGTTTGGGAATTGGACCTGGATTGCTATCTTAGTCACTTACCAGCTGATTAAGCTGGAGCAAGTCACTTAAATCCTCATTCAGCTTCCCCATCTGTAAGTGAGAAATAACAGTACCTTTTGTGGAAAGACTGAGATATTTCAATGAGATACCACAAAGAAATTGTTTAGTGTAGTGAGTGGTTATTTAGTAAACACTTGATAAATCTTAATCATGACTAGTTTTTAATATGCAATGAAAATTTCAGTGAGCTGTGAAGTGACAGCTCACTCTGAAATCTAATTCATGAAAGATACTTATTCTGGACCTTTTTAGGGATATGGAAACAAGATAGGACATCCGGTAGCACGCAGCTGTACACTTATTTCTGTGGACAGTCTCTGCTTTATACACACTAAAAAAAGTAGACACTGCTAATGAAATGACAGAACTTACAGAACTGGGCACTTAGCACTTGTCTACTTTCACAGTATACGAAGTAAAATCATGGAAGTAATCAAGTATTCTTTGCAGAAAACGTTTAACTAAAAATATGATTTGGTTTGCTTTTGAACTGTGGTGTTGGAGAAGACTCCTGAGAGTCCCTTGGACTGCAAGGAGATTTAACCAGTCCATTCTGAAGGGGATCAGCCCTGGGATTTCTTTGGAGGGAATGATGCTAAAGCTGAAGCTCCAATACTTTGGCCACCTCATGTGAAGAGTTGACTCATTGGAAAAGACTCTGATGCTGGGAGGAATTGGGGGCAGGAGGAGAAGGGGACGACAGAGGATGAGATGGCTGGATGGCATCACCGACTCGATGGATGTGAGTCTGAGTAAACTCCAGGAATTGGTGATTAAGCTGGAGCAAGTCACTTAAATCCTCATTCAGCTTCCTCATCTGTAAGTGAGAAATAACAGTACCCCTTGTGGAGAGACTGAGAGATTTCAATGAGACACCAAAAAGAAATTGTTTAGTGTAGTGAGTGGTTATGTAGTAAACACTTGATAAATCTTAATCATGACTAGTTTTTAATATGCAATGAAAATTTCAGTGAGCTGTGAAGTGACAGCTCACTCTGAAATCTAATTCATGAAAGATACTTATTCTGGACCTTTTTAGGGATATGGAAACAAGATAGGACATCCGGTAGCACGCAGCTGTACACTTATTTCTGTGGACAGTCTCTGCTTTATACACACTAAAAAAAGTAGACACTGCTAATGAAATGACAGAACTTACAGAACTGGGCACTTAGCACTTGTCTACTTTCACAGTATACGAAGTAAAATCATGGAAGTAATCAAGTATTCTTTGCAGAAAACGTTTAACTAAAAATATGATTTGGTTTGCTTTTGAACTGTGGTGTTGGAGAAGACTCCTGAGAGTCCCTTGGACTGCAAGGAGATTTAACCAGTCCATTCTGAAGGGGATCAGCCCTGGGATTTCTTTGGAGGGAATGATGCTAAAGCTGAAGCTCCAATACTTTGGCCACCTCATGTGAAGAGTTGACTCATTGGAAAAGACTCTGATGCTGGGAGGAATTGGGGGCAGGAGGAGAAGGGGACGACAGAGGATGAGATGGCTGGATGGCATCACCGACTCGATGGATGTGAGTCTGAGTAAACTCCAGGAATTGGTGATTAAGCTGGAGCAAGTCACTTAAATCCTCATTCAGCTTCCTCATCTGTAAGTGAGAAATAACAGTACCCCTTGTGGAGAGACTGAGAGATTTCAATGAGACACCAAAAAGAAATTGTTTAGTGTAGTGAGTGGTTATGTAGTAAACACTTGATAAATCTTAATCATGACTAGTTTTTAATATGCAATGAAAATTTCAGTGAGCTGTGAAGTGACAGCTCACTCTGAAATCTAATTCATGAAACTGGCATGCTGCAGTTCATGGGGTCACAAAGAGTTGGACATGACTGAGCGACTGAACTGAACTGAACTAAATTGCTTATACTGTCTCATAACTTGCTAATGAGTTGTCACTGAAGAACACAGAAGATTGTGAGTATAAGAGAATGTGACAAACGAAATCCTTACGAAGACTATAAACTGGTTTTCTCACTTCTCAAAAGCTTTAGAGCCATATCTGTTTGCAGGCAGGACTGAACAGTTTTACAGAACCATTCGGAGAGAAGCACGTGAGTGACTGTGGAGTAGACCTTTCAGCAGATGTAGTTTGTACCCTGTGATCTTGGGTGCACTTTCACCGACCCAGAAGTCACCTTTCTTTAGGATGCTGCTGTGTACCATAAGGGCTTCCCAAGTAACTCAATGGTAAAGAATCTACCTGCCAGCGTAGGAGACATGGGTTCAGTCCTTGAGTGAAGAAGATCCTCTGCAGGAGAAAATGGCAACCTGCCCCAGTATTTGTGCCTGGGAAATCCCATGGACAGAAGAGACTGGCGGGGTCCAGTCTATAAGATCACAAAGGGTCGGACACGTCTTAGGCACTTAACAACAACAGCTATATACTCTACCTTTAGGATGAAAAAAACTGATTTCTGAGTTCTTCAGAACCAACCTCTCCAGGATTGGACAGACTGTGAATGCTCTTTTGTGTAGTATGTTAGCATATTAAGCTTTCTGAAATTAAAGAACTACCTGCATTATTAGATGTCAAAATCTGTTTAGCAATGTATACTATCAGCAGATGATGAGAAAGTTAGTTCTTGGTTGTGGAAATCCAGTGTGTTACTTATTTTCTCTTAATAGTTGCTTCCTCTGTGTTTAAGTTGATAGGTTTTTAGCATTTAGTTATTTTATGGCCTTGTGTTGAAAAACTGCCATGGATTTTCACAATTATTATTATCCATATCGCAAATAAAACATATGTATCTACCATAGTATAAGGCATAATGTTAACCATTTTCTTGGGACTTTGCTGCTTTTTCGCCTCTTTCCTTCCTCCCGAGAAGTTGGATAGAGTGACTGTAGAAGCTGAAGTCTTTGGCCACCTCTTACCCACAAGGATGACTGCTATTAAAAAAAATGATGCAGCTTCTTAGAAAAACAACATAGTGGTTCTTCAGAATGTTAAAAATAGAACTCTGTGATCCTACAATGCTACTTCTGGATATATGCCCTACAGAATTTTTAAACAAGTATTTCATTTTAGTTTTAAAATTGAAATATAGTTGATTTACAATATTGTGTTTCGTGTGTACAGCAAACTGATTCAGTTACATATATATATTATTTTATATATATGTATTCTTTTATATGTATATATATTCTTTTTCAGATTCTTTCTCCTTATATAATTATTATGAAATATTGAGTATAGTTCTCTATGCTATACAGTAGGTCCCTGTTGATTTTGTTTTACATATAGTAGTGTGTCTTTGTTACCCACGCCAGTGTTCTTGCCTGGAGAATCCCAGGGATGGGGGAGCCTGGTGGGCTGCCGTCTATGGGGTTGCAGAGTCGGACACGACTGAAGCGACTTAGCAGCAGCAGCAGCAGTGCATCTGTGTTAGTTGCAAACTCTTCACTTATTCCTCCTCCTGTTTTCTGCTTTGGTAACCATAAATTTGTTTTCTATGTCTATGAGTCTGTTTCTGTTTTGTATATAAGTTCATTTGTATCTTTTTTCTTTTTTAAGATTCCACACAGAAATGATATCATTTGTCTTTCTCTGTTTGACTTACTTCACTTAGTATGATAATGTCTAGGTCTATTCATTTCGCTGCAAATGGCATTATTTAACTCTTTCTTATGGCTGAGTACTACGTGTGTATGTATCACATCTTCTTTATCATTCATCTGTTGATGGACTTTTAGGTTCATTCCATATCTTGGAAATAGTGCTGTTATGAACATTGGGGTGTAATTTTTTTTCTTTAAAAAAAGTCTGTAAATCCTGAAATCTTTACCTTGGCTTTATTTATTTATTTGCCACGCAGTTTGTGGGATCTTAGTTCCCCACCAGGAATTGAACCCAGGCCCACAGCAGTGAAAGCACAGAGTCCTAACCACTAGACCACCAGGGAATTCCCTGAGTGTATTTTTTCAAATTATAGTTTTCTCCAGATACATAGCAGCGAGTATGTGTTGGATCATTGGGATTGATGGATCATATGATGGCTCTATTTTTAGTTTTTTAAGGAACCTCCACACTGTTCTCTGTAGTGGCTGCACCAATTTACATTTCCACCAACAATGTCAGAGGGTTCATTTTTCTCCACACCCTCTCGAGCATTTATTATTTGCAATCTTTTTGATGATGGCCATTCTGGATGGTGTGAGGCCATTCTATTGCATCATAGCTTTGGTATGCATGTCTCTAATAATTGACGATATTGAACACCTTTTCATGTCTTTTACCATATATATATATATCTCCTTTGGAGAAGTATCTGTTTAGATCTTCTACCCACTTTTTGGTTGTGTTCTTTTTTCTTTAAATATATTGAGCTGTATGAACTATTTGTATATTTTGGTGATTAATCCCTTGTCAGTCACATCATTTGCATTCTTTTACATGTAGCTGTCTACTACTTATTGAAGAGATTGTCTTTTGTTCAGTGTATTCTTGCCTTTGTCATAGATCAATTGCTTGTGTAAGTGTGGTTGTATTTCTGGGTTCTCTGTCTTGTTCCATTGAACTTTGTGTCTGTTTTTGTACCAGTGCCATACTGTTCTGATTACTGTAGCCTTGAAGTATAATCTAAAGTCAGAGAGCATGATTCCTCCAGCTCCCTTCTTCCTTTTCTAGATTGTTTTGGCTGTTCAGAGTCTTTTATGTTTCTGTACAAATTAAAAATGATTTTTTAATTTTAGTTCTGTGAAAAATGCCACAACACTTCTGACACCAGATGTGTAACTTTTTTCCATGGCAACTCTCTGGACACCATCTGAATATCTTTTGTTCAGTTCAGTCTGATGCTAACCACCTGGAGTCAGCACAGACTCTAAGGTTTAAGGGTTCAGTCCCACAAGTCTGCCCCCACTACAGATGCCAGTCCAAGTATTGGGTGCTCTGGGTGCCTGCACTTCTATCTGAGGTGGCTGCTAAGTCAGGAGTTCCCACAGTGCCCCTCTTTCAGATTTGATAATGTGCTCGAACAGTCCACAGATCCCTTTACTTACTATCACAGGTTTATAATAAAGGATACCAATGAACAGCCAGATGAAGAGATACACAGTGTGGGGTCCAGGAGAGTCCTACACACAGGAACATCTATCCCTGTGAATGTGGGGTGTACCATCCTCCCAGCACATAAATGTGTCCACCAACTCAGGCTCTTCAGATCCCATTGTTTGGTTGTTATATGGAGGTCTCATTACATAGGTGTAATAGATTAAACCCTTGGCCATTGGTGGTTAGGTCCAATCACTGGAACTCCTCCCCTCCCCGGAGATCTGTGAAAGAAAGTGAAAGTTGCTCATTCGTGTCTGACTCTTTGTGACCCCATGGACTGTACAGTCCTTGGAATTCTCCAGGCCAGAATATGGGAGTGGGTAGCCTTTCCCTTCTCCGGGGGATCTTCCTGACTCAGGGATCGAACCCAGGTCTCCCACATTGCAGGCAGATTCTTTACCAGCTGAGACACAAGGGAAGCCCCCAGAGATCAAGGGGTGGAGCTAAATGTTCCAACTTGGTAATCGTGCCTAGGTCTCTCTGCCTGACCAGGGCTCATCCAGAATTTACCTAGGGCCCCCCAGCTACCAGTCATCTTATCAGCACACAGAAGACACAAGTCACTCTGGAGATTCAGTACAGAGACCAAATACGTAACTTCCCATTGTACCACAGGGGTCTCCACCATCTTACTTTTCATTCTACCTCCCCCCCCCTTTTTTTTTGTTGGATTTCTATTTTTTGACCAAGAGCAATTATATAGAAACTTAAGCACAAGGCATACATCCACTGGTTCAAATAATATTGATGTCTATAGTCTCAGCCTCTGTTTAAGGCTCAAATGATAAAGCAGGGAATAGAGCAAAGTCTGTGGTGTCAAGGTGCCTGCCCTATTAGGAGAAGGAAAGCAATTTTTAGTTTGTCACCAGTAGTAAGTGTTAGTGTATTTCATTTTTTCTTGTACCATTCTGATACCACATGTGTGTTTGTTTTACCTGATACCAAATATGTAATTTATCTCTAACATGAGCTGGGTGTTCAGAAATTCAGTTCAGTTCTGATGCTTACTTCTGGAATTATCACAGACACCACAGATTATGAACACAATCCTACAAGTCTTCTAATACTTCATATGCCAGCTGAAAATGGGGTACCCAGGCTCCCCACACTTCTGCCTGGCAGAATGTGAATTTTGCGGTTCAGATGATCCCTTTGCTTAGGCTTGGTAATTTACTAAGACAACTCACAAAACTCAGGGAAACACTTTACTTATGATTCAATTCAGTTCAGTTCAGTCGCTCAGTCATGTCAGACTCTTTGTGACCCCATGACTCGCAGCACGCCAGGCTTCCCTGTCCATCACCATCTCCTGGAGTTCACTCAAACTCAAGTCCATCGAGTCAGTGATGCCATCCAGCCATCTCGTCTGCTGAGGTCCCCTTCTCCTCCTGCCCCTAATCCCTCCCATCATCAGAGTCTTTTCCAAGGAGTCAACTCTTCGCATGAGGTGGCCAAAGTACTTATGATTGCAGGGCTTAATTTAAAGTATACAACTCTCTGGTGGCTCAGAGGTTAAACCGTCTGCCTCCAATGCGGGAGACCCAGGTTTGATCCCTGGGTTGGGAAGATCCCCTGGAGAAGGAAATGGTAACCCACTCCAGTACTCTTGCCTGGAGAATCCCATGGACGGAGGAGCCTGGTAGGACCACAGTTCACGGGGTCGCAGAGTCGGACACGACTGAGCGACTTCGTACATCTCAGAAGAGGCAACAAAAGAGATTCTCGTCTTTTTCTTCGAAGGATCTCAGGAGCTCTGAGCCAGGAACAGGGGACGTTGGCGTTTTGATACCACACCAAGGAAGAAGGGGGACATATAGGGTAGGAGGAGAGAGAGTGATGGAAGTTAGAGGAGGGGGTGTGATCTTTCAGGCAGAAAGAACTGTAAGTGCAGTGGACAATGATGTCATGAGGGACTCAAGAAAAGGGATAATGGGAAATAGACCATCGTTTTGCCTTGGGACACAAGACCAGGGGACTTGCCTGCTGGGCCAGTGGTTAACACTCTGCAGTCCCAATGCAGGGGGCCTGAGTTTGATCCCTGGTCAGGGAACTAGCTCCCACTTGCCACAGCTAAGAGTTCATGTGTCACAACAAAAAGATCCTACATGCCCCAACTACCAAGATTCTGCATGCTGCAGCTAAGGCCCAGTGCAGCCAAATAAATAAATAAATGATAAAATATTAGACAAAAAANCACAAGACCAGGGGACTTGCCTGCTGGGCCAGTGGTTAACACTCTGCAGTCCCAATGCAGGGGGCCTGAGTTTGATCCCTGGTCAGGGAACTAGCTCCCACTTGCCACAGCTAAGAGTTCATGTGTCACAACAAAAAGATCCTACATGCCCCAACTACCAAGATTCTGCATGCTGCAGCTAAGGCCCAGTGCAGCCAAATAAATAAATAAATGATAAAATATTAGACAAAAAAAGAAGCAAATTGACACGCTATAGTGTGTGTACATAAAGACACTTTCTAGGCACCTGACATTGTGACTTACTGAGATCTCATGGCACCTGTCATTTAGTCTGTAATGAAAGGAAGATGTTAGATTTCCTTGTTATCACTTTATTTCTGAGGCATGCTTTTCCCTTGAAGGTATTTAAAAACCTTTCCAGTAATACACAAGGGAAGATGAGACCTTACAAAGTAGGTCTATGAAATGGAACAGGTTTTTCCATGGTATGAGGTTGAGATTGAGATCCCCAAACCCCAGGGGATTTCAGCCAGATAAACTACTGAAGGCATCATCTGTATGTGGATGTCTGTTTAGGTGGTAAGTGTTGCTACTTTAAATGTCTGTTTATTCTTTTTTTAAAAATATAAATTTATTTATTTTAATTGGAGGTTAATTTCAATATCGTATTGGTTTTGCCATACATCAACATGAACCTGCCACAGGTATACACGTGTTCCCCATCCTGAACCCCCCTCCCTCCTCCCTCCCTGTACCATCCCTCAGGGTCGTCCCAGTGCACCAGCCCAAGCATCCAATATCATGCATCGAACCTGGACTGGCGATTCGTTTCATATATGATATTATACATGTTTCAATGCCANAACTGAACTGAAGTGAATAAGAATGAATTTCTTTAGAGAAATCTTTCTGCCACAGGAAGGCAGAAAAAAGAAAATAGAAAGTAGAGAACAGACAAAAGCAGCAGCAAAATGGCAGGCTTAAGTCCTAAAATATCAGTAATTTCGTTGAAAGTACAATGGTCTAAATATTAAAAGGCACATTGGCAACGTGGATTAAAAAACATAACCTAACTAGATACAGTTCTACAAAAAACTCACTTCAAACATAATGATATAATAGATTGAAAACAAAATGATGGGAAAAGATGTTTTATGTAAACATTAATCAGAGAACAGCAGGAATGGCTATTTTAATGTCGTATAAAGTAGACTTCAAAGCAAAAGCACCAGAGTCAGGGAAGGGCATTGTTTGATGATAAAATGATCAATCTACCAAGAGGACATAATAATGCTAAGTATGCATGCCCCAGAAAAGAGCTGAAACCTATGAAGCAAGAACTGATAGAATTGAAAGGAAAAATAGTCTAACCTGCAGTTTTAAGTGGATATCATAATGCTCATTTTTCAGTGATTGGTAGTATAACTAGATAGAAAATCAACAAAAATATAGAAGAACTCAACACCGTCATCAGCTTTCACATGGGTTCTTATCTGTTTCTGAGCAAAATCTCTGTGTTCAGTGTGTATTTCTACTTTGATTCTTTAATACTTGTGGTGGAGGTCATTTGGGCATGGCAGCCTCTCTTCTCCCCAGGTATATAGGCAGAAAGGTGAGGTATTCAGACATTACAGTCTGTAGCTCCTTTAAGCTGTTTTAACCTGCTTCCCTGGTGACTCAGTGGTAAGAAATCCACCTTCAATGCAGGAAACCCAGGTTCTGTCCCTGGTCTGGGACAGTCCCCTGGAGAAGCAAATGACAGCCCACTCCAGTGTTCTCTCTTGGAGAATTCCATGGACAGAGGAGCCTGGCGGGCTACAGTCCAGGGGTTGAGAACGAATCAGACACTACTTGGCGACTAAACAACAACAGACTTGACTGTGAGAGATGATGTTAATTTTGATTTATTGATCCTTTCTTCAGCAAAAAGAAATAGTTTCCTAGGGCTGCTGTAACAAATTACCACAAACTTGGTGGCTTGAAGAAACAAATTTTATTCTCTCCAAATTTTGGCTGCTAGAAGTCTGAGACCAAGGTCCTGGCAGGGCCATATTCCCTTCAGAGTCTCTAGAATCCTCCCTGTCTCTTCCTAGCTTCTGGTAGTTCCCCGGAACCCTTGGCCTTCTTTGGGTTGTAGCTACATCAGCCCAGTCTCTGCCTCCATCTCCACATGACCGTCTCTGTGTCCTTTCCTCCTGTTACAAGGACACCAGTCACTGGATTTAGAGCTCACCATAATCCAATATGACTTCACCTTAACTAACACAAAATTTACAAATGTGCATGCTCCCTATTTCCAAATTTGGTCATATGCTGAGGCTTTGGATGACCATGAACTTGAGGGAGGGGGCACTATTCAACTCATTACACACTGCTAGTAATTTTTCTGGTTTTTTTGTTTGTTTGTTTGTTTGTTTTGCAAAGTGGTAAGCGTTTCAGACAGATGTGGTGAATCCTGTAATCCTGCATCATGTTTTCTGGCAAAAATAGTTTTATTTATAAGGATCGGCTGAGCAGTTACCTAGAGGACTATATTAACTGGTGTGGTCTTACCAGCCTGGGGTGACTCTCATTAGGACTTTTGTGTCACTTTGTTGAATGTCTTTTTATTGATTGAAAGATTTGGTTCATATGAGATGGTGATGAAAGGGAACTGTTTTGTTCTCACTCCTTCCTGTTAGCAAATCAGCTCCTCCTTCTTCCTGGATCTAACTTGACAAAAGAATTGAATCTTGCATGCCAGCATATACTGTGAGCAACTTTAATCAGGATTTAGACTGTCATTTGGTACATTATAACCCAGCATGCAGAGAACCACCCAAAGCAGTGCATGCAAGAATCCCCAAGCAAGAACTTTAATGTAGGAGAGAGTGGCCATTCTGTGGGAAAACAGCACAGTTACAAATGCTTTCATCTCTGCTTTAGTGAATTCTGGGTAATTATGCTACTTTTATACAATAATAAACTCACCAAGCAGATTCTGTTGTAATGGCTTTCAGATTCCAGATATTCCTGGAAAGGATGCTGTGGTGTAAAGTCATTATTTTCAGATGTAGTTCTTCTCATTTATAGCTTGCCCATTTGTAATCAATAAAAGTTTAACAGTGTAACATAAAGCAGTTAAGGGCATGGAAATAACTCTGGCCTTGCAATGGAATGAAGGATAGCCAGTGACTTGGTCTTTGACAGTTTTTAAGTACATGAAAATGCTTTGACGAAAACATGAAGTTCTGCTCACAAGTTGTTTTCTTGGAAAACAGTAATATACTGTTTTCTCATTTGCGTGTTAACTGTGCTTGGAGAAAACATGGTTCTTTTAGGTTCTGCCACTTAGATCTGGGCCTTTGACAAGGAAAAGGAAAACTCAGATTCCATGTTGGCTCACACAATAAAGAATCCACCTGCAGTGCAGGAGACCTGGTTTTGATCCCTGGGTCAAGAAGATCCCCTGGAGAAGGGAATGGCATACCCACTCCAGTATTCTTGACTGGAGAGTCCCATGGGCAGAGGAGCCTGGTGGGCTACCGTCATGAGAATGAAAAGAGTTGAACATGACTAAGCAACTCACACTTTGAAAGAAAAAAGAAAACTGAAATAAGCACTGTTCAGTTCAGTTCAGTTCAGTTGCTCAGTCATGTCCGACTCTTTGCGACCCCACGAATCACAGCACGCCAGGCCTCCCTGTCCATCACCAACTCCTGGAGTTTACTCAAACTCATGTCCATCAAGTTGGTGGTGCAATCCAGCCATCTCATCCTCTGTCGTCCCCTTTTCCTCCTGCCCCCAATCCCTCCCAGCTTCAGGGGCTTTTCCAATGAGTTAATTCTTTGCATAAGGTGGCCAAAGTACTGAAGTTTCAGCTTTAGCATCAGGCCTTCCAATGAACACCCAGAACTGATCTCCTTTAGGATGGACTGGTTGGACCTCCTTGCAGTCCAAGGGACTCTCAAGAGTCTTCTCCACCACCACAGTTCAAAAGCACCAATTCTTCGGCGCCCAGCCTTCTTCACAGTCCAACTCTCACATCCATACATGACCAGAGGAAAATCCATAGCCTTGACTAGATGGACCTTTGTGGGCAAAGTAATGTCTCTGCTTTTGATTATGCTATCTAGGTTAGTCATAACTTTACTTCTAAGGAGTAAGCGTCTTTTAATTTCATGGCTGCAGTCACCACCTGCAGTGATTTTGGAGCCCCCCAAAATAAAGTCTGACACTGTTTCCACTATTTCCCCATCTATTTGCCATGAAGTGATGGGACCAGCTACCATGATCTTCGTTTTCTGACTGTTGAGCTTTAAGCCAACTTTTTCACTCTCTTCTTTCACTTTCATCAAGAGGCTTTTTAGTTCCTCTTCACCTTCTGCCATAAAGGTGGTATCATCTGCATATCTGAGGTTATTGATATTTCTCACGGCAGTCTTGATTCCAGCTTGTGCTTCCTCCAGCCCAGCGTTTCTTATGATGTACTCTGCATAGAAGTTAAATAAGCAGGGTGACAATATATAGCCTTTACGTACTCCTTTTCCTATTTGGACCCAATCTGTTGTTTAATGTCTGTTGTCCTAACTGTTGCTTCCTGACCTACATATAGGTTTCTCAAGAGGCAGGTCAAGTGGTCTGGTATTCCCATCTTTTTAAGAATTTTCCACATCTGTATCATTGGTTGTTTTTGTGTAACAAAGGAAAAGCACAAAACTCTTATCCCTCTCAGACTTCCCAGATGTGGTTCTGGTTTGTAGGAGTTTACTGGTGGCTCCCAGATACTCTTTGCATGGCTAACCTAATCATGAGGCTTTTGACCCTGGCAACAAGAACTTTACAGCGTTCATTTCTATTGCAGTTTTTCCAAAGCCCTCTTTAGAAGAAATAGTCTTATATCTCGGCTTGCTCTTTCTGGCTTCAGTTCTCATTATAGTGGAAGCCACCATTCAGTTTCCTATATTCTTGGTCTCTAAACTCTGGAACCAGGCTGTCTCAGGGTGAATCCTCATTCTGACACTTGCTTAATCTCAGAAGTTGTTACGGAAATCACGTGAGTTAATACTTGCAGAATACTTAGAGCCCTACTTGGTTCATAATAAGCACTATATAAATGTTTTTGAAAAAGATAAACTACATTCTTTGTCTTGATTGTGATGGTAGTTATATGATTATATATTTGTCAAAACTCATTAGAAGTGTACATTTAAATGTTGTAGAAGTATGCTGCTGCTAAGTCACGTCAGTCGTGTCCGACTCTGTGCGACCCCACAGATGGCAGCCCACCAGGCTCCCCTGTCCCTGGGATTCTCCAGGCAGGAACACTGGAGTGGGTTACCATCTCCTTCTCCAATGCATGAAAGTGAAAAGTGAAAGTGAAGTCACTCAGTTGTGTCTGACTCTTCACGATCCCATGGACTGCAGCACACCAGGCTCTTCCATCCATGGGATTTTCCAGGCAAGAGTACTGGAGTGGGGTGTCATTGCCTTCTCCTGTAGAAGTATAAGTTTATATAAATTATACCTCAGTAAACCTGACCTAAAATTTTTTTGGAGAGAAAAATTATATCTATTTATTAAGCTAGGAAAGGGTTTATAAGATGTTGCAGAGTAGGATTTTAAAAACATAACTCAAAGAGGCTTGCCAGTCTAGGTCTGAAGGCCAGTTATAATGCAGGATAAAGTTGCCTGTCAGCATGAGAAGCTGATGTAAGAGATGTTGCCAGGCAGCCTATTAGTCATTTAGGAAGGAAACGCTATAGGGATTTGGGTTGTTTAAGGTAGTCACAGAATTCATCGAAGAGTGGAAACTTGACCTGGACCTCAGAGGATATAGGATTTGGAAGGCATTCAAGAAGGTACATGGGTGCAGATGCAAGACCCAGGGACAGAAAAGCATGTGCCCCATTTAGGCAACTATGAGAAAGCTGGCTGGATTAAAATAAATGTTCTGCGGATGGAGAAGGAAATGGCTACCCACTCCAGTATTCTTGCCTGGAGAATTCCCATGGACAGAGGATCCTGGTGGACTATAGTCTGTGGTGTTGCAAAAAGTCATGCATGATTGAGTGATTAACACACTCTCTCTCTCTGTCCTTGGAGGGGCAGCTGTACTGTCTGAACTAATGAGTTCTTTTCTTTTCATCCACAGAAAGGCCCCCCTTCTGGGAAAGACCGGGTGAAGAAAGGTGGATCCTACATGTGCCATAAAGTAAGTCGAGTCACTAACCTCTGCTTTGGTGTTCTAACAGTAGGTTTATGGGTCCATTGTAATCATTAACCCCCAAGTGTCCCATCCATGTCTATTAATACATCTCCATCAAAGCAAGAAAAAAAAAACAGGTTTGGGCACAGGCATGGCAATAAGTGATGCAAGAAGCAGAGGTTATAAATGGTCTGTTGTCAGCCATGTTCCGTCTGTTGTATTGTGACCCTTTGAGAGATCTTTGTTGTCCCACGAATCTGGGTGGACTGTATACCTTTTCCACCATGGAAGTCTGGAACCACACCCTTGATTTATTTGAGGCTCCAGATATTTTTTGGCTTCTCTATTGCTGTTAGGGTAAGAATTATAGATGGAGGGTAGATTGTGGTATATTGAAATGGAAACACCCCAAATGTTCTTGGTATATAGAATGTGCTTTGTAGAATAAACATTAACCTCAGAGAATGCTGCTTCTCTTTGGGCTGTAGTGTCAGTGTCAGAGGCAGTTGTCCTTGGCTAGTAGAAGTGACTCAGTGTTTCATGAGTAGCCTTTTTTAAGGAGTTCAGAAATTGAATAGCACGCCTCTCCCTTTTTTTCTTTTAAGTCATGTATTTTTAGTGTCTCCAGCACTTCAACTTCTGTCTTTCTATCCCTTTGCAAAGATGGCATTTCGCAGATTGTTCCTCCAAGAAGCATCCTATGATAATTCAGTCAGTCTAGGCAGTTAGAGACTTAAAATACCCTGTAATGGCTCCAAATTAAGTTATTAATTTGATAATCGAGGCATTGTCAAACTCTGCCTTAAAATAATGGTTCTCAAACTTTATTGCACGTTAGAATCATCTGGGATCTATAAAAAGTACTGACGCCTGTTTCCTCACTCACCTTATCCTGATCTGATTTTTCTGTATTACGACCTGGGCATCAGGATTTTAAAGCTCTCAAGGTGATCATAACATACGTCAAAGTTTGGGAACCACTGGCCTAAAAAGACTCTCTTTAAATTATGTGTATGAGAGAGTTCATAGGTGTGTGTGTCTTCTTCATTTCTTAGAATTTTTAATATAATAATTTAGATGGAATTTCAGAGTTGATTCAAACTATGCTTTACACCTATCTTTATAACAAGATGTAGACAAATTTATCTTTAAAATTCTAATTTTAAATTAAAAGCATTGCCCTAGGCCATTTGAGTAGTTTAAAATGTTCATGTACCCATCTGTCTGTAGTCCTAGATTTTTTTTTCTCTGATTCAAGCTGTTACTGCAGGTGTATCTGAATCCTCTTGCTGGGGATCCAGACTTCCATGAAAAACAGGTGAATCTCTTTTTGCACAGCAGTAGTTCAAAACTCTAGTTGCCACCAGTTATGTCTCTGACATATGGCACTTTTCTTAATTGATAATCCATTTACTGTATAAGAATTGAGGACCAAAAGATTTTTTCTTCACAGATAAGTGGAGTAAATGAAACTTGTAAAAAACATTTCAAGTCTGAACACCAAAATATTCCAGTGCCATACATATAAATATGTCTACTTTATCATTTCATTTTGCTTGCTTATTTTAAATGTTTTAAATTTTTATAGACTTCTTGGTTTATGCTTTTAAAATATCTTTTAACCTAATACATGTTTTTAATAAATACAGTTACATGGCAGAGTTGATTTTTGTATATTTGTGTTGTGTAACCTTGTTAAACTCATCTGTATTAGTAATGTTTTTGCAGATTCTATTTTCTACATAAGTGGTTATACCAACTGGAAGTACAGACAGTTTTACTTCTTCCTTTTTAATTTGGATATCTTTTGTTACTTTCTCTTGCTGTATTTCTCTCTGGCTAGAACCTCCAGTATATTGTTGAATAGGAGTGATAAGTACAAACAGTCTTACCTAATTTTTGATCTTAGAGGAAAGACATTCAGCTTTCCAAAATTAGCTATGATATAAGCTATAGTGTTTTCAAAGCTGCCTTTTACCAGCTTGAGCAACTTTCCTTCTAGTCTTAGATTTTTGAGAGTTTTTATCAGAAATGGATGTGGATTTTGCCAGATGTTTCTTTGAAGCTATTGAGATGTTTATGTGGTTTTTCTTTTTTAGTCTGTTAATATGGTAAATTTATTTGTTATTGATTAATCTTTGGGAGTTGGTGTCTTTCAAGGAGTGAATCCATTTCATCTGAGTTAATGAATTTATTCACGTAATCTTTGCATTTTCACTTGCTGTTTAGACCATTTACATTTAACATGATTATTGTTATGGTTGGGTTTAAATTTGCCATCTTGAGATTTGTTTTTCTCCTTGTCTCATCTGTTCTTTTCCATTTGGTCTCTCTCTTGTTTTTTAAACTTTTTTGGATTAAATGTTTTTAATCACTTCATTGTCTCTTCTTTGGCTTATTAGCTTTAACTCTTTGTTTTAAAATTTTTGTGGTTGATTTAGAGTTTATATTACACATCTGTAACTTTTCTTAGTCACCGTGAAGGATAAGTTTTAATTTAGTCAGGATCAGAGGGGTGGAGAGAGTGTTCCAGAAGAGAGAATAGCAGAGTGGGAAAAGCTGAGTGGGAACCACAAGATTTTCCAGAGAGAAGTGGCAACTCTAGGATCTCAGTCAAATTAATTGTAAATGATGTAGGTATGTAACCTCAGTCTGGTTATTTTGGCGAGATCAAGGAAATAGCACAGTGTTGATTGTGAATTACTTTCAGAGAGCTTATTCTTTCCACTAGATTAAGAGTGACAGCTTTAACTGCTGCTAGGTATAGTGAGTGCATTAAACTGTGGAGTCTAGAATTAGATCTGGGTTGGAATTCTGTAACTTCTCTTTGCTAGTTTTTGCCTGTAACTTTAGACAAATTACTTAACCTTTCTAAGTCTGTTTTCACATATGTAAAATATCCGTCATAATTGCAGCTACTGTAAGTTTTTTATAAGGAACAAATGTATATGCACACATGCCTAGCTCATGGTAAAGACTCAGTAAGTTAGTTGCTGCTAATGCCATCATTCTTTGTTTTTTTTTGTTGTTGTTTTTTTAAAGCAACAAAAATTTATGTTCTCACAGTTCTGGAGCTAGAAGTCCAAGATTCAGATGTTACCAGTCTGTGTTCTTGAGGTCTCACTCCTTGGTTTAAAGATGGCAGCCTTCTGTCTGTGTTCTTGCAAGGTCTCTCCTCCGTGCATGCAGGGGTCTTCATGTCCTAATCTCCTCTTCTTACAAGAATGCCACTCAGATTGAATGAAGGCCCATCCTAACAGCTTACTTTTAATGTAATTATCACCTTAAAATCCCACTTCCAAACAGTCACATTCTGAGGTACCAGGGGTTAGGGCTTCATACATAAGAACTTGGAGGACATAGTTCTTTCCAAACAGTGCCATCATTCTTAATCATCATCTTTATTAAGATTGTCTCCCCTCCACCTTCTCTTCTGAATAAAGAACCAGCAAGTGAACTACTAACTAGATAGGCAGAATCCTAGAAATAGTTCTTATGGCAAAGGTGAAAATCAGTAAAAGAAAGAAAATCAATGAAAAGAAGAATAGTTAATTCATTTTGAAAAAAGAAATCACCTTAATTAGAAGGTGACTTATTTTTGATCATTATCAGGGGCAGTCTGCATGACTAAAGTAAGCACTGATGATTATTTCTGACTTTTTGAGAGTCAGTCCAAAGTATGTCTTCAGTAGGGATAAGAAAGCACACAAAGAACAACTGTGAGTCAACATGGGGTTAAGAGCACAGATTCTAGAATGAGATTGAAAAAACTCTAATCCTAGATTCATGTTTATAAGCCATGTGATCTTAGGAACACCATTACCACACTTGTGCCTCATTTTTTTCTTGTATATATGATGCACATATAATAATACCTACCTCAGGGTTATTAGAAGGATTAAGTCATTTAATACATGTGAAGATTTTAGAACAGTTCACATAGTAAGTACTCAAGAAATATTAGTTGTTTTTGAAGTTGTTAGATTAATTCCCATGACATCTTTAGCCTAACCCACAACTTTGAGGAAATTCTTACTCGCTGCCCCCACAACTCCACCATTTTACACCAAGATTACTAGCAAAAGGAGTTGATCAAGTGATTTGACAAGGGCAGTGGATGGGAAATTGAGAGACCTGGGTTCTACTGTGTCATTTTTCTGTAATCATTTTGTTCTTAATGAGCTACAGATACCTCAAAACTATTCTTTATATCTAAACCTCTTCCTCTCATGAAAGCCATATTGCCATCCCACTTGACTCCAGTGCCCCAAGGCTAGTAAGCCATTATCTTAAATGGATTGTTCTTGAATCCAGGCTCACGTGCTGAGTGCAGCTATCCAGATCAGTTCCACACAGTAATTAGCTATTTTGATGAAATGGGGCTAAAACAGGTTCTCACCACTACCTCTGTTCTTAATTAATAAAATGACCTATATTTTAGCCACTCAAAGTCCTAACATCATTAATAACAATTTTTGATGCTAAAAGTAGAGTTGGAAAAAAAGAAAGAGCAATGAGGACATATGAAATCAGGCCATTTTCCTCTTTAATTATATATTTCATTAGTTGTCCATTACTGGAGTTTAAAATGAAGTACTTATATTAATAAGTGTTTGCTGAGTGAATGAGTACGTTTAAAATGCAATGATAATGTGAATTAAGTGTTTTCTCATGTGATCGTCCTGACCTTTTCAACAGTAACTTGAAGTGAGACTTGCTTTTTAGGGTTTACTTCATTATCATTTAGCTAACTGAAAGAGTTTAGGTATTGCTGTGATCCAGTGGAAGAGTAGCTCTTTTTATCACTTATTTTAAGCTTTTTTTGTTATATAAGCAAAACATTGTCATTCTATAAAAATTAGAAAATAAACATGAAAATGAAAAAAATAATTTACCTTGCTTTCTAAAGAATATATTGATAGTATTCTACTCAACTTTTTGGTGCAGTTTTATTTTTCTTCCCCAAATGGAATTATGCTGTATGTACCAGGGTCTTCAAGTATGGCTATAAGCAAAATCTCTTATACACCATAAGTGTCTTTTCTGACTGCAGTGTTCCAGACAGGCACACTTTGTTAAAGTTGCTACAGCCTGTATTTTGTGGCATATGAACACCTAATTTTAAAATAATTTGTTATATAATCTGAGAGAGAAGTTGCATATAGAACTGTGCCATTCAACAAAGACCTAACCCTAACCCTAACCTTAACGCTTGTCACCAGAGATAGTGCCTCACCATTCCCATTTATATAGCAAATAATTTTCTTATTTATGTAGCAAAGGCATGCATGCTAAGTTGCTGCAGTCATGTCCAGTTCTTTGCAACCCTGTGGACTGTAGCTCACCAGGCTCCTTGGTCCAAGGGATTCTCCAGGCAAGAATACTGGTGTGGATTGCCATGCCCTTCTCCAGGGCATCTTCCCAACCTAGGGATTTAACCCATGTCTCCTGTGCCTCCTGCATTGCAGGCAGATTCTTTACCTCTGAGTCACTGGAGGAGCCCAAAAAGTAAAAAAGAAGTCGCTAAGTCCTACTCTGTGTGACCCCATGGACTGTAGCCTGCCAGTTCCAATGTCCATGGAATTTTGCAAGCAAGAATACTAGAGTGTGTTGCCATTCCCGTCTCCAGGGGATCTTCCTGACCCAGGAGTTGAATCCTGGTCTCTTGCATTGCAGGCAGATTCTTTACCATTTGAGCCACCAGGGAAGCCCAGCAAATGCATAGCTGTTCAGATGCTGGCAAGAGAATTATCATCTTTACAACATAAGATATCTAAGGCCTACAGGAAAGTAGTGAGTGCTTTTGTTTTAGTTAGGAAGTGGGTTAACCCAAAGAAGTGAGATAAGACAGGCAAAGTGAGTTCCTTTAATTAAGAGCATTGGGTTCATTATAAAGTAACAGTTAAAATAATCTCCACGTCTACCACTTAACTTTTTCATGTAAAGATAAGATGAAGCATTTTGACATTATCCCGTTAGTAGACCCATTTGGAGAAGGCAATGGCAACCCACTCTAGTACTCTTGCCTGGAAAATCCCATGGACAGAGGAGCCTGGTAGGCTGCAGTCCATGGGGTTGCTAAGAGTTGGACACAACTGAGCGACTTCACTTTCACTTTTCACTTTTATGCATTGGAGAAGGAAATGGCAACCCACTCTAGTGTTCTCGCCAGGAGAATGCCAGGGACGGGGGAGCCTGGTGGGCTTCCGTCTGTGAGGTCGCACAGAGTCGGACACGACTGAAGCGACTTAGCAGCAGCAGCAGCAGCAGCAGCAGACCCATTTTTATCAATGGAACAGATTTAGAAAAGCGTGTCTGACTCTCGGCGACCCCATGTACTGTGGCCTACCAGGCTCCTTTGTCCATGGGATTTTCCAGGCAAAAGTACTGGAGTGGATTGCCATTTCCTTCTCCAGGGGATATTCCCGACGCAGGGATTGAACCCAGGTCTCCCGCATTGTAGACAGATGCTTTACCATCTGAGCCACCAGGGAAGTCCAAGGTTAAATAGCTAATGAGTCTTGAATTTTGCCTTTTTGAGTGAGTAAATCAGCAAAATGTTTGTCACAGTTCCCATCCTTGTCAAGCCCAACCTCCTCTTTCTGGTGAGAAGACTGCCTTTAAAGTAACTCCATCCTATTTATCCACCCATGCTTCCTGCTTTTTTATCATTTTTCCTCTCTGTACCAGTCATTGGAATTCTCATTCTATAAATCTCTAGGCAGCTCAGCTCCCATTGCGCCTCCTCAGAGGGACCTTCTCAGGCCACCTTATCTAAGTAGCACTCAGTCATGCCTAGTCCTCTCTCCCTCTTTAACTTTCTACCAAGCTGACCGCTGCCAGAAACACTCTTGAATTTATCGATTTATTTATTGTCTGACTATTTACGCTCTGTTGAATATAAGTCAGCTTCATGTTAACCAGTACATTATCAACAGAAAATTGGGTTAAAAATTTACTGAGCATGGCCCTGCCCATCAAAACAAGACCCAGTATCCCCCACAGTCAATCTATCCCATCAGGAAGGTTCTATAATAAGCCTCTGTCCTTCTCCATCAGAGGACAGACAGACTGAAAACCCACAGTCACAGAAAACTAGCCAATCTAAACACATGGACCACAGCCTTGTCTAACTCAGTGAAACTATGGGCCATGCCATTTAGGGCCACCCAAGTGGAGAGTTCTGACAAAACATGGTCTACTGTAGAAGGAAATGGCAAACCACTTTAGTATGCCTGCCTTGAGAACCCCATAAAAGCATGAAAAGGCAAAAAGATAGGACACTGAAAGATAAACTCCCCTGGTCGGGAGGTGCCTAATAGACTACTGGAGATCAGTGGAAAAATAACTCCAGAAAGAATGAAGAGACGGAGCCAAAGCAAAAACAACACCCAGGTGTGGATGTGACTGGTGACAGAAGCAAGGTCTGATGCTGTAAAGAGCAGTATTGCATAGGAACCTGGAATGCTAGGTACATGAATCAAGGCAAATTGGAAGTGATCAAACAGGATATGGCAAGAGTGAACATTGACATTCTAGGAATCAGCAAACTAAAATGAACTGGAATGGGTGAATTTCACTCAGATGACCCTTAGTCTATTACTGTGGGCAAGAATCNGTATTGCATAGGAACCTGGAATGCTAGGTACATGAATCAAGGCAAATTGGAAGTGATCAAACAGGATATGGCAAGAGTGAACATTGACATTCTAGGAATCAGCAAACTAAAATGAACTGGAATGGGTGAATTTCACTCAGATGACCCTTAGTCTATTACTGTGGGCAAGAATCCATTAGAAGAAATGGAGTAGCCATCATAGTAAACAAAAGAGTCTGAAATGCAATACTTGGATGCAGTCTCAAAAATGACAGAATGATCTCTGATTGTTTCCAAGGACAACCATTTAATATTAATAGTAATCCAACACTCTGCCCCGACCAATAATGCTGAAGAAGCTGAAGTTGAACAGTTCTAATGAAGACCTACAAGACCTTCTAGAATTAACACCCCTAAAACATGTCCTTTTCATTATAGGGGACTGGAATGCAAAAGTAGGAAGTCAAGACCTACCTGGAGTAACAGGCAAATTTGTCTTTGGAGTACAGAATGAAGCAGGGAAAAGGCTAACAGAGTTCTGCCAAGAGAATGCACTAGTCATAGCAAACACTCTCTTCCAACAACACAAGAGAAGACTCTATACATGAACATCACCAGATGGTCAGTACCAAAATCAGATTGATTATATTCTTTGCAGCCAAAGATGGAGAGGCTCTCTACAGTCAGCAAAAAGAAGACTGNTGGCAGAAAGTGAAGAAGAACTAAAGAGCCTCTTGATGAAAGTGAAAGAGGAGAGTGAAAAGGTTGGCTCAACCTCAACATTCATTCAGAAACCGAAGATCATGGCATCCGGTCCCATCACTTCATGCAAATAGATGGGGAAACAGTGGCAGACTTTTGGGGGCACCAAAATCACCACAGATGGTGAGTGTAGCCATGAAATTGAAAGACGCTTACTCCTTGGAAGGAAAGTTATGACCAACCTAGACAGCATTTTAAAAAGCAGAGACATTACTTTGCCAACAAAGATCCGTCTACTCAAGGCTATGGTTTTTCCAGTAGTCATGTTTGATTGTGAGAGTCGGACTGTGAAGAAAGCTGAGCACCGAAGAATTGATGCTTTTGAACTGTGGTGTTGGAGAAGACTCTTGAGAGTGCCTTGGACTGCAAGAAGATCGAACCAGTCCATCCTAAAAGAGATCAGTCCTGAGTGTTCATTGGAAGGACTGATGTTGAAGCTGAAACTCCAATACTTGGGCCACCTGATGCAAAGAGCTAACTCATTTGGAAAGACCCTGATGCTGGGAAAGATTGAAGGCAAGAGGGGAAAGGGACAACAGAGGATGAGATGGTTGGATGGCATCACCAACTCAATGGACATGAGTTTGAGTAAACCCCAGGAGTTGGTGATGAACAGGGAAGCTAGTGTGCTGTAGTCCATGAGGTTGCAAAGAGTCAGACATGACTGAGCGATTGAACTGAACTGAACTGAACTGAACCGTCTTGTTCTGCATTGTATCCCTCTTGCCTAGAATAGCATCTAGCGTGTGGTAAACTGTCAAATATTTAATGAATAAATAAACTGTGCTCTGATGCCATCAGCCTATGGCTTTGCTGTTCTCTTCACTTACCTGGATTTTTCCATTTCCATGCCTCTGACATCATTGTTTTCTCCACTTAACATATCTCCTTTCCTCCTTTCTAAGTCCTATAAATCAGTGCTGCTTAATCTGTAGCTCATGGGCCGATAGCATGAGCAGCACCTAGAGGCTGGTTAGAAATGCAGATTCTTGGACCCCAACTGAATCGGAATCTCTGTTTTTGTGACCTGGAAACAGATATTTAAATCAGTTCTCCAGGTATTCTCTATATCCTCAAGTCAGAAGTTGTTAGTATTTAGTCGCTAAGTCGTGGCGACCCATGGACTATAGCCTACCAGGCTCCTCTGTCCATGGGATTTATAAGGCAAGAATACTGGAGTGAATTGCCATTTTCTTCTCCAAGGGATCTTCCCAACTCAGGGATCGAACCTGCCTCTCCTACATTGGCAGGCAGGTCCTTTACCACTGAGCCACTTGGGAAGCCCCAGTCAGAAGACCTCAGATAAGTCCCACTCTGACCAAGTTCTGCCTTCCAAAAATCATTCCTAAAAACGTAGACATCCACAAGTGACCATTTCTTCCTCTGAATTAGTAATAGCCCCAGATTCTTTTAACCCCAGCCTGTTTTGCCTTTTTGACGTGTAATCATTGTTTCCTCAACCAGCCTGTGAGCTCCAGCCAGCCAGTGTACGCTGAAGGCAGTCAGGAGACACTTGACTTTTTTTTTTGTCATGTGCGGTACAGTTTTGGAACATGACTGTCCCTATCTGACTGCCTGCCTCCCCCTGAACTGCGTTCTTGCTTCAGTGTGGAATCCACCAGAGACAGTGGTAGCATGGGGCCCTGCATTATCCACAGGATCTTGATTCTAGAAATCCCAAAGTGCTTTGCTTCACAGCAGCCCAAAGGGTAAGGCCTGCGTATACCAGAGCTTCTGCTGTGTCTTCCTGCAGGGTCGCCTCTAGTCCGTTTGGAGCCGCCATTGCATCCCAGTCACAGGTCGTAGCAGATGCCATCAATTTTTTCATTATTTCAAGCATACTTTTTATTCATTGTCCCTCTGCCTGCCTGAATATTGGTAATAGTGTTATATTCCTCGCTGGTGGTGGGGAAAATTGGTTGCTATTGTTTCACTATCTGTAAAAGAAAAGCATGTCTTTTGTTTTTTTCTTTCTATGGCAGAAGTGCTCCAGAGAAGTGTTCCAATTTCTTTGTCAGCTTTTAGAGATAATTTTTATGAAGATTAGAAACATTCAACTTTTGTGAGAGAAAGGAGAATAATAAGAATCAAGGGAGGGGGAAACCACTTCTGTCATGCTGACCTATTTTTCCCTCCACAAATTCTCTCTCCTTCATGAATTCCAGAGTATACACTAAATGATTCTTTGCTCAGTTTCTTTAACCAGCAGCAGGGACTTTAATTTCACAGGGTTCACTCAGAGTTGATGCTTTTCAAACATTGGGTACCTAGTTTATTTTCATTCTCTGTTATTTTGGATTAAAGTGTAATCTTAGGACCTAAGTGTCCCTTGCATGGTTATTTTTGGAATATGGAAGCTTTTGAAGTGTTTAAATCAACTCATCTTGTGGTTATTCACTGAATATCTAGTAGGTGGCCAGGAATATGTTAGACTCTCTTATTTGTGAGTATCTGTGCACATGCAGGAGAATGTATCAGGGGTGGGAAAGAAGCATGAGCTGTGGTATACCTTTCCATCTTGCTAGGGAAGCGAGCACGCCACAGTTAGATCTGGGTTTGAATTCTACTTCTTTGAACAAATGTTTCATCTAGGGTAACTCATTTAGTTCCTCTCTGCTATTATAATCAAAGTGTGAATAAAAATATGTGATGAAGGTGACTTGAACTTTGGTTGGAGAACTTGATGTCTGTATGTGTTTGTGTATATATATATATATGTGTGTGTGTATATATATATATGTGTGTATATATATATGTACATATATATATATATATAATAGTCTACACTTAGGAAATAATATAAAAATCCCCCCCACAAAAATATATAGCTTTATGAGTTATTGTGATTTAAACACCAAAAGCAATGTATTAAGAAAAAAGTGTTTTTCACAGCATTTCCTACTCTTGATGTTCCTGGGTTTGCAATTTAATTTTTGCCAACTTGCTGTATATTAAGTTGTATCTTAATGTTGTTCTTAATTAATATTGTCTCAATTGCCATTTAGCTTTATTACTTGGTTTCATGGCAAATACTATTCTAAATGTAAAGATAACTTTTCAAATTATAAAAGTAGTACTTATTATCAGAAATTTGAAACTCCACTGCCTGAGGGTTTCCCTCCTAGCTCAGTCAGTAAAGAACCTGCCTGCAAGGCAGGAGACCCAGGTTCGATTTCTGGGTTGAGAAGAAACCCTGAAGAAGGAAATGATAACCCACTCAGTATTCTTGCCTAGAGAATCCCATGGACAAGGAAGCCTGACAGGCTACAGTCCATGGAGTCTCAAAGAGTCAGACACGACTGAGTGACTCACACAGACACCATTCAGATTCTGGTGCATTTTGAATCTTTCAATCTGTTTTTCTTTGGCATACATGATGATCTAGATTGAGATCACACTACATATATGGTCTTGTATCCTAACCTTTTCATTTAACATTGTATCCTGAGACATTCCTGTGTCATTAAATGTTCCATGAAAACATGCTTTTGAGTGGCTGCTTTTAGTCCAACTTCTGGATGTGCCCCAACTTAAGTAACCAGTACTTGTTTCATGGTTTTTGACTATTCTAAGTAATGTTGACAGCAACATCTTTGTACTATATCTGTGTCAAGTTTATAATGTAAAGAACATGGGTAAGCTCTAAATGTGGTACCTTTTTTGAAACCTACATATTCCATATGCATGGGCTAGGTGCCTTTAGGGGAGGCACTGTTTACGAGTTGGCATAACTCTCCATAGCTGGTAGTTGGTTACCACATGAATCTGACAGTTGAGAGCCTTCAATCGAGAGTCCAAGAGCACTCACCTGTCTGGTTCTCTCTGCAAAGTCTTACTGCTACAGGTATCGCTGTGCTGCTCGAAGCCAGAACACACCCGACAGCTCTGCTTCGAATCTGGGATTCCGTTGTGCAGCTGACCACCTGCCCACCATGGGCTAAGAGCCAAAAAGAGCCTTCCCGAGTCCGAGCAGTCATGTCTACTCTGCACGCGGCTTCCCTCAGAAGGCTGAACAACCTGGTGTGAAGAATTCCCACCCCAAGGTGGGTTACATACCTGCCCAGTGGCCAAAGGAACCATATGGCGAGACCAAATCGCTGACCTGCATCAGCACGTGCGCTTTATTGTGTGATGTGTTTCATGTTTTACTTTTGAGAGTGTTTTAAAGAGGAAGGAGGTGGAGGGCATCCTGAGCTGGGCTTCAGGAGGCCTGTGTTCTACCCAGGGTCTGCCCATGGGGATACCCAGGGTCCCACTCTTGACCTTCCTGGGCCTCAGTGAGTTAGTTCATCTGTCTAGTGAGGGATGCACAGTGTGATGTCTGAGGCTCACTGCCGACTCGCAGAGCCTCTGGATATATCAGATTCTATTGTGATTTCATAGTGAGAATTTATGACAGATGATTTTTTTAGCTATTTTTTCCCCATGTGTGAACCTCGGGTGATACTATTCATGTAAAATAGTAGTTCTCTTATGTATTATTTTCAGAAAAGAGTGGGGTGGGGCGGTGGGGATGAGTCTTTATATTCATACCGCACTTTGCTTTTTCAAGGAAGTCAGTGTCTTTACATTGTTATGACGAATCCCACTTGGGCCAGCGATGGCGCGCTCCAGTTCAGCCATCGGAACATGCAGGAGTGTCTGTGGGGTGACTCCACTGTGCTTTATCTTTTAACATTAAGTGCCTTTGGTTTGGGGGGCAGCTATAAGCCCTATTTTCCCCCTCTCCCCAAAGCCTTCGGTGAATGTGAACTGTGTGTTACACAGAGAAACCTGTTTAATTCTAGATGTAGGAGAAAAGGAGCAGGAACCTTGAATCAACTATATTCAAGGTATCCAGTATTTTGTAATAGGGATGTAGGAAATCCTGTTGTCTGTGAAGTATCCCATGCTTTGGATCATGCACTATGTCGAATAAACTGGTATCTGCTAAATCAGCCTTCCCTCTCATTGGTTCCTTTTCCATTTCACTCTACTAATGTCTTCTTTCTAAAAAATGACTTTGTGCTATGTGAGATGTACGTGTTTTTTTATGTAAAAAGTTTTTAGATATGCATGTGTTTTGTTTGTTAGAAAACTTTCACATCGATTAGCTGCTTGATAACTTTGATATGGGAATAATTTGTGGGAGTGTTTATTCCAAAACACAAGACTGTTCTGCCAGGAACCTCATTATGGCCTTGCTTCTTCATCCTCAGTAGATGAGACAAAGTCACGTGACTTTGACTCCAAAGTACAGTGACTCCATCCTGTAAAAACCTTGTTTCACAGCGATGACTTCCAACCAGAGATCTCTGTCATCAGGATCCCAGCCTGATTCCCCATTCTTTGAAGATCTCAAATTCATTTCTAGTCTATCGTTTGAAAGGAAAGGCTCATCCTGAGGTTGGTTATTCAAAAACTAAGTCAAATAATATTCTGAAGGGTTCAGCCCACTCTTGACTGCAACTTTTGTGCCTAGCCTCTTAATGTTAAAACGTTTATCTTGAAAAATAGTCATGTTGCTGGGGTGTTTGTCCACATTTATTAATCTGTCGCTTTGTGGATATAAAATGTTTCTTTACAGACTTTCATCAAGTGATGATTAATTCAGGCAAAACAAACAAAAAGCATTTGCTTCATCAAAAAAGCTAATAGAGGAAATAAGGTATTTTATTCCTGAAGTCATCACTAGTCAAGCACAGTTTTTGTTTTTACTTATTACCTCCCACCTGCTTGGATTTTTCAGATGGTTATACTTTTAGTGTGTATATTTCAGATTCTTCTCTTGGTAATTAATGTTATATGGCATAAATATTTTGAGGTGTGTTTTGGCTTAGTCTTTAGAATTGCATTTTTAGCAGTAGCAGAATGTTAGAAAGCATTAAAACAAAATCCTAACAAATCCTTCATTTAAGAACCACACTTCCAAGTTACTAAGGCTTCCCTGATAGCTCAGTTGGTAAAGAATTCACCTGCAATGCAGGAGACCCCGGTTTGACTCCTGGGTCAGGAACATCCCCTTGAGAAGGGACAGGCTATCCATTCCCATATTCTGACTTGCACTCACCACTCCAAGTTACCAGCTACAGAGTGCACGAGACTACAGACAGCCGTGGCCTTATGCGTTATAAAGTTGCATGTTGATTTATAAACAGACCAAGATTGTAGTATAATAACTGCAGCTTTAATTCCATATATGCGTTCCTGAAATGCCTCACCTTCTGCAAAATCGCATGTGAAAAATAGGGAGTGAAAGGGAAAAATAAAGTTGGGGCAGACGACTCTAATCTTAAGGAACCTTCTAACCAGAGCACTAACAGAAATAGTAACTATTAGTTAAACTTGCACTCACATCTGTAGGCAGCACCACAACCCGTGAGTCCTTTGCTGCCTTAAGCCGTGGGGTTCCTCCATCTTTCTTCTCCAAGATGTAAAGTTTTAATCACATTTACTTTAAAAATTTATTATCATTTATTTTTATTTTTTACTGCGTTGGGTCTTCATTGCTGTACTCGGTCTTTCTTTAGCTGCGGTGAGTAGAGCCTACTCTTTGTTGTGGTAGGCGGGGCTTCTCTTTGCAGTGGCTTCCCTCGTTGCTAGGGCACAGGCTCTAGGGCGTGCCATTTCAGTAGTTGTGACTCATGGACTCAGTAGTTGTAGTGAACTGGCTCAGTTGCCCCTTGGCATATGGACTCCAGCATTGGCAGGTGCACTCTCAACCACTGGACGACCAGAGATGTCTGGCATTTGCTGTTTTAACAGACCACTTTATGTCAGAAGTAAAGATCTGATTGTGGTTTAGACTTCTCCATCAGTCTTTTTAAGATTGGTGGGGTGGAGGAAGCAGTATTTTTGTAGTATCTTCATTTGAAATATCATATTTTCAGAGTTTAATTAACATAGGGCAAATTTTAGCTATTTTGAAGCCACTAAATAAACCACTACTTGTGCTTCCATTGGATTAAAAAATCATTTTTTTTGAGATCCTCACATACTGCTTTAGTTTTCTATTAAATTGCAAGAAAGTTTACCCCAATTGTTTCAAAACACATTTCAAATAACACACATCCCAACATGACTTCTACAGTCTACCATCTTCCAATTTTTGTTTACTAATCACTTAAGAGCTATTTCTGCTTCTAAGAAATATTCATTGTTGCAGAGCAGACTGCTTGGCTAACATGTCAATATCAGTATTGAAAATTCTGCTTTTGTTGTTTTTGTTTTTTTTTCCTTAGGAGTTCATATATTGGGTCTATGTTTCTAGTTCACTTTTTTGCTCCTTTGAAGCATAGGGCAATTTTAAGATTTGTTCTCAGATCTGCTTTGGTCCTGAATTCTGGACAACCTTAATTTGTTTTCAGGGATATACATGAGGGATTGAGTTAGGAGCAAGTCTTATCTTCTTTTTAAAGCTTTGTAAACATGGTTAGAAATTGGTAGGTGAAGGGGAGCTATGGTTGTTGTGATCAAGAGTGACATTTCTTTATTTCAGTTCAGTTCAGTCGCTCAGTCTGACTCTTTGTGACTCCATGAATTGCAGCATACCAGGCCTCCCTGACTTTCACCAGCTCCTGGAGTTAACTCAAACTCACGTCCATCGAGTCAGTGATGCCATCCAGCCATCTCATTCTCTGTCGTCCCTTTCTCCTCCTGCCCCCAATCCCTCCAAGCATCAGAGTCTTTTCCAATGAGGCAACTCTTCGCATCAGGTGGCCAAAGTACTGGAGTTTCAGCTTTTCTTTATTGGAAAACATCAAATTACACAGAGGCCTCAAACTCTGTGTGGTTCAGCCTACAACTTAAAGTGAAATACAGACCTGCATCAATGTAGACATTGTGTTTTCTTCATTTTCCTCTCCCTCCCNCATCTATGGGGTCGCACAGAGTCGGACACGACTGAAGCGACTTAGCAGCAGCAGCAGCAGCAGCAGCCAGACACTATGCCAGTTGTTTTATGTACATGATCTAATTTGATCTGCAGATGATCTTGGGAAGAAGCAATTATTTTGGTTATTTTTGGTTAGTATTCCCACTGTGCACTTAGGAAGCTAGAACTCGGTGTTTGCAAGGCATCCAGGTGACACAGCTGAATGAAGCAGGACCAGGACTCACACTGCTTTTGTGACTTCAGTTCTCTCTACCATATCACTAGATCCATGGTTTTAAATTAAGTTTGGGGTGGGGAAAGGTGGATTGAGGAGGGGAGATTACTGGGGTGAAAGGTAGCCTCAAGGAGAAAAAAGGCAAAGATCGAGGAGGTGGAATGGCTTAGTAGTTACAAATGACAGTAGTTAAGAATGACCCTGGAGCCAGACTGTCTCGGTTTAAATTGTTCTCCTACTGGTTGCTTGATATGTGACTTTAGGCGAGTTCCTTAACCAGTTTGTTTTTCAGATTTTGAAGATTAAATGAAAATACTTTTAGAAAAGGTAGAATTAAGGCAAGAGTGTTAAAACCGTCAGTATAGGGTGCTGTGCTGTGCTTAGTCACGTCGGACTCTGCAACCCCATAGACTGTAGCCTGCCAGGCTTGTGTCTTCATGGGGATTCTCCAAGCAAGAATATTGAAGTAGGTTGCCATGCCCTCCTCCAGGGGATCTTTCTAACCTAAGGATTGAACCCAGGTCTCCCACATTGCAGGTGGACTCTTTACCAGCTGAGCTACCAGGGAAGCCCCAGTATAGGGTGCTCTGCTTGCAAATCTTTACCGGCTTAACATCATTTTCAGTATGGCAATGAGACTTCCAAGGTTAGGACTACATGCTTTTCTTCACATCCTTTTCTTTCCCAAAGTGTGCTGCTTGTTTTTACAAAGTGATTATCTTTCCAAGAAGCGAACTTTTAGGGGTGAGGTAGGAGAAGGCTGAGTGTGGGAAACATACATCTGCTGGAAATAATGAAGATCAAAGGGTGCATTATCAGCTCATTCATACCAAGCTCAAATTTATGATAAAATTACAGCTGATAAGACGACTGAGATCATGTGTGAAGAGCAAAAGGAAAAGGGTCCTGCACCATGCTTGTTAAATAGCGCTCTGAAAAAGCATATGGAAGGACTTCCTTGCTAAGTGTCAATTCCCTGGTCTTTGTGACAGTTTCTTACTCGCTACCCCTAACTCTGCCAAGGGACTGAAAATTGGGTATTGTTTCTTAAGACGTGGTTTCAGGACAGCTTCCAACTTAGCATTTTCTTCTGTTCCAGAACATTTGTAAATATTCAGTTTGGTGGGGAGGAAAAAAAACCTCATTAATGTGGAAACCACATTCACATTTGTAGTTTTGTATTTATTAACAAACTCTTGCTCCAGGATATATTAGGCAAGCCAAGGGGTGAATCATGTTGATTACTGCTTCTGGGCTGTTAGCGTTGGTCTCTTTTGGAGCCAGCCCTGGTACTTCCATCCATGGCAACTTGAAGTGGTTTTATATGTAATGTTCCCCCTCTAGTGGCCAGATTGGTTTTGGTTTTTGCTGTTTTTGTACAAATGATCCCTAAAGTTGGAGAACCTTTCATTGAGGGGTACTGTGGATTTGGGGAGGCAAGCGGGAAAAGATAAAGAAGAATGTGCAAATGTTTATTCCATAGAAAAATTTATCTGAACTGTTTGTCCTATCCAGTCTTGTGCTTTTTAAAGAGCTGGTGGAGATGAGAACCTTTGGCAGGGAGGAGGGGTTTTAGAATGATCTCTCATCTTATTACTATGATTAGTTTCTGAATTTCTACTGCCTTTATTAGTAAGTATCTTATTAATAAGTTGGCCACCTCATGTGAAGAGTTGACTCATTGGAAAAGACTCTGATGCTGGGAGGGATTGGGGGCAGGAGGAGAAGGGGACGACAGAGGATGAGATGGCTGGATGGCATCACTGACTCGATGGACGTGAGTCTGAGTGAACTCCGGGTGTTGGTGATGGACAGTGAGACCTGGCGTGCTGCGAGTCATGGGGTCGCAAAGAATCGGACACGACTGGGCGACTGAACTGAACTGAATAAGTCCATCAAGTTCCATTAGAAAAACCTTTTTTTTTTTAATTATAAGAGCAATAAAATGCATCAGGTAAAACTAGAGACTCTGAAAAACATGCAAAATGTCCTTCATTCTGTGAATTCTGGTCTTCTCTCAAATCTGTGCTGCTGCTGCTGCTAAGTCGCTTCAGTAGTGTCCGTCTCTGTGCGACCCCATAGATGGCAGCCTACCAGGCTCTTTCGTCCTTGGGATTCTCCAGGTAAGAACACTGGAGTGGGTTGCCATTTCCTTCTCTGGTGCATGAAAGTGAAAAGTGAAAGTGAAGTCGCTCAGTCATGTCCGACACTTTGTGACCCCATGGACCACAGCCTACCAGGCTCCTCCATCCATGGGATTTTCCAGGCAAGAGTACTGGAGTGGGGTGCCAGTGCCTTCTCCCAAATCTGTGCTAGGAGGTAACTATTATGAACAGTAAGTGTATCTTTCCAGATTTTTTGTGTGCATTTACAAACACATATTATACATATGTCTGTTGGTAGACATTGAGTACAGATGATCATCAGTATGTATTAGGTTGGCCAAAAAGGTCAGTCAGGTTTTTGAAAATACCCAACTGAACTTTTTGGCCAACCCAATACATAGAGGCACACAGAAATCATACACGATGTATTCAACTTATATTTGGTTTTTATGAAACAAAATGGAGTCATATTATCAATGCTATTCATTTTACATGTTTTGCATGCCCCATGAAAGTACTGTATAGGTCTAGCTCTTTTTAAATAGCTGACTTAATTTATTTAAGCATTCCCTTATTGATGAATATTTGGATTATTTTCAGTTTCTGTTGTTAAAAAATGTTCCAATAAAACTGTGCCTACTTATATCTCTGTCAGTTTGTGCAGATAGATTCTGTAGGATAAATTGCTAGGAGTCTTAACTCTTGTATCAGAGCTTATGGTTATTTTAAATTCTGATGGATATTGACAGCCCTCCAAAAAGGCTGTCGCAATCTGTGTTCTTACACACAGTGAAGCTGCAGCTTTTCAGTACAATTTTTTTTTTTTAATCCTACAATGAATCTGAGAACAACCAAGGTAGCTCAGTGTAGGAAAATTCTCCTGTAGGAGTCAGACCTAGTTGTCAGAGGGTGATGAATGAAATCAAACTGAGGTCTTCATCTGGCCTCACCATTGCAGCATTCCTCACTCTCTGTGGCTGAAATATAACCCTGGGTTATGTGATCGGTCCAATTTTGATTGCAAATGAGTCCAGTCTGCAAAAGTGATTCACTGTTAATGAAACCAGTATTGAGGAGTAAATTGTTTCCACTCCCTACCCCTGCCCACAATCCACAGTGACCTCTTTACTGCCTGTAATTACTGTGTTATTTTCCTCCTTGTGGTTTGGTGATCTGGACCCTGTCTCTGAGTTATTAATTCTGACCTTTCCTATATATGGCTTGGTTGGGATGCTTCAGACCTTAGGGGCCCCTGAAAGTTTAAAATTTAACTCATAGTTTGAAGGTCAGAAACCTTACCTGTTATCAAGTCTCAGCACCTTTGTATTCCCCATCTCCCTACTCCATCTGATGTCCTCAGAGCTGGTCCCTATGCCACGCCTGGCTTGTTGTGTTAGAAGTACTCCCAGGAGTTGTCACAAATGCACTTTCCTGAGCCCTTGTCCCAGAAGACTGACTGAATAGGGCTCCAGTGAGGCCTGGGATTACTTACTTTTTCAAATCCCCATTCTCACCTCTGGGGCTGCTTACCCCCAGAGGTAAGCTTTAGTTGCATTATCTGTAAGATGAAGGCCTGAAGTATATCAATTCTCCTGTAGGGAAAAGGAGTAGTGACGGTTGTCAAGAAATTCTGCCTGAGACTGTAGATAAGGAGCATTGCTCCAAGGAGTCACTCGTGTGTCCATCTTGGTGGAAACATTGGCAGCTGATAACTGCTTCTGCTTTAGGCTCTGTTTATTGGCTTCCTTCTGAATGACACAGACCAGTTGAGAGGAAATGTGTACACCTGCCTTGGCACAGACCTATTGCAGAGCTCTCATTTCACAGGGAGGGACTCTTCCCTCTGGAATTCTGTGACTGGGGTCCCTGGTGAAGTAAACACAGAGGCGAAGCCAGGGAAACAAAACCAAGCCGTAGCTTTTGCTTTTAAAAACAGTAACAACAGAAGGCTTTCCACAGTACTGAAGCACCAGAATGATAGCTGGTATGTAGTAAGTGTTTTTATAAATGTTTATAAATGTAGGAAGAGCCAAATGACCTCAGTTTTTGAAATTTGCATTGAGGACCTAAAGTTGGCCTGCTAGCAACTCCTGGTTGGTTTGTGGCTTTTTGGTTACCCTTGGCATGTGCTTTCTCTCTTGGGGCCTCTGGATTTTGCAATATGAACGTGGAGGTTTGGAGTTTTTCTGTCCCATAATGTCTGTAAGATTCTAATAATCAAATTGGCTTTGTGTTAAGGGATAAATGATTACTTACTACTCTGTATGTCCTCAGAGTGGCACTGCTTATAAACAAATAAGTTAAAACTGCAATTGGAGAATTCTAACTGAATTTCCTCTTAATTAAAAAAAAAGTATGAATAACATTTGTTATCACCATAGATGTTTTATGGCAGTGATGGAGTAGGTGGACAAGGTGTCTAACCAGCTGTGAAAGTATAGGTGTATTAGTAAAAAAAAAAAAAAAAAAAAATTTTTTTTTAAAGGGAAAAAAATGTGACTTCACTGGATTGCTGTCCAGTAACAAATGCCTAATGAATGCTTGTTATACTTTAAACCATTTCAAATGATATGTGCCAAAAAGTCTCCCTTGCCTTTAGCCTTATAAGTTTCCTAAATTTTAGAAAACCTATTTCTGTCTGGTATCATAATGAGAAATTGATACAAATGTCAAATTTACACACACACACACCCCCCCCAAATTAAAGTGTTTTGAAGACCTATGAAGTATAGACATAATATGTAGATCTTTCAGTTGAGACCCTCTGACTCTTATTTTTTTTCTCTTATTGGACTGTACATGCTTTGAGAATGAAGATTGCTTTTGGTCTCTATTTCTCCAAAATGTAGCATAGTAGGTCCTTGGAAAGTTTTGCTGAGTTAAATATGAGTTCAGGGACTCCACTTCACGCCACCCAGCACATAACTTGATTTCTGAGGCATCGATTAATGAATAAATAACAGAATTGTTTAGGTGACAGGGTGGATCAGCCAGAACTACTTCCCAAGGGCTCGTCTTGGGGAAGAAAAGTAAGAACGAAGTGTCAGGTTGTTTATAAAGCTACACTGATTTCATTTTAAGAACTGCTGTGATATTTTAAGAGGTTATATGCGCCCCTCCCCACCTTCCCTGCACCTTCTCTTTCAGAAAAGGTTGTAGTAGTAAATATTAGTTTATTACACAATTCTCTTGCTAAACCAAAAAAAATCAGCAATTTAGTAGCCAGAATGGTTGTAAACTAGTCAAAAATTTGGGAGCAGCTTCCCTGGTGGCTCAGAGGTTAAAGCGTCTGCCTGCAATGAAGGAGACCCAGGTTCCATCCCTGGCTTGGGAAGATCGCCTGGAGAAGGAAATGGCAGCCCACTCCAGTACTCGTGCCTGGAGAATCCCATGGACAGAAGAGCCTGGTGGGCTACAGTCCACGGGGTCGCAAAGAGTCGGACACGACTGAGCGACTTCACTTTCACTTTCACTTTCTACAGAGAAAGGTAGGGTACTGGGAGGGTCTGGGGTTTGTCAAAGATCAAAGATTAGTCTCGGAACAATCCTTAATTTCCACGCCTGATGGAAGTGAGAATGCATTCCAGTGAGTGTACAGTTGGGGGAGTGGGAAAGATGTAGATTAGTTACTGGATAGGAAAGGAGAAAGAAGTTATTTTTAAGAGTTGGGGAAGACAGGAGAAACAGGAGACAGACACTTCCAAAATAAACAACAGAAACAAACCCACTTTGCTGTGAGGGTAAATGGAAGTTCTAATTGAGGGGATTCAGTTCAGTTCAGTTCAGTCACTCAGTCGTGTCTGACTCTTGTGAGCCCATGAATCACAGCACAGCAGGCCTCCTTGTCCATCACCATCTCCTGGAGTTCACTCAAACGTATGTCCATCAAGTCAGTGATGCCATCCAGCCATATCATCCTCTGTTGTCCCCTTCTCCTGCCCCCAATCCCTCCCAGCATCAGAGTCTTTTACAGTGAGTCAACTCTGCATGAGGTGGCCAAAGTACTGGAGTTTCAGATTTAGCATCATTCCTTCCAAAGAAATACCAGGGCTGATCTCCTTCAGAATGGACTGGTTGGATCTCCTTGCAGTCCAGGGACTCTCAAGAGTCTTCTCCAACACCACAGTTCAAAAGCATCAATTCTTCAGCGCTCAGCCTTCTTCACAGTCCAACTTTCACATCCATACATGACCATTGGAAAAACCATAGCCTTGACTAGATGGACCTCTGTTGGCAAAGTAATGCCTCTGGTTTTAAATTATGTTTAATACAGGCTAGGCAAATACATTTCAGGTTTGTTTGGACGCACTTTGCTGTATCTACCTACTCTGCACGAATGCCTAGAGGTAGTGGTAGGTTAGAAAAAGACAGAGTGGTCTGGGGGTGGAGGGCGGTCTGGTCGGAGGGGCACGTGATGAGCAGAGGTCATGGGCCATGCGGGGTTGGAATTGTTGGCTTCAGCCCTTTTTAATTGGCTGCCCTTGTAAACAGGGAGCATTGAATATGTCTAAGCCAGAAGACCAATCGAAGCACACAGCAGGGAGAGTATTGAGGTGCATCAGATAATTTACACTTTCCCAGTTCAACCATGGAGACTGGGCAGTGAGGACAAGGCTGGGCAGGTGGGTAGAGGAAGATGAACGACAAGGAGACAGCAGGCTGATGGAAGTGATGGCTAGCCACAGACCAAAAACAGGAGCAGGAGGGAAGGAAGGAAGGAGAGACGGGGAAATAGAATTGCAGCTCTCTTACTACTTTAGCTGCCTGGGAGCCTTGTAAACAGGTAGCCTGGGAGATGGAGTATAAGAATACCAACAGTATCCAAAAAGACAATCCAGAGTATTCTGCAAAAAAGGCGAAGGTAAGAACAGTTTAAAGTAAAATCACACACACACACACACCCTTCCAATGCCTTCTGAAGGTAAGAACAACTTAAAGTAAAATCACACACACCTTCTAGTGCCCTCTGAAGGTAAAGTTAAGCAACCTGCTTCTTTAAGCTTCTTCCAGAAGGGAAGGGGAGGACAAGAGAGAGCATGGCTTTTCAAGTTGGACCTCAGAGAGAGATGAGTGAGAGATGAGGTGGAGAGGGAGGCAGGGGCCATCTGGTCCCTTTGAGCACTTTGGGCTCTATCCCGAGTGTGATAAGAAGTCATCAAAGGGTTTGAAGGCAGAGGATGCCCTGTGGGGATGGTGAGGCTGGAGGCAGAGAGGCTGTGGCTGAGAAGAAATGACTGATGCCTGGAATGCAACAATAATGGGGCAAAACAGTAGATTTGAGAGATGCGTAGGGCAGGGAATGTACAGCACTTGGTGACTGATTATTTATGGGGAAAGGAGGAAGAGTCACAGATGAGTTGTAGCTTTGGGCAGTGAGGCAAACAGTAATGCCATTACTGAGTAACAATATATACAGAGAGAGCAAGGCTTCTTATCATCTCAGGAAAGTTCCAAATAATTACAAAGTAAAAGGGATGATGAACTAGAGGGGTGGAATGGAGTGGCGATGGAGTTTCAAGAGGAAGGAGATATCTATATATGATTATGACTGATTCACGCTGATGTATGGCAGAGACCACCTCAACATTGTAAAGCAATTATCCTCAAAGTAAACTCCAAGGATGTTCTTCACATACTCTTCATAATTTGGCTGTAATTAAATGATCAAAGACAAATATTCTTTTAATTAATTAACAGATCTCCTTTGGGAACTTATTCTAATACTTCCACAACATTTACCACCAAGAGAGACTTACCATTATATGGAATCTAAATGAATCTTGACTGTGATAATATAATATGCATGTGTTTGGTTCAGTGTAGCACAGTGTAAACTCAGAAATATGCCTGTAATGATAACCATATTTATATTGAACTTTACAGCTTATATAAATCCACTATTTTCTGTGAGTCCCGTAACAACCTAGCCAGGGGAGCCAATTCCTTCCCTCCTTTATAAGCATCAAGGGCTTCCCTGGTGGTGCAGAGGTTAAAGCGTCTGCCTGCAATGTGGGAGACCTGGGTTCGATCCCTGGGTTGGAAAGATCCCCTGGAGAAGGAAATGGCAACCCACTCCAGTATTCTTGCCTGGAGAATCCTATGGATGGAGGAGCTTGGTGGGCTACAGTCCACGGGTCGCAAAGTGTTGGACACGACTGAGCGACTTCACTTTATAAGCATCAAGGCCAGGACAGCTTGTGGAAGAACCATAGGCAGTATGTTGAAATATTTAAAATTTATAAGTCCAGTTTGACAAAAATGTCTCCATAACCACAAGAATAGGCATCATGTATAAAGTTATGGGTTTTTATATGACTCAAGTTGGCAAAATATCATATATGAGGAAATTTAATTATCCTTGGGCTTCCCTTGTGGTTCAGCTGGTAAAGAATCCACCTGCAATGTGGGAGACCTGGGTTCCATCCCTGGGTTGAGAAGATCCGCAGGAGAAGGGAAAGGCTACTCACTGCAGTATTCTGGCCTGGAGAATTCCATGGTCTAGATGGTCTATGGGGTCGCAAAGAGTCGGACACAACTGAGCAACTTTCACTTTCACTTTGAATTATCCTTGTTCATTCCCGGCATCAAGGTGAGTTGGCAGTGCTTGGATGGATAATAAAATAATGACCTGTGTGATTCATAGTTTTTTACATAAGTATTCTAAAGGATTAATTTTTATCTTCCTTTCAGTAAAATCATAAATTGTGCTATTATAAACAAGATTTTCACATGGTTGATGTCCTGTTAACAGTGATGCCAAAGGAGACACATCTTTTTTGAGTCAGTGTAGCTCTTCGATTGTCTTTTTAAAATTAAGTTTGGGAGAGGTCCTAAGATGGCAGAGGAATAGGACAGGGAGACCACTTTCTCCCCCACAAATTCATCCAAAGAACATTTCAACGCTGAGTAAAATCTACAAAACAACTTCTGAATGCTGGCAGAGGTCATCTGGCATCCAGAAAAGCAGAACATTGTCTTCAAAAACAGGTAGGAAAAATACAAAAGATGAAAAAACAGACAAAGGAGGTAGGGAGGGAGCTCCGTCCCGGGAAGGGAGTCCTGTCCTGGGAAGAGAGTCTTAAAAAGAGAGAAGTTTCCAAACACCAGGAAACACCTTCACTGCCGAATCTGTGGCAAGCCTTGGAAGCACAGAGGGCAACATAACAGGGAAGAAAATAAATAAATAATTAAAACCAACAGATTACAAGCCCAACAGTAACTCCCCCAGCGGAAAAGCAGAGCAGACACCTGCATCCGCCACTAGCAGGTGGGGGCTGGGCAGGGAGGCGCGGGAGACGCGGGCTGCACCAATTCTTAGGAATCGAGCTGAAACGCCCCGCATGTAACCAGAGCGAACTAACTTGGGCTAGCACACCAGACTGTGGGACAGTTACCACGCGAAAAGCTCTAACATAAGACACCACCAGGACCGCACACAGAACAAAGGACGGAACAGAAATAGCCGGCTGCAGACCATCCCCTGCCGGTGACAGGCAGCCAGAGCATTAAGGGTTGGAAAGTGGCAATCACAGCACCGGAGAGACTTTACTTACCAAACTGCAAGCAGGCTTCTCTGCTAACTAAGACTTTTTGGGGTGCTGGACAGACACCTTCTACCTAAGAAAGGGGTGCCAGCGGTACACCCAGAAAACTGAGCAGCAGGAAAAGGCGACAAGCAGTGCAACTGTGCTCACCAAACACCTGAACTACTTGGTCCTGGGAAGGGCACAGAGTGCAGGCCCAACCTAACCTGTGACTACCTGGGCGCCGAGCCTGAGTGGTCTGAGGGCTGGCCTCAAACGGTGCCTGGCAGAGAAAAGTAGGGCCTGAGCGGCTTAGAACAGGGAGATGCATGCAGCCTAGGACCGGCCTCAGACGGTGCCCGGTGGAGAAACATAGAGCCTGAGCGGTGTGCACCATGTGTAGGGGCATGCCCAGTGTGGCTGAGACACTGTGAATATACGCCAGTGCTATTTGGTAGCAGCATCCCTCCCTCCCCACAGCGTGACTGACCTAGTGAACCTTAAAAAAAAAAGAAAAAAAGTGACTTCCACCGCCCCCCTTGTGTCAGGGTGGAAATCAGACACTGAAGAGACCAGCAAACAGAAGAAGCTAAACAGAGGGAACTGCCTTGGAAGTGACCCCACACTGCCCACAATACCAGAGAAAGTGCCAGAAATATATGTTATTTTTACAACCATTCTCTTTTTTAAAAAATTATTATAAATACTATTTTTGGTAGATGTTTTTATGTTTTTTTCTCCTTTTCTTTTTATTCTCCTTTTTTTTTTAAATTTTTAAAGCAAATTCCGTGTGTGTGTGTGTGTGTGTGTATAATTTTTTTTTTTTTGCCTTTTTGGGTTTTTTATGTGGCTGTTGGTGTTGATTCTTANATGTTATTTTTACAACCATTCTCTTTTTTAAAAAATTATTATAAATACTATTTTTGGTAGATGTTTTTATGTTTTTTTCTCCTTTTCTTTTTATTCTCCTTTTTTTTTTAAATTTTTAAAGCAAATTCCGTGTGTGTGTGTGTGTGTGTGTATAATTTTTTTTTTTTTGCCTTTTTGGGTTTTTTATGTGGCTGTTGGTGTTGATTCTTAATAATTCCCATGACTTTTTTTTCTTT